>JARQOD010000001.1:59287063-59448459 GCA_033576555.1 Oophaga sylvatica
GGGTATGGGAGAAAGGGAAAATACAAGTAATTACTAATAAAGACAGTCAGAAAGCGGACTGTTCACTAAACCTAGTGGTTATGGTAAAGGATGGCAGACAGTAGGAAAGAATTCCCATAGGAGCCAAAATTACTTATCTACAAAAAATCATCCCTATGGCTAATAACAGGCACTGATGCTCAGTTTTGGTCTAAAACGAGATATACATGTTCTTAGCTAATATTTCAATCAAAATGTGTAATCTCACTGTGTGTGGTGACCACTGCTGCGTGACACTGCACCAGCAGGGGAGCCACCAAATGCTGTCGGCAAAGCAGCAGGATCGGGGGCACATCAGCCTACAAACACAGCGACGCGACCATCACACGGCACCAAGTGAACATTTTCTAAGCTATCGTATATCAGAAGCTTTACCTACCGCGGTTCTCGCACTCTCCATTACACAGACACTTGCAATTGGAGGAAGAAGGAAAATTAAAAGTTTATTAGATAAAGTTGCCAGTCAAATGGAGCCTCGATTAGGGGATCCCGTGGGTTAACTTTATATTTCCAACTGTGAAAAAGGCCAATAAAATACTTGTTTTTGGTGGAAATGGGTAGCGCTGTCCGTGAAAAGCCGATATAACAGAGCGCTCCGACCAATGTTATTCAATCAGGCGCTCTGATGCTTTTTAATGGACCGGATCAGAGTGTGAAAAAAATTCCAGGTGCACAAGCCATCAAATACAATGTATATGTTCCAACCCATGGATAGAGATGAACACCTTGGTCGCCTCAGAAAGACTTTTTTGAACAGGGCTACCATCCAAGAACAATTGAAAACCAAATTACAAGAGCCACCCAGAATATCAAGGAATCACCTCTACATTACAAAGCTAAAGAAGAAAATAAACCGGGTGCCTCTAGTGGTCACCTACAATCCAAGTCTGAGATGCTAAGGGGAGCTGCACGGAAAATACAACCTTTACTACAAAAAGATGCCCGATTACAATCCATATTTCCAGACCCCCCACTACTATGTTTTAGGCAGCCCCAAATCTAAGAAGCATCATTGTCAAAGCTCCCTGTCCTCCCCAACAGCTGCAGGAAACCTTTCCTTGCAGACAAAAGAAATGCAAAACCTGTACATCTATAAAGACCAACGACAGGATAAAGACCCAACTCCCATCAGGACTAAAGATACCAGGTACTTTCAGCTGCATCACATCAAATGTGGTGTACCTATTATATGTACTAAATGTCCAACGGGGGGTCTGTATGTGGGGAGACCGGGCAAAACATGAGAACAAGGATGAATTCTCATCGCCACACGATAGAGAGAAAAAAGAATGGATTTACCTGTGGCCAAACACTTTGTATGCCCGGTCATAGCATGACAGATATGGAATAACTTGTATTAAAATCTAACTTCAATCTGAGAAGGATGAAAAGTCTGGAATATAAACTTATGATGACCTTTGACACTCTTAGTGCTGGGATGAATAATCCCAGAGTTTTATGTCATTCTACAACAATTAAGGAATCGCTCCCTGACCTTTAGGTCATCACAACACAATAACCAGACCCCAATCAGAGGGTAATAAAACCTTCACTCCTTATCTATAACTAGTCATATTATGTTAATCCCTCTGCCATAATGACAGTTCTGCTTCATTTCACTTGTCCTACCTATTGCAATTTTTTTCTGTGCTATTTTGTGTATAAATATGTGATTCTTCAGATGTGTATTAGTCTAATGCCTGATGAAGAGACCTGAGTAGTCTCGAAAGCTTGCAATTTTTTACCATCTTTTCAGTTAGCCATTAAAAGGTATCAAACACTGAGGACCTCAAGTCTAAATATTTTTTCTATCTACTGGCTAACACGGTACGAAGATACACATCTTTCCTATATCAGGGTGCACAAAATTAATTCCGGGTCTAGGAATGAGATCCCGACGGAACAATCATCGCATCCATTCTTATGCATACATTGCAATTCTTAAATCCCTTAATGTCAAGAATGGATGACTGCAGTTGAAGGCCATCATCGCCTCCAATAGCCGCTAGTGGATCGACGTTCTGACCACAGGTGTTAACCTGTTACATGCCACTGTCATTCTCAGACATTGGCAATTACAGAGCACGGCCAGGGTGGGGGCATCGATGAGTTGGTAGAAGAGCTGGGGTCCTGCTGAAGACCCAAGTGACAACCATGACGGTGCTCCAGTGAACGTCAACATATTTGAGCAATATATATAGAGAGCAAGTGGTATTGCTCTAAATAGTATAAGCGATTGCATGACCGCAGGTTGTAGTCCTTTAAAGGTGACTGCAAAGTAAAATAAAAAATATATATCTGTCTTTGTCTCGCATCATGCCCCTTTTTACTCCCCATTTAAAATAAGGATCTTAAATAGAGTCTGCCACGGATACATGCTGCCCGTAGACCAGGAAGCATGTACCCGACACTGGCTGATTTCAGACTGGTATGCTTAACTCTGAAATGCTGCCTGTTTAAAGAGAAAAAGAAGAAAAAAAACAAAACAAAGTTTAATAGCAGTCATGGACTGAGACGCACGCGAGACTAGTCGGACTGGCCGTCCCCTGGCTTCTCAGGGAACAAATGGCATTGAGACAGTTTCGGCTAATCAAGCCGTGAAAAGTAAGATTTTCAGGCCTTGTGTGTAGCATCCAGGTAGCACTGACCAGGACGCTGGACCGGGATCCCACCAACTGATCTTATCTCTAAGGCCGGCGTCACACTAGCGAGTTTGATGCGAGTTAGTCGCACGACTTACTCGCATCAACACCAGCCCGGCCGCCCGCTCTCGGACCAGAGTGCGCGGCTGCATGTATTTCTATGCAGCCGCGCACTCTGGTCGAAGAGCGGGCGGCCGTGCCGGTGTTGATGTGAGTAAGTCGTGCGACTAACTCGCATCAAATTCGCTAGTATGACGCCGGCCTAATAGTGAGAGAATCCTGCACAAAAAATCCATCAAGCGTGTAACTGCAAAATCTGTCATGGCGCCCCTACAATTTACAGCAGGAGGGATGCATGGGAAAAGTAGGAGCCTTACCTCGGCATTCAGAGCTTGTTTGCCCCCTAATTTAAAAAAAACCACTCACCGAGCGCCGGACACTTGTCTTGTGAAGAGCATGGAGCCGAGCTGTGTGATGGCCGAACCGCCCTCCTCACCCAAATTCTTCAGAGACATTGCTACATGTGTATAAGGGAGACAAAAAAGGTGTAAAGAGTTACATACAAGGCCATGTCTGACAAGTAGCAAGACATCCTATTATGACAATATCAGTGACAATGCCTCCATCTAAAGAGACATCCTACTATCTACACGGCCGATCCCTCCATCTATAGAGACATCCTGCTATCTTCAGGGCCGATCCCTCCATCTAAAGAGACATCCTACTATCTACACGGCCGATCCCTCCATCTATAGAGACATCCTGCTATCTACAGGGCCGATCCCTCCATCTATAGAGACATCCTGCTATCTACAGGGCCGATCCCTCCATCAATAGAGACATCCTACTATCTACAGGGACAATGCTTCACTCTATAGAGACATCCTACTATCTACAGGTCCGATCTCTCCATCTAGAGAGACATATCACCATCTACAGGGACATTGCCTCCATCTATAGAGACCTCATACTATCTACAGGGCCGCTCTCTCCATCTACAGAGACATCCTACTATCTACAGGGCCGATCCCTCCATCTATAGAGACATACTACTATCTACAGGGCCGATCCCTCCATCTATAGAGATATCCTGCTATCTACAGGGCCGATCCCTCCATCTAAAGAGACATCCTACTATCTACACGGCCGATCTCTCCATCTATAGAGACATCCTGCTATCTACAGGGCCGATCCTTCCATCTAAAGAGACATCCTACTATCTACACGGCCGATCCCTCCATCTATAGAGACATCCTGCTATCTACAGGGCCGATCCCTCCATCTATAGAGACATCCTGCTATCTACAGGGCCGATCCCTCCATCTATAGTGACATCCTACTATCTACACGGCCGATCCCTCCATCTATAGAGACATCCTGCTATCTACAGGGCCGATCCCTCCATCTATAGAGACATCCTACTATCTACAGGGACAATTCTTCCCTCTATAGAGACATATCACCATCTACAGGGACATTGCCTCCATCTATAGAGACCTCATACTATCTACAGGGCCGCTCTCTCCATCTACAGAGACATTCCTACTATCTACAGGGATGATCCCTTCATCTATAGAGACATCCTACTATCTACAGGACATTGCCTCCTCTATAAGACATCCTACTATCTACAGGGCTGATCCCTCCTCTATAGAGACATCCTACTATCTACATGGCCGATCCCTCCATCTATAGAGACCTCATACTATCTACAGGGCCGCTCTCCAGCTATAGAGACATACTACTCTCTACAGGGCCGATCCCTCCATCTAGAGAGACATATCACTATTTACAGGGACATTGCCTCCATCTATAGAGACATCCTACTATCTACAGGCCGATTCCTCCATCTATAGAGACATACTACTATCTACAGGACTGATCCCTCCATCTATAGAGACATACTAATATGTACAGAGCCATCCCTCCATCTATAGAGACATCCTACTATCAACATGGCCGATCTCTCCATCTAGAGAGACATACTACTATCTACAAGGCCGATCCCTACATCTAGAGAGACATATCTGACCCAGCAGGGGGCAAATGGAAACAAGCCAGAGAGCAGACAACATGGCCTCCACTGACCAGAATGTGGAGACGCCAAACACAGCAATAACCAACAATATGAACAATCCTGAAACCAAGAAAAGTGAACCAGCGAGAAGAGAACCAACCACCAGCAAAGCCAGCATCACAGACCCCCACAATCAGCCACTTAACCCATCCCAGACACCACAAAGTCCGGATATCGTCCTAATAATGGACTCAAATGGGAAGTACCTAAATGCACAACGGCTATTCCCAGGAAAACGGGTCAGAAAAATCCACTGTGCAACTATTGAACAGTGACAGAGGTCATCAATAATCCATGTTTTACCAACCCAAACCATATCATTATACACACAGGTACAAACAATCTGCCAGACCAGCACCAGCAGATTGCAGCACAACTGGCCCAACTAGCAAAGACGGCAAAACTAAAATTCCCAGACAGCAAAATCATTCTGTCATCTCTGCTCCAACAAAGGACATATCCAGGCAAACCACCCAAAGCATCAATATGGAACTGACAGAAAGAGTCAAGACTGTCCCAAACGTGACCCTGGCACAAACCTTTCCATAAAGCACCATCACCTATATGATAATAAGCACCTCAACAAACAAGGGGTCAGCCTCCTGGCCAAAGAGCTGAAAGACATCGTACTAAACAGAGGACCCAGGCCTGGATTCAACAGAAACCAACATCACACCGAAAGACCCCTAACAATAAAAAGACAGAAAACCCCAATCCTATCTCCAGAAGCTGGAAACAAGCTCTTCACCAAAATCAGACCATCAGAGGAGGAGACCTCCATGGAGGGGTCCACCGACCCCACACAGATACACGCAGAGCAGAGATATGGATGAGGTAAAGACCCTGCTCAGCGCACTATGCAGGAAACTAATGTGACTGGATGGAACCAAGCACACCTACAAAACAGTCAGAAATACAGTTTTTTCCTACACAGCCATACTCATTACAAGGTATATACACACAAGATAAATAGAAATAATGACTTCACTTACAATCAGCAGCTAGAATATTCAGGGTCTCAACACCTCGACCTTTGGATGTAAAACAAATGACCTGACTTTATACAAAGACTGAAAAATATAGACATCCAGATCCTCCTGGAAACATGGACCAGAGCCGAAAACGAATCTCTGGTGCCCATCGGATATAGGAAATCTCTGTCCCTGCCCTGAAAAATAAAAACATCAAACAGGGCCGGAGCTCAGGAGTAATACTGATCTGGTATAAAGATGAGCTCCACCAATACATCAAACGGTGAAGAGAGGAGGTAGCCACATATGGATCAGGATCAGCAGCTCCATCCTCACCTCTCATCTGATGTCCACCTCTGCGCCACCTATATACCACCGCCAGAGTCCCCCTACTTCAATCCAGAGAGCTTTGAGATCTTACAAAGAGAAGCCGCCCACTATCAGGCCTGGGCAAAGTTCTCATCTTTGGGGACCTCAATGCAAGAACAGGGAGAGAAAACGACTTCCTGACCACGGATGGGAACATCTACATATTTGGAGCAGAGAAATGACGGCCAAGACTCAGTACACACAGAGAAACAGCTATGACAGTACAGTCAACAAAAGGGGTAAAAAGCTCCTGAACGTATGTAGAAGTTTAGGACTTCATATTCTTAATGGACGTACCAAAGGAGATCTTTGGGGAGGTGTACACTAAACTCCCATGTAGGGAGGAGTGTAGTAGATTATGCCATTACAGATATGAACCGGGCAAATATCAGCGCCTTCATAGTCACCCCACAAACGCACCTGTCAGACCACAGCCAACTTCTTCTGTACTTGAAATCTACAGAGAAACCATCCACTCAAAAGCCACAGCATAGCGGCCTCTTCAACCGGCCTCCATCCTATAAATGGTCCAAAACGTCAGCATTAAAGTATAAAGAGGCTCTCAGCAGACCTGAAATACAGCGGATGCTCCCCCACTTCTACAACCACGAGTACAGCCTAACCAAAGGAAGTGAGTCAAGCTACAAAAGACCTCAACAATATATTCTATGCAATGGCCAGACTGTCCGACCTTAAAAAAGTTGACTACAAGAGACCAAAAGAAAAACAGATCAATGGTTGGTTTGACAGAGAATGTAAAGCCGTACGGAAGACCCTGAGAACAGCCTCAAACAAGAAACACAGAGACCCCAACCACCCTGGTCTGAGGGAAGCCTATGAAACCATACAAAGGCAGTACAAAACCATCCTCAGGAGGAAGAACAGAGTTACATCTCTACCAAGCTTAACCAACTCCAAGATGCTCTTCAAGACAATTCCTTCTGGGAAACTATGGAACACATGGGCACAAAAGACAAGAAAAACAACATCCATATCCAAAATGGCAACATCTGGCTCCAGTACTTCAGAGACCTCTATAAGACATCCCAAAGGAAGAACTAAACAAGAACAGGAAAACATAATGGCAAAACTAAAAGCAATGGAGGAAAAAGTAAAAATTTCCAAAACCCGTGGATACACCTTATTACATTACAGGAAGTAGCAGAGAGAATCTCTTCCATAAGATGTAGAAAAGCCGGTGGCCTGGATGGAATCCTACCAGAAATGTTGAAGTACAGCCCACCAGAAATACAGGCTGCAATGGTTAAACTCTTCATATTGTGCTAAGAGCCGGCTACTTCCCTCGTACCTGGAACCAAGCCTCATCACACCCATCCACAAGAATGGGGACAGGTATGACCCAGCCAACTACAGAAGCATAAGTGTCAGCAGCAACCTGGGGGAAACTGTTCAACAGCATCCTGAACAAGAGGATCCTCAGTTTCCTCACTGAACATAACGTCCTCAGCAAGAGCCAAGCAGGGTTCATGCCAAACCACCGCACCACTGACGACATCTATATCCTGCACAGCCTCATTCAGAGACATGTCCACAATACAAAGAACGGGAAGATATACGCCTGTTTCGTGGACTTTAAAAAGGCCTTCGATTCGGTGTGGCACCGGGCTTATTCCTGAAACTACTGGAGAGCGGAATAGGAGGAAAGACCTACGATGTTATCAAAAGCTCCTACACCGAGAACCTCTGCAGTGTGAGTGTGAACGGTTAAAAGAACGGCTTATTTCCAGCAGAGCCGTGGAGTCAGACAAGGCTGCAGCCTAAGTCCAACGCTCTTCAACATTTACATCAACGAGCTGGCTACCGCTCTGGAATCTTCCACAGCACCAGGTCCCACCCTCCACGACACCCAGGTGAAATTCCTGCTGTATGCAGATGACCTGCTGCTTCTGTCACCAACCGAGAAAGGTCTCCAAGACAACCTGAAAATCTTAGAGAAATTCAGCTCCACCTGGGCACTACCGGTCAACCTAAAGAAAACCAACATCATGGTGTTCCAGAGGAGAAAGAGAAAATTAGACCAGCACCCTTCATTTGTCCTCAACAACTGCGCCCTTACAGGAACAGACAAATATACCTACCTGGGCCTAGAGATTCACCGGTCAGGAAGCTTCAAACAAGCCATAGAGACCCTGAAAGACAAGGCATGTAAAACCTTCTATGGCATCCGAAGGAAACTCTACCATCTGAAACCACCAGTGAGGGTCTGGTTAAAAATCTTCGACTCTGTCATCGCCCCAATCCTCCTGTATGGCAGTGAAGTCTGGGATCCTCACACCTACCCAGACTGGTCAAGGTGGGATTCCAGCCCAACAGAAATATTCCACCTGGAATTCTGCAAGCACCTTCTCCAAGTCCATCGGAGCACCTCCAACAGTGCCTGCCGGGCCGAGCTGGGCAGATTCCCTCTACACCTAACAGTTCTAAAGAGGGCACTGTCATTCCGGGCTCACCTACATAGGAGCAATCCAAGCTTCCATCACCATAAAGCCCTGACACACGTAGGTGAACAGAAAAACTAGGACCCTCGGAACAGCTCACCCAAACCCAACCTGACCAGAACACCAATCACAACAACCTGACAAAAGCCGAAATCAGGAAGATGGTAGACGAAGGCAAGGAGAGGTATGTCAGTGACTGGAAGAACGACATCATCAGCTCCCAGAAACTGACCATGTACTGGAGTCTACAGAGAGACTACAGTCTGCCCATACCTGGAGAAACTCCCGGACCCCAGAGACCGCAAGATCCTGAGCCGGTATAGACTCAGTGCCCACAGTCTGGCCATCGAATCCGGCCGACACAGGCAGAGCTACAGGCCCAGGGAGGAAAGACTATGCCAACACTGTGACCAGGAGGCCATAGAGGACGAAACCCACTTCCTGCTACACTGCTCCAAATACTCAGCAGTGAGGGACACTCACTTCAGGAGACTCACATCTCTTCCCGGATTTCATCACCATGAAGGAGGAAGAGAAAACATATATCTTGCTGGGGGAAGAAGAGAGAGCAGCGGAGATAGCAGCGCGGTATGTGAGCGAATGTCATAGACTGCGAGAAAGAGAACTCTGGTATGCCATGGACTTCTATAGGCCCCACCCCGGATCTGCCCCTATCCCCCTCCCTATGCCATGGACTTCTATAGCCCCACCCCGGACCTGCGCCCCCATCACCCCTCCCTATGCCATGGACTTCCATAGCCCCTACCCTAGATCTGCCCCTACCCAACATCCCTATCCCTATTCCCTTTTGTACACTTGCTTTGGCAAAACTAATGTGTATTTAGTCCTGCCAATAAAGCTTCTTTGAATTGAATTGAACATATCACTATTTACAGGGACATTGCCTCCATCTATAGAGACATCCTACTATCTACAGGGCCGATCTCTCCATCTAGAGAGACATACTAATATGTACAGAGCCGATCCCTCCATCTATAGAGACATCCTACTATCAACATCGCCAAGCCCTCCATCTATAGAGACATACTACTATCTACAGGGCCGGTCCCTCCATCTATAGAGACATACTAATATGTACAGAGCCGATCCCTCCATCTATAGAGTCATCCTACTATCAACATGGCCGATCCTCCATCTATAGAGACATCCTGCTATCTACAGGGCCGATCTCTCCATCTATAGAGACATACTACCATTTACATTGCCGACCCCTCCATCTATAGAGACATACTACCATCTACAGAGCCAACCCTCCATCGATAGAGACATACTACCATCTACAGAGTCGACCCTCCATCTAAAGAGACATACTACCAACTACAGGGCCGACCCTCCATCTATAGAGACATACTACCATCTACAGAGCCGACCCCTCCATCTATAGAGACATACTACCATCTACAGAGCCGACCCCTCCATCTATAGAGACATACTACCATCTACAGGGTCGATCCTCCATCTATAGAGACATCCTACCATCTACAGAGCCGACACCTCCATCTATAGAGACATACTACCATCTACAGGGCCGACCCCTCCATCTATAGAGACATACTACCATCTACAGAGCAGACCCCTCCTTCTATAGAGACATACTACCATCTACAGAGCCGACCCCTCCATCTAAAGAGACATACTACCAACTACAGGGCCGACCCCACCATCTATAGAGACATACTACCATCTACAGAGCCGACCCCTCCATCTATAGAGACATCCTACCATCTACAGAGCCGACCCCTCCATCTATAGAGACATCCTACCATCTACAGAGCCGACCCCTCCATCTATAGAGACATACTACCATCTACAGGGCCGATCCCTCCACCTATGGAGATATACTACTATCTACAGGGACGACCCCGACATCTATAGAGACATACTAATATGTACGGGGACAAACCATCCATCTATAAATGGGTAAATACAACGTAACTATTCAATGATTTGTAATCGTTGCACATTCTGATTTATAATCTACCGAAGGAGCGCAAATGTTTCCAAATGTCTTTGATCTTCTGTTGCTGGTCGCTAGCAACTCCCTTACCATAGACATTAATATAAGTAGAATGTGACTGCGCCTTACATATGACTTGTCTGCGATTTAGTGGTTTTTTTTTTCCAGCAAATTGCAGCTCTAAAAAGTTGCGAAATAAGTCGCAAGCAAATTGCAGAAATGTTTTTGGTTGCACGACATGCGCGAGAATTGCCGTGCAGCCTTACATGCAGAAGCTTATTACCAGAGCAGAGATAATGCGCTTTGCTCACACAAGATTTGCACCTATCTGACAATGAAGGCTATGCTGACGTCTACAGCGGGGGTCTCCTTCCGGAACACACCGCGAAAAATGGACAATTATCAGACCCCATTATAAGTCTATGGGTTGGTCTGGTGCTGATGGGAGTTGGGGCCTGTTCAGTTGGGTTTTCTAGGACCACAAGGACAGCCAGTCAGTCCCAAAGGTAGTTGCCGAGGGTTGTCATTCTTCCGCTACTCCCACAGCTTATCGCATCAATCCAGCGCTTCTCCCGATACAGCGCTTCCCAGGTCCCGGCTGACCTCTGTATTGTTTAGCACGGACAGACATGCGCTCAATACCAGTAACAAGTTTGTCACCCAGCAGTCAGTGATCAGCTGCAGTGGTCACATGTCTATCCAGACGGATCAGGGAGTACGAAAACCTGATGACACACCGATGTTAGAAACTGACACATTGACCAAACACTGATGACATTTGCGCTGAGTTTTTTTGCTTGTTTTTGTGTGTGTGTGTGTGAATAATCACTGACAACAGATGACTTTAGGATTTTATTCTGGGCCTGTGAAGGAGAGGTCCAGAAGCCACAGGAAGGAGTCAGTGTCCGGATGTATTATACACAGACGTCTGATGTTGCAGGCACATTTTCGTGGACGGTTATACAGGTCTGGATTGCAGAGATGTAGTATAATGTGTATCTCAATGTCTACAACTTTTGGTCGCCTTATTTTTTTGTGTGAATATGTCCCAATATGTGGTAAGTAGACAAACAGCATAAATGGAATCGAAGTGCATGAATTTCAGCCCAAAAAGAAAAAAAAAAAACAAAATTGGAGGTGCAATCAAGACATCTTAAAATAACAATGTGTGCGGCTAACGGCAGAATCCCGGAGGCGCTGACAGCCACTTCCTTCAGCTGAATACTACATAGGATTAATAGGCTTCATGTCACACAGCACAAACTATCAGAAGCCATTTGTGTCCGGCGTGCACACAGCGCCATAAAGAAATGGATCCATCGATTGTACTAAACCATTACGTCCGGTCTAAGTGCTTACTGCACATCCCTTTGTGCTGATAATACAGATTCACTGTAGGCAGAGTCAGCGAGCGCAGAACAAAATGATCCAGGACGACACTTATTTCTAGCATTTTATCCAAATATAGAGATTTATATATCAAGAACTAGATTTAAAGAGCACCAGACACTAAGACAGGCATTCCATGCAGATACTCCTATCACTAACAGCGCCCTCTGCAGGGTTAATGCAGCATTTCATGGACAGCCCCATCAATGGCATCTATAAGCTTCAGAAAGGGACAACCCCATCAATGGCACCTATAAGCTCCAGAAAGGGACAGCCCCATCAATGGTATCTATAAGCTCCAGAAATGGACAACCCCATCAATGGCACCTATAAGCTTCAGAAAGGGACAACCCCATCAATGGCATCTATAAGCTCCAGAAAGGGACAGCCCCATCAATGGCACCTATAAGCTCCAGAAAGGGACAGCCCATCAATGGCACCTATAAGCTTCAGAAAGGGACAACCCCATCAATGGCATCTATAAGCTCCAGAAAGGGACAGCCCCATCAATGGCATCTATAAGCTCCAGAAAGGGACAGCCCCATCAATGGCATCTATAAGCTCCAGAAAGGGACAGCCCCATCAATGGCATCTATAAGCTCCAGAAAGGGACAGCCCCATCCATGGCACCTATCAGCTTCAGAAAGGGACAACCCCATCAATGGCACCTATAAGCTTCAGAAAGGGACAGCCCCATCAATGGCACCTATAAGCTCCAGAAAGGGACAGCCCCATCAATGGCATCTATAAGCTGCAGAAAGGGACAGCCCCATCAATGGCATCTATAAGCTCCAGAAAGGGACAGCCCCATCATGGCACCTATAAGCTCCAGAAAGGGACAGCCCCATCAATGGCACCTATAAACTCCAGAAAGGGACAGCCCAAGCAATGGCATCTATAAGCTCCAGAAATGGACAGCCCCATCATGGCACTATAAGCTCCAGAAAGGGACAGCCCAATCAATGGCATCTATAAGCTCCAGAAAGGGACAGCCCCATCAATGGCACCTATAAGCTCCAGAAATGGACAGCCCCATCAATGGCACCTATAAGCTCCAGAAAGGGACAGCCCCATCAATGGCACCTATATGCTCCAGAAATGGACAGCCCCATCAATGGCACCTATAAACTCCAGAAAGGGACAGCCCCATCAATGGTACCTATAAGCTCCAGAAATGGACAGCCCCATCAATGTCACCTATAAGCTTCAGAAAGGGACAGTCCCATCAATGGCACCTATAAGCTCCAGAAATGGACAGCCCCATCAATGGCACCTATAAACTCCAAAGAGGGACAACCCCATCAATGGCATCTATAAGCCCCAGAAAGGGACAACCCCATCAATGGCACCTATAAGCTCCAGAAAGGGACAGCCCCATCAATGGCACCTATAAACTCCAGAAATGGACAGCCCCATCAATGGCATCTATAAGCTCCAGAAATTGACAGTCCCATCAATGGCACCTATAAGCTCCAGAAAGGGACAGCCCCATCAATGGCACCTATAAGCTCCAGAAATGGACAGCCCCATCAATGGCACCTATAAGCTCCAGAAAGGGACAGCCCCATCAATGGCACCTATAAGCTGCAGAAATTGACAGTCCCATCAATGGCACCTATAAGCTCCAGAAATTGACAGTCCCATCAATGGCATCTATAAGCTCCAGAAAGGGACAGCCCCATCAATGGCACCTATAAGCTCCAGAAAGGGACAGCCCCATCAATGGCACCTATAAGCTCCAAAAAGGGTCAACCCCTATCAATGGCAAGCAGCGACCACATGCTACTGTATTTAGAGTGTAAGTGTCATTTCAAGCGAACTCCTGCAGAATGTCTGTTTCTGCCTCTCGCTCCTCCCTCCTCTTCCTCCATAGACTCTAATAAGCAGCAACTGTCATCTCAGCAATGGGAAAGTCTGTATTCACTGATGACATATTTTACCCAGGAACAGACAGTGAAACATCAGTCAAGGAGAAGAAAAGAAGCAGTTTCCTCCGATATGACATAGTACAAGAGAAGAAAAACTTTGTGATATCAACTTGAACCCCCCCAAAAAAAAACAAAACAAAAAAAACCAGTAGATTAAAAACGATGCTTGCCGTTTAAAAGGGAACTTGTCAGCAGGATTGTGTACAGTAACCTACAGACACGGTCAGGTCAGCGCCATTATACTGATTACAGTGATACCTTGGTTGATGAAATCCGTCTTGTGGTTGTTGTGTAATTTTTATTTTCAGTTTTGAGTTAGTGATATGCTCGTGCTCCGGGGCGGCCTGTGGTGGTCTTCATGTGCTGCTCTGATTATATATGTAGCTGTATGGCTTCTGATAGGTCACTGATCGCTCACTAACCTGCCCTCTTTTTTATGTAATGCATATAATATTGCGGGGTTGCAGAAAATAAATTTATATCCAGCAAAATGGCGCCGGAGCTTGTGCAGTAGCATCCATCACTAAGAGATACTACTGTGCAGGTGCTATTTTGCAGAATGTAAATTTCTTTTTTGTAACCCCACAATATTATAAGCATTACGTAAACTATGGGGCAGGTCAGTGAGGGATCAGTGACCTGTCAGCAGTCTGCATTATGAATACCTGATCAGAGCGCCACATAAAGACCGTCACAGACCGCCCAGAAGCACGGGCATATCATCAACTCAAAACTGAAAATAAAGATTAAAAGGAATCTGTCAGCCCATTTATGGAGTATGAGATGAGACCACCACCATCAGGGGCTTATCTACAACATTCTGTAATGCTGTAGATAAGCCCCCAATGTCACCTGAAAGTGAAGAAAAACGAGTTATATTATACTCACCCAGGGGCGGTCCGCCGTCCGGTCCGATGGGCGTCGCGGTCCGGTGCCTTCCATCTTCTAGCGAAGCCGGCCTCTTCTTTACGTTCCGTCATGGCTATTGCGCAGGCGCACTGCTCTGCCCTGGAGAGGGCAGAGCAGAGTACTGCAGTGCGCAGGACCTCTCTGACCTTTCCATGCGCCTGCGACGGGACGCATAGAAGAGGATGGCTTCTCTAGAAGATGGGAGGCGCCGAACCAGAATGGAGTAGAACAGGTCAGCAATATTAGATGTTCGGATACCACCCTTAACAGGTGGGTTTACTACTTACGTCCATACATTGTAATAAAGTACAAAAGGCAACCGGGCACTGACATTTGCTGACTTTGGCTCTTGTAAAACAGACGACTGCAACTTTTGGAGTCAGGGCATACTGCGAGGCACCAGAGAAAGGAGCCAAATGTCATTTTTGTTGATGGTGGCATCGCATTTTAATGGGGAAAAGACCCTTGAGTATTTGGCATCAAACTATTCTTGTCCTATGAAAACTTATCAATTTTTGGCACCGCCAGGTTCTGTAACAGAATTATACTGGACATGCTATGTAACTGCATATAATGCATACACTTACCCAATGAAATGGGATTATGCGGAGTATCTAGCAACCTCTCGTCATGTTTTGCCGCCAATGATTTCAGTTCGTTGGCAAGATATGTATATAATTCCTAGAACATGGACGGGAAAAAAAAAAAAGAAAGGTGATTATAGACAATGAAGGCTTAATGAACAAAAAATGAGGCCACAATATAATACACACCTCACCAACACCTACAATGGGTCAACAAAAGTATATATTTTATATACATGATCTGTATTAGGCATCTGCAGTCTGGTACCTCACTGTCTCACTGTGCCGACACTCCATCTGGTTTTGAGCAAAATTAATTTAAAGCTGTTCCCCCACCCGGAGTGAATGATAAGTTCTGGAAGCGGGGAGAGAGAAGCAGCTCATAAGTGGAAGGAGGCAAATTTTTCTAATAACATATTACAAGGGTTCTTGTATTCTTGATTACTGCAAAATTGGATGAAATGACAGCGACTTAAGCTCACATTTCCAAGCTACAACAATCACATATGGCTCAATATTGGCAAACTTGTGTCACCACTGGCCACTGTACATGCTGCGATTGTCCCCGTAGCTCCGACGAGACTTGCCAATACAAGTCTTTAGGTGTGATTAATAAAAAAGAAAAAAAAAAAACT
Source organism: Oophaga sylvatica (assembly GCA_033576555.1). Taxonomy (NCBI): domain Eukaryota; kingdom Metazoa; phylum Chordata; class Amphibia; order Anura; family Dendrobatidae; genus Oophaga; species Oophaga sylvatica. The sequence continues at coordinate 59,303,044 of JARQOD010000001.1, forward strand.
GTGCAAGTGTCAGCCGATTTTTTTTTTTCTTTCCACACCCATGTCCTTGAAAACCCGACATTTCATCTGCCGCATAGTAAAATCACAGCGTGACCTGACAAAATAGGATAGACTAGATATATACACATAGGTATAATGATGTCAGTGACATATATAACTAGCACAGTGCTTCTGTAGTTTACTGTACATTTATCTTATTACTGAAAACATTTTTAAATAAAAAATAAAATGGCATGGGCTCCCCCCCAAAAAAATGACGCAGGGTCTCCCTATAATTAATAACCAGCAAAGGCTAGGCAGACAGCTGCAGACTAATAGCCTAGGAAGGGGCGATGGATATTGCCCAGTTCCAGACTAAAAACATCAGCTTTCAGCCGCCCCAAAAATGGCGCATCCATAAGATGCGCCACATCTGCACTTAGCCTCACTATTCCCACTTGCCCTGGTGCAGTTGCAAGTGGGGTGATAGTACAAAGGTGACATCAACCCGCCCGACTGTCAGGTGACATCAAAACCAGGGGTTATTAATGGAAATGCATCTATAAGACGCCCCCATTACTAACCCCATAGTCAAATTGTGAAAAAATAACACCCAGAATAAAAGTCCTTAATTTGCGCAAATGACACAGACTCCATTATTGACTATAAATTAACCAACAAACACTTATACTCACCTGAATGTCCAATCCATTGAAGCCAATGTACCCTGTAAAAGAAGTAAAATAATGAACAACTATTCTCCTCACCTGTCCACCGAGAAGATAATCCAATTGTCCAATGATGCGTCTAGCTCTGCTACCTCTAGATAGCAGGCTGCATTGTTGCAGGAGACAACTATACAGCCTGCCATCCAGCAGAGACACTGAGCTGCATGTGCTTGCTCAGCATCTCATGGGTGTAAAAGCTCACGTTAATAATCGCATTGCAATTGGATCGCATTCGCATGTAAATTGGATGTCATTCAGATGCTAGGTGATTAAAATTGGTTTGCAATGGCGAAAAAAAAAAAAAAAAAAAAAAATCGCATGACACCCGTCCCACTTTCCCACTTTTTTTTTTTTAATGGTGAAGGGTATGAACCTTTACAGCCCAAACTGGACATCCCAGCAGTCATGCAGCGGCCAGCTGGTGCCTGTTTATGGCTGCAAGAACTCAGTTTTATTTTATCAACTTTGAGCGCCCATTGGCCACTGCATGCTTTGTGGGAACCTGGCTGGTGTATATAAATATATATTTCTGTTTGGCAGGGTGAGTGCACATTGGAGCCAAATGGGACAGCAACATCACCGCCAAGAACAAAACTGGGAGACCTATCCATAGTGAAAAAAAAAAAATCATACATAGCTTAGTGCGAATCTCCAGGCTGGGTTGTATATAACAAGGCAAACCTGGATGTAAAAAAGAAAAGGGGAAAAAAAAAAATACTAAAGTATATATTATATAGCAAAAAAACTGGAGGATACAGCTGCCTTAATAGAAGAGACCCATGTTCAGTATATATTACTCAATGATTGAAGATAATAGTGTTTGAAGAAAATATATATTTTCTGTCTTTATCCCAGATTTCTAGATGGTTGGAGTATTACTCCTCAGGATGCAATCATCCTGTGGTCTATAGCGACACCAAGAGGAACCTGCGATACTACAGGCTGTGGTTTGGACACTACACGTTTATGGATACACAAAGCTTGCCTGTGTTGATAGTTGCTCTATACACCACACACATAAGTTCTATTTTCTGGGAGTATAACCCATAGGTTTACCAATGATGTAGGAAAATGGCAAGGTCTCAGTGGTCAAAAATCTGCTCCACACGTAGAGTCGGGCAAAAATCTGACGCTGCATTTCAAGTTTAGAAAGAAGTTGCCTGGTTTCCATTTTTTAATAAGTTGTGATTTATTAGGTGGCCTCCGATGTCCTCCCAGACCATCACCTCTTGGGCAGGAGATGTGGGCACTAGTGATGAGTGAACGTGCTCGGATAAGGTTTAGATGAAGCACTTGTGGAATGGTTCTCCTGGTGGCATCTGAGATGATCCACCCACCGCATTGTCCCCGACATAAGCAGTGGGTAATCAAGCTCTGAGGGGTCAGTCCCATCTCATAAGGTGACGGCACACTGCGAGGAAAAGCAGCCACGTTCTGATCATCGGGGAATGGAGGGCAGCCTCTGGGACCCCCTCTGAGCAGAAGAATGAAGGGGGCACAGATTCAGGGCTGAGGACTCTTCACTTGGGTGGTCCGCGCACTGCTGTTTGGAGGAGTACAATTAATGGGCAAAAACATGAAACAGCCCATCACCATACTTCGCTTTCAGAATCGGTGAGGATCCCACAGGTCGGACCCCCACAGATTTTGAAGAGACTACATATTCACTACTTTATTAAATGGAAATATTCCTATAATAGAGTATTTTTGCACTAAAGTGGCCATCATCAAACGACCATTTGTTTAAATAAGTTTTAAGTGTTACATGTATTTAAAATATAAATAGTCAGGTTTTTTTTCAAATCACAATCTATATTAAAATAAATAATAATATTAGTAATGTTGCAATTCTCACACTGGCCACTGGGGCTTTTTTAGGGTCACACTAAGGGCGCAGTGAGACGGCCGTATAACACAGACGACGATCGCATCGCTCGGACTGGCCGGCGGCTCTCCTGGCCCCAGCGCGACAGCATTTCTATGCAGCTGTGACAGTCCGTGCACTGTGATGTGATCGTTGCCCGTTTTATATCGCCGTCTGACTGCGCCCTTTGCTGATAATGAGCCTGCTGAAAACCATCTGAGGCAGGATCACAAGGACCGGCAAAAGTTATATACATATATAATAGCACATGAGCCTCCAATCACAATAGGTGATGTCACACGCGAGTCCTCCTCCCTTCTCTACACACGCTCATTAGACACTACAATATAAGACATAGGGTCGGGAAGTGAGCATCATGGAAAAATGGGAAGTTACTGTCCAAATAGCATCAGTCACCATTGTGAAAATAGCAAGAATCTATTTTAAACACACATTTCGATAAAGGAAAAAAACAAAACAAACAAAAAAATAAGATGAACTGCCCAAAATATTTGTAAAAACCCTATTTATTCAAAAAGCAATTTTCTTAAGATTGATCCCTCTTAGGGTATGTTTCCACTATCAGGAAACAGTCCGGATTAGCTGCGTGTTTGACGCTGTGCGTTGGTGCAGCGTCAAACACGCAGCGTCCAGATGTTACAGCATAGTGGAGGGGATTTCAAGAAATCCCGTCTCCACTATGCTGTAAAACACGCAGGCGGAAGACCTGCGTTTCCGGACATGCGGCGCGTCTTTTCAGACCGCAGCATGTCCTAGTCCCTTGCGGCGACGCTGCGTCGCCGCAAGGGAAATAACACAGGGCTATGCAGCCCTGCGGTCATTCCGGATGTGTTCCGGAGGTGTCCTGAACACATCCGGAAAGAGCGCGCGTTCAAAAGGGGGCGGGGCTTTGGGCGGAGCGGAATTTCCGCTCCGTCCAAAGCGCTGTGGTTCCGGACCGTGGAACCACAGCCTTATATGGGCGATTCCTAAAATAGCAAGTTATCCCATATCCACAGGATAGAGAATATGCTGCAGATCGCTGGGGGTCCGACCACTGGGGCTCTGCAGATCCCAATCTTGAATGGGACTGCTGGAGAAAGTAGACTACAACATGCCGCTATTCGAGCAGTCCCACAACGAGCGGACGTCAATTTTACGATCATCCAGTCTATTGGAGACAGGTTCTACAGAGCCCTATTCTCAGGAATCGCTGGGAGTGGTCCTTAGTGGTCAGATCCTCGGACATAAGCAACTTTGGATAACTTGCTATTTGAGGAATAACCCTTTAACCCCTTCATGACCCAGCCTATTTTGACCTAAATGACCTGGCCATTTTTTGCAATTCTGACCAGTGTCCCTTTATGAGGTAATAACTCAGGAACGCTTCAACGGATCCTAGCGATTCTAAGATTGTTTTTTCGTGACATATTGGGCTTCATGTTAGTGGTAAATTTAGGTCAATAATTTTTGCGTTTATTTGTGAAAAAAATTGAACTTTGGCCAAAATTTTGAAAATTTCGCAATTTTCAAATTTTGAATTTTTATTCTGTTAAACCAGAGAGTTATGTGACACAAAATAGTTAATAAATAACATTTCCCACATGTCTACTTTACATCAGCACAATTTTGGGAACAACATTTTTTTTGTTAGGAAGTTATAAGGGTTAAAAGTTGACCAGCGATTTCTCATTTTTACAGCAAAATTTACAAAACCATTTTTTTTAGGGACCACCTCACATTTGAAGTCACTTTGAGGGGTCTATATGGCAGAAAATACCCAAAAGTGACACCATTATAAAAACTGCACCCCTCAAGCTACTCAAAACTACATTCAAGAAGATTATTAACCCTTCAGGTGCTTCACAGGAACTAAAGCAACGTGGAAGGAAAAAATGGACATGTTAATTTTTCCAACAAAATTTTTCTTTTAGCATCAATTTTTTCATTTTTGCATGGGCAACAGGATAAAATGGACCCTAAAATTTGTTGGGCAATTTCTCCTGAGTACACAGATACCTCATATGTGGTCATAAACCACTGTTTGGGCGCACGGCAGGGCTCAGAAGGGAAGGAGCGCCATTTGACTTTTTGAATGGAAAATATGCTGGAATATTTAGCGGATGCCATGTTGCATTTGGAGAGTCCCTGTGTGCCTAAACATTGGAGCTCCCCCACAAGTGACCCCATTTTGGAAACTAGACCCCCCAAGGAACTTATCTAGATGCAGAGTGAGCACTTTGAACCCCCAAGTGCTTCACAAATTGATCCGTAAAAAAAAGAAAGTACTTTTTTTTCACAAAAATGTTCTTTTAGCCTCAGTTTTTTCATTTTCACATGGGCAACAGTATAAATTGGATCCTAAAATTTGTTGGGCAATTTCTCCTGAGTACACAGATACCTCATATGTGGTCATAAACCACTGTTTGGGCGCACGGCAGGGCTCAGAAGGGAAGGAGCGCCATTTGACTTTTTGAATGGAAAATTAGCTCCAGTCGTTAGCGGACACCATGTCATGTTTGGAGAGCCCCTGTATGCCTAAACTTTGGAGCTCCCCCACAAATGACCCCATTTTGGAAACTAGACCCCCTAAGAAACTTATGCAGATGCACAGTGAGCACTTTGAACCCCCAGGTGCTTCACAAAAGTTTATAACGCAGAGCCGTGAAAATAAAAAATCATTTTTTTTTCTCAAAAAATGATTATTTAGCCCCATATTTTTTATTTTCACAATGGTTACAGGAGAAATTGGACCCCAAAAGTTGTTGTCTAATTTGTCCTAAGTACGCTAGTACCTCACATGTGGGGGAGAACCACTGTTTGGGCACACGTCAGGGCTTGGAAGGGATGTAGTGACGCTTTGAAATGTCGACTTGATGGAATGGTCTGCGGGCGGGCAGAGCCCCTGATGTGCCTAAACAGTAGAAACCCCCCACAAGTGACCACATTTTGTAAACTAGACCCCTCAAGGAACTTAACTAGATGTGTGGTGAGCACCTTGAACCCCCACGTGCTTCACAGAAGTTTGTAATGCAGAGCCGTGAAAATAAAAAATCATTTTTTTCCTCAAAAACTGATTTTTTTAACCCGCAATTTTTTATTTTCACAAGGGTAACAGGAGAAATTGGACCACAAAAGTTGTTGTACAGTTTGTCCTGAGTACACTGGTACCCCATATGTGGGGGGAACCACTGTTTTGGCGCATGGGAGAGCACAGAAGGGAAGGAGCGCCATTTTGGAATGCAGACTTGATGGAATGTTCTGTGGGCGTCATGTTGCGTTGCAGAGCCCCTGATGTGCCTAAACAGTAGAAACCCCCCACAAGTGACCCCATTTTGGAAACTAGACCCCCCAAAGAGCTTATCTAGATGTGTAGTGAGCACTTTGAACCCCCAAGGGCTACACAGAAGTTTATAACGCTGGGCCATGAAAATAAAAAAATCATATTTTTTTCACAAACACGATCTTTTAGTCCCCAATTTTTTTATTTTCCCAAGGGTAACAGGAGAAATTAGACCTCAAAAGTTGTTGTCCAATTTTTCCTGAGTACGCTGATATCCCATATGTGGGAGAAAACTACTGTATGGGCACACTTCGGGGCTCGGAAGGGAAGTAGTGACGTTTTGAAATGCCGACTTGATGGAATGGTCTGCGGGCGTCATGTTACGTTTGCAGAGTCCCTGATGTGCCTAAACAGTATAAACTCCCCACAAGTGACCCCATTTTGGAAACTAGACCCCGCAAGGAACTTATCTAGATGTGTGGTGAGCACTTTGAACCCCCAAGTTCTTCACAGAAGTTTATAACGCAGAGCCGTGAAAATAAAAAATCATTTTTTTTCCACAAAAATAACTCTTTTAGTCCCCAATTTTTTTTCCCAACAGTAACAGGAGAAATTAGACCCCCAAAGTTGTTGTGCAATTTTTCCCGAGTACGCTGATACCCCATATGTGGGGGTAAACCACTGTTTGGGCACACGTCGGGGCTTGGAATAAAGGGAGCACTGTTTGACTTTTTGAACGCAAAATTTGCAGGAATCAATGGTGGCGCCATGTCGCGTATGGAGACCCCCTGATGTACCTAAATAGTGGAAACCCCTCAATTCTAACTCCAACCCTAACCCCAACACACCCCTAACCCCAACCCTAACCCCTACACACCCCTAACCCTAATACAAACCCTAACCATAACCCTAACCCCAACACACCCCTAACCCTAATCCCAACTCTAACCATAAACCTAACCACAAGCCTAACCCTAATCCCAACCCTAACCCCAAAACACCCCTAATGCTTATCCCAACCCTAACCCTAATCCCAACCCTAACCCTAATTCCAACCCTAACCCTAATTCCAACCCTAACCCTAATTCCAACCCTTACCCTAGTTCTAACCCTAACCCTAGTTCTAACCCTAAGGCTGGGTTCATATTGCGTTTTACCAGCCCGTTCAACACGTAGCGTTGACGGGCTGGTAACGGTATAGCATAATGCGATCGCGTTATGCTATACCCGCTAGTGCAGAGGAATCAGCGATGATTCATCTGTGCTAGCGGTGATGGAGCCCAGACACTGCAGCCTGCGTCCAAGGCTCCTTCACTGAATGACGACACGTCGCGAACGCATGCCGCTTCATGGCATGCGTTGCGATGCGCACACAAATGGGGTGAATGGCAGCGTTAACGGACTGCGTTACAACGCGTTATACCGCGGTGAAACGCAGTCCATCTAACGGACTGCCATAATGCAATATGAACCCAGCCTGACCCTAAGGCCCCGTGCACACGTTGCGGATTCACTTGCGGATTTTTCTAAAATCCGCAGGTAAAACGACCTGCCTTTTACCTGCGTATTTAGCGCGGATTTGCTGCGGTTTTTCTCTGCAGTTTTACGCCTATAATGGAATAGGTGTAAAATCGCTGCGGAATCCGCACAAAGAATTGACATGCTGCGGATTTAAAACCGCAGCAAATCTGCGCTGAAAAATCTGCAGCATGTGCACAGCGTTTTTTTTTACCATTTATTTGCATTGTACTGTACATGGTTTCTGGATCTGCTGTGAATCCGCAGCGCCAAATCCGCTGCGCATCCGCAGCGAAATCAGCTGCGGCATGAGCAGCGAATATCAGCAGCGAAATCAGCTGCGGATCAGCGGCGAAATCAGCTGCGGATCAGCAGCGAAATCAGCTGCGGATCAGCAGCGAAATCAGCAGCGGATCAGCAGCGAAATCAGCTGCGGATCAGCAGCGAAATCAGCTGCGGATCCGCAGCAAAATCCGCAATGTGTGCACAGGGCCTAATAGGAAAAAAAAAAAAAAATTCTTTATTATTTGTCCCTACCTATGACAGGGGGGATTCACTTACTTTTTTTTATTTTGATCACTGTGACAGTTTATCACAGTGATCAAAATAAATTTTTTGACTATGCAGGGCGCACTGCGCATGCGCCCGCCATTTTCCAAGATGGCGGCGCACATGAAGAATCCCGGGCAGCCGCCGGGAAGGATCCAGGGACATCGGTGGACCGGGAGAGGTGAGTATGGGGGTCGGAAGTGAGGGGGGGGGGGGGAAATCGGAAGGTGGGGGCAGCGGAGGCCAGGACGAGGGGAGCTTTTAGTGACGGCGGTGACCGACCGCTGCCATCTTTCGGTGGCGGCGGCCGATCGCCGCCGTGAATCCGTGTGGGGGGGTCACGGCTCGGTGTCCAGCCATGGCAGATGCTATTGCAGCATCGGCCATGGCTGGATTGTAATATTTCACCAATTATATTGGTGAAATATTACAGATTGCTCTGATTGGCTGTTTCACTTTTAACAGCCAATCAGAGCGATCGTGGCCACGGGGGGTTAAGCCAACCCCCCTGTGGTGAAGCACAAAGGGTCCTGTGCCGGCGGGTCGGGTGACCTTTCAGTGACCCCGGTCACCCGGCCCGCAGGGACGCGATCCTTTCATGACGCAACATAGGCGTCATGGGTCGGATTGGCACTGACTTTCATGACGCCTACGTGGCGTCATGGGTCGGGAAGGGGTTAAAGGAAATCCATCAGCAGGTTGTTGATATATAATCTGAGAGCAGCATAATGTAGGGGCAGAGACCCCGATTCCAGTGGTGTGTCACTTACTAGACTGTGTTGCATTTTCAATTATCACTCCAGGACTAGGTATTTCGTATCTTTTGGTCCCACCACTGATTGACAGAGATGCTAATCAAATGTGGGTGGCCATAGAGAGATAGAAAACTGCAACTCTATCAACTGCCGCACCCAGTAAACTAAGTGACACCATGGAAATCAGCGTCTCTGTTCCTATATCATGCTGCTGTCGGATTACATAGAAAAAAAACTGCTGACGGATTCCCTTTAAACTCGCACGGGGTTCATTGTAACCCTCCATTTAAGAAGCGAAGCCCCTTTAAGGATATTGCTCCTTGCGTTGTACACTGCTCCGGTGTTTGCAGCAGTTATTACTAAGCGTGCGGTGATTGGCACATGGAAGGTCAGCCTGCTGGCCATCAGTGATGTAAATCTCGGGAGGAGAAATTAATCACATGCTCGGTTTAATCAGATAGTGCGCGGGTGACGGCGTGATTGTGGTTCTACTTCAGCTGACCGCAGACTCGCGTTGCCCTTGATCTTCCCCATCAATAAAATGCATTAAGTATCAGCGGTTTTATCACAGGAAGGGAATACCGCGCGAGTCATCTCCATCAATCACCATGACTTTCTATAAATTCTAGCTTAAATATCAGTTTCTCCCTCCCTGACCCCCGCCGTACACCCAGGGGGGCGCCATACATGCCGCTCGGTCACATACAATCAGATGGGGGTGTTATTTAATGCAGATTAATAGAGTATTTGGGCTTAGAGGAATCTTTCTTTCAGGGGTCAAATCAATAACAACTTGGAAGGGGAACTTAATAGCCCCCCAAGCAAACGCAGTGCAAGGTTTCAGAAAATGAGATGGCGACAGCATTGATTTCTGTGCTCTATATTTAACCTAATTTCAGCTTTTCTGATGAACAAATGGAAAATTCTGAGGTCTGAAGCGCAGGCGAGGACTGCAGAGCGAGCGCCGGACACGGGTTGTTTTTTTTCTCTTCCCTGTAATTCTGGTGGAGGAGAGTCTGGAAAATAAATCAATGTCACGCGGTAGAAGCCACCATGGTGGTACAGGCTCAATTAGATCCGAGAAATATAAAAACAAATTATCCTTTGTGTTTTCATAGCGATTGGTTCTCAATACGATACCATATGGTTTTCAATGATTAGCAAGTGGGAAGGTCACTCCTATGTCAGGCACCTTGTCAAGACATTACCGTTACCAGTTCAGACACTTACCTTGGGTCCCTGAGGGTATAAAAAAAAAAAAAAAAAAAACCCAAAAATTAGCCATGAATCTTCCTCAGATATTTTCAGAACTACCATAGAGGCGAACGGGAAGAGTCACACATCCGTGTCTACCTCTCCATCCATAGTGGAGAGAAGAGGGGCCATTTGGGCAGGGTACCACTTGAACAGTTATGTCTTTAAGAGGTTCACCCCTTAAGGACAGGAAACCAACTGATGTGTGGGAGATTTGTCCGTTCTCAGTCTGCTAAAGAAACGCGTCCTCTTCTCCTCCAGTCTGTGCTGCTCAGGGTCCTGTCAGGTCTGTACACAGCGCGTTCACGATGCTGACCGGACGCTGCTGTGACGTTCCTCGGCCTCGAGCTTCATGCGGCCCGTCCTACTGTGTGTCCTCTGAAATCTAGGACTGGCTGTGATTGATGGTAGCAGCCATCTTGGAATCCAGACAGAGTGCACTAGATAAGCATAATGTTTTGCTATATAAAAGGCATTTAGAAAAATGGGCATTATTTAATTGAATTTATTTTAGGACATTTCTTAGAGAACCCCTTTAAAAGGAAGGTAGTCACCCCCAAAAAGCATTTAAAATGGGCTAAACAGAGTTGTATTGGACTTCGCCCCCATAACACCGATAGAGCTCTGTACACATTACTGGTGCACTGCCTGAGAACAGAACTTGTTGTATGCACATGAGGGGGCTGTGTTGTACCCCTGGTGTGACCAAGAGTTTGGTGTCCAGTGATGCCTCCTCGTCTGCATGTTGGGGAGCTTCCACCACTTCTGATTGACCGTGCTCAAAACACTTCTGTACCAAGTAGGCAAATTGGGTTACTTGTGTTTTTGAGTGCGTCTTTAAAGCATTTTTGATGCTGTTTTTTTATGTAGCTTTGACAAAACTTCTTTTGATACAGTTATATGCGGATTTTGTGCATTTCCGCTGCAGAAACACTAAAAAAAAAAACCGCATGTGTTTTTTACCTGCGTACAGTCCAGACCTATTTATTTATTATGCTTTGCATATGTAGCGCTACCATATTCCACAGCGCTTTACAGACATCACTGTCCCCAATGGGGCTCACAATCTACATTCCCTATCAGTATGTCTTTGTAGTGTGGGAGGAAACCGGAGAACCTGGAGGAAACCCACACCAACACGGGGAGAACATACAAACTCCTTGCAGATGCTGTCCTTGGTGGGATACAAACCCAGGACTCCAGAGCTGCACGACTGCAGTGCTAACCACTCAGCCACTGTGTTAACCACTGAGCCAACATGCTGCCATCTAATGTAAGTCTATAGAGAAAATCTGCACCTAAGGCCGGGGTCACACATGCGAGAAACTCGCACGATTCTCGCATGTGTCATTCTCGGCATAAAACTCAGTGGACCAGCCAGAGAAATTGACATGTTGCTGACTTCAAACATGCACCGCAGATCAGTTTACAAAAAAAAAAACGCAGCATGCAGGGAGTTCAAGTTCCTTGATAGTATTAGATCAGCGGAGAAATACTGCAGTATTTTGCTACAGATTGAAGAAAAATTAAAAACATCATACCTTCCTTTCCATCAATAGACGCTTATATCCGCTAACACCGAGTGACAGCAGCGTTATCAGGACATCCAGAGACGGGGAGGCCGACGCTCTCCCCGGATACATTTTACTAATTTCTTCCAGGAAAGATTCGTTAAAGCCTGCTACAATAGCGCCACCTACAGGAACCAGGAAGTTCTTGTCCAAGCTCTGCACGAAAGCATCAATCCTGCCCCTACGGGCGCCCTGGAGGGGAAAGTAAAGAATCACTCTGTTGTGGTAGTTGCTATTGTCACCTTATTCATTTTTTAAAATGGGCCACTATTGTCTCGCTATCATGCTGTAAGGACATAGAATAAAGGACTTTTTAATGGGACAGTGAGCGCCACCTTTTCTTTTTTTTACCCAGACTTAATAATTTTTTTTTTAAATATAATGAAGTCTTTCTTTCCCCCGAACACAATCTTATTTTTACAGCTAGAGGGAGTATTGGCAGGTAATATGGAGTATGCCCACCCCACATCATACATCGCGTAGACAACAGCCTCAAACAGCTGCCACCCCCCAATTATCTAATAACACAATGCACAACCCAACAGATGGGCACTCGTGTACCCGTAACATTCAGGCAACATTGCATAAAGCCCGGGTCTCACATAGCGATACACCAGCGATCCCGACAACGATCAGGATCGCTGGTGTGTCGCTACATGATCACTGCTGAGCTGCCAAACAGGCAGCTCAGGCAGCGATCAGTACAAGCGACACTGCGGGTAACGTCGCTTAGTTACCCGCAGTGTACCTTGGATACCAGCGCCCTGATGCAGGGCGCTGGTATCCAAGATACACAGCGTGTTTCCAGGCACAGCCCCGCACCTGGAAACCCACTGTGTACCTTGGTTACCAGCGGATCGCTGGTCTCCCGCCTGTCACACGCAGCGATGCGTGCTGGCGAGCGGGAGACCAACGATCAAAAAAATGTTCAGGACATTCAGCGACGATCAGCGATACCCAGCAGGGGGGCTGATTGTCGCTGAATGTCACACAGCGATATCGCTGTTGCGTCACAAAACTAGTGACTCAGCAGCGATCTCGCTAGCGAGATCGCTGTGTGAGACGGGGGCTTTAGGCCAGTTGGTCACAATCTACTAAAGGGAATCTGTCAGCAGGTTTTCACTATGTAATCTGAAGACAGCAGGAGATAGTGGGGTGTCACTTGTCAAAGTGCTGAAGGATTTATCTGTAAGAGATTACCATTGTATTCTAGTCTACAATCTCTGTGTTAGTATGGCGGCACCCAGTAATCTAAGTGACACATCGCTGGATTCATGGTCTCTGACTACATTATTCCGCTCTCAGATCTAGTAGCAAAAACCTGCTGTCAGATTCCCTTAAGCTGGTGAAAAAAAAAAACCCTCGGGGGACCCCTACCAAATATATTCTTTATTTTACAAAGTGAACGAAAGTAGGAATTAGTCCTACCGGTAATGGTGTTTCCAGGAGTCCATCATGACAGCACCACCAGGAGGTTGTCCTTCTTATCCTTGATAGGGACAGAACACAGAAGAGGTTAAATAGCCGCTCCCCACCACCACCCTTCAGTGATGTTCCAAGTACCACACCAGGATGGATGCAACACTATTTTATTGAACTTCCTCTCTACACATGTTCATACCACATATCAGACAGGAAATACACGTGCGGGTATATAAGGGGAGCTGTCATGATGAACTCCTGGAAACACCATTACCGGTAGGACTAATTCCTACTTTCCAGGACGTCCCTCCTGACAGCACCACCAGGAGAAATACCAAATAACTCCTATTAGGGGGGAATAGTACTTGTAGGACTTTCCTCCCAAAGGCCATCTGCTGATTTGACAGAACCTCCAGCATATAATGTTTACAAAAGGTATTTGAGTTGAAGCAAGTCGCAGCCCTGCATATCTGGTCCATAGCTGCCCCAGCGCTCTCTGCCCATGAAGCCGAGATTGCCCTCAGCGAGTGAGCTCTGAGGTTTTCCGGTGGAGTCCTTCCTGCTGAAACATATGCTGCGCTAATCGTTGACTTTAACCATCTGGCTAGAGTAGCTTTTGAAGATTTCTTCCTCTTGTTCTTCCCGGTCATTTAGACGAAAAGATTTGAGTCCATTCTCCAATCCTCTGAGAGCTTTAAGCATTGCAGAACTGTTCTTTTTACATCCAAGGAGTGGAGAGAAGTTCTCTTTCTCGTTATTATAGTTCTGATAGAAGGCAGGTAGCACTGTCTCTTGGTTTCTGTGGAAATCTGTAACCACCTTGGGAAGGAAGGCAGGATCCAATTTTAAGATGATACAGCCTTCCTGGATCCTTAAGTATATGTCTCTTATGGAAAGGGCCTGGATCTCTCCTATACACCTTGCCGAAGTTATTGCAGCTAGGAAGATGGCTTTGAATGTTACCGACCTTAGGTCTGCCTGGTCTAGGGGCTCGAATGGGTTTTTTCGTAGCTCGTTTAGAACTAAGTTGATATCCCAGGGGGGCACTGAGCTACGTATTGTGGGCCTAATACACTAAGTAACTTTAATGAATCTGACCACCCAGGGATGATCAGCCAATGGATAGTCAAAAAAGGAACTTGGGCTGAAATCTGTACTGTTAAAGTACTAGGCCTCAGACCTCCTATCGAAGCCTGCCTGAAGGAAATCTAGGATCTGAGGAATATTTGGGCCCTGAGAGATTGACACTGGACTTGCGCTTTGTGAGCAGAATTTCTTCCAGACTTTCAAATATATGGCTTAGGTCACCGGCTTCCTGCTTTTCTGCAAGGTAGAGATGACTGGTTCTGACAAACCCTTTGACATCAGGATCTCCTTTTCAGGATCCAGGCTGACAGCTGTTAACATCTCTAGATTTTGATGAATCAGAGGCCCTTGTTTCAGAAGATCCCACCTTAATGGGATTGGGTCTTCCAACGCCATCCACTTCAGTAGGGAGAGCCAGCTCCTTTTGGGCCAGTATGGGACTATCAGGATTACTGATGCGTGACTCTCTTGAATCTTCCTCAGGACCCTCGGTGTTAGAGTGAGTGGTGGAAAAGCATAATCAAGCTCAATATCCCAGCTCTGTGCCAAGGCATCTACCCCTATGGATTGTCTCCTGGATTTAACGAGAAGTCCACTCTCTATCTGAAACTTAACCTCTCCAAAACTGAACTTCTTCTGCTCCCGCCATCTACTAACCTCCCTAAATCTGACATTTCCCTCTCCGTGGGCGGCACCATAATGACACCCCGGCAGCAGGCTCGCTGTCTGGGTGTTATGTTTGACACCAATCTCTCCTTCACCTCCCATATACAATCTCTTGCCCGCTCTTGCCGCCTACACCTAAAGAACATCTCTAGAATCCGCCCTTTTCTCACCATGGAAACAACAAAAACCCTCACTGTAGCATTGATCCACTCCCGCCTGGACTACTGCAACGCTCTATTACTTGGCCTCCCCATTACTCGACTATCCCCTCTCCAGTCCATCCTTAATGCAGCAGCCAGGGTCATCCATCTGGCTAATCGGTACTCGGACACGTCTGCTCTTCGCCAGTCCTTACACTGGCTGCCCATTCATTATAGGATCCAATTCAAAGTACTGGTTCTCACCCACAAAGCTCTCCACAGTGCAGCACCCCCCTACATCTCCTCCCTCATTTCTATCTATCGGCCTAACCGCCTGCTGCGCTCTGCAAACGACTTTCGACTAACTTCTGCACTAATCCGTACCTCCCACTCCCGACTCCAAGACATCTCCCGCGCTGCGCCAATCCTCTGGAATGCTCTACCCCAAGAAATTAGGACTATCCACAATTTGCATGGTTTTAGGCGCTCCCTCAAAACACATCTGTTCAGAGCGGCCTATCACATTCACTAATCAGTCATTCTATGTGTAAGTGTGTGTGTGTAGCCCATTCACTATCTCCATCCATCCCTCACTCCCCCAAGATGGCTGGACCATCATTGTAAATGCACCATTGTATATACACACCTGTACTTTGTATCTCCCCCACCTCATTGTAGATTGTAAGCTCTCACGAGCAGGGTCGTCTTATTTTGCTTTAATTATTGTATTGTTAACGTTGTTACTTATGACTTGTGTTTTGAAACTGTTAAACTGTAAAGCGCTGCGGAATATGATGGCGCTATATAAATAAAGATTATTATTATTATTTTGCCTTTTCATTCCTTCTTGAGGCGAATAAGTCTAGTTCTGGTATACCCCAGTGCCAGGTCAGCTGGACAAAGACTTCTTCGTTTAGAGACCATTCCAATGGTTGCACCTTTTCCCTGCTGAGAAAGTCTGCTACCGGATTTTTTGATCCTTTCAGATGCACTGCTGTGATGGATCTTACGGTGAATTCTGCCCAGGAAAATATTGTCTGTGCTAAGTCTTGCAAGGGACGGTGCCTTGGCCCTCCCTGATTTAGTAGGAAGGATACTGGGGTCGAGTTGTCCGAGAAAATCCTGACGTAGCGCTCTTGTAGCTGATCTTGGCATCTTTTCAGGGTTTCCCAAACTGCCATGAGTTCCCTGTGGTTTGAAGAACTGTTGCGCACGGATGTGGGCCTAGCTCCCTGGAGGTAACGTCCTTCCATGTGAGCTCCCCAGCCCCAGAGGCTTGCGTCCATAGTGATGTTTACACACAGGATCACTTTCCATGGTCTTCCTTCCTCGATGTTTGTTATACTGGTCCACCACGACAGGGACTGTTTTACCTCTCTGGATAGTAACATCCTGTTGTTCAACGAAGTGTCCTTGCCGTCCCATACTGAAAGGATCTCCCGTTGTAGGGTCCTTGAGTGAAACGGACTCCATTGGACACTGGAAATACATGAAGTCATTAGACCTAGAACGCTCATGTCTTTCCTGACTGATATGTATTTTCGCTTTTGCAGCGACTGTACCTCCCATCTGATTGTTTGCTGTTTTTGAACTGGGAGGAATGAGTATTCTTGTTCGGAGTCTAGAAGTACTCCCAGAAACATCTTCTTTCTTTCCGGTGTGAGATTTGACTTTAAGTTTATTACCCACCCCAGCCTCTGCAGAAGTGCCATGGTTGCTGTTAAAGAATCTTCCAGCTGTTGTGGCGAGTCTTCCACTAGCAGAAGGTCATCCAGATACGGGACGATGAGAATGTTCTTTTCCCTCAAGAAAGCCATAATTTCCGCCATGAGCTTTGTGAAGATTCAGTTGGCAGAGGAGAAACCGAATGGCAGGTACAGGAACTGGAAATAATCAATGCTCTCCTGGTCTTTTATCACAAACCTGAGGAACTTTTGGTGTGAGGCATGGATTGCTCATTACTGAGTTCTTCCTTATCAATGGGATGATCGATCTGAGAGACTCCATTTTGAACTACTTGTAAGTTAGCCACCGGTTTAATGGCTTTAGGTTTAATATTGTTAGGTATTACCCTCCTGGTTTCTTTAGGGAAAACAGACTGGAATAATGTCCGTGGAACTGTTGGAAAAGGTGTACCCGAACTATGACCCGCAATTCTATAAGCTCCTGTTTATCTTTCAGAAGATTTTGATGAACTGCTGGAAAATGGGTACGTGTTAGGCAGTATTTTTTTGGGAGGTGACTGGGTGAACTCTATCCTGTATCCCTGAGCAACTATCTGCACGATCCATGGATTCTGGGTGATCTGCCAACCTTTCAGGAAGTACTGCAGTCTCCCTCCAATACACTTTGCGTCACTGTCTGTCGGGTCTTGACCCCTGGTCTCGAAAGGAGCCTCTACCCATGCCACCCTTGGGATAGCTCCATCTGCTGGATTTCCTCATTCCTTTATAGTCCTGCATAGGGTGGGAGGTAGTCCTCCGAAAGGACGGCATTTTTCTTGGCTTCTTTTACTGAAAGCCTTTCTTTTTGTCCGATGCTTTTTCGAGTAGCTCATCTAAAACTGGACCGAATACATGTAGGCCTGAGAATGGTATTGTGGTTATTGACTGGAAATACTTTATTCCTGTGAGCTCTCAGGCCACCAAACATTTCATCCTGAATTGCAATGATTCAGTGGAGTCCTCGACCTTCATGGTACTCCTAGCAGCCTACTAGATCATGTCAGTGTTTTCGGATGAAAATAGATATCTTTTCAGTTCTTCCGGAAGCAATACAGAGGATCCCTCAGCTTCACCAGAGTCTGGATCCGGATACCCCGATACCTCTCCTTCCTCTGAACTTGGTACCATGTCCCATCTGGGTCTCTTAGGACAGGGAGATTGGGACAGCACTAACACTGAGACCGTAGCCTGAAGTTCATCTCTGATCAGGGTCCTTATATTGGTCAATAAGGAGGTCTGTTCGTCCTTGAGCAATTTCACAATGCATGCATCACATAGCTTCTTGTCATGTCCCTCTGGGAATCTGGCGGTACATCACGGACATCTGTTAGCCTTCCATTTGGTAGTTGTAGTGGACTGCTTAGGCGTCTCCTTGTCCTAAAAGACCATGTAGAAAGACGGCCCTGTAGCTATTGGATCTAAACTCCTCCTAAGAGGCCCTTACTACGCTTTACTTACATGGTCCAGGGATGGCTCAAAGGACTGGACGTCAGGACGGCTAGCATTCTCCATCATACTAAGTCAGATGTGCTGTCAGATGTCCGTCATTAAGTAGTTTGCCTCACTCGGCTTCAAGACATCTGATTCGTCTTCCTTCCGAGCCCAGCTGCTGCCAATCTAGGAATCGCGGGTACTCAGCCAAACTGCGCATGCCCGCGCCTGGAACGCTCGTCAGCCAGCCTGGAAGCTCCTGCGGTCGGTGCCCTGTCCTCCTGAGGATTCCCCAGACATGCCCCCAGGCCTGACCCAGCACTCCCCTGACGATACGGGGCGCCGGAAGTCATATTCCCTGCCTAGAGCTGGGATCCTGGTCACACCCCTGGATGATGTAGCCGGCTTACCTGCTAGTGACGCGGCGCACCGGAAGCCCAGGAGACGCTAGCCGGTAATCGTTTCCTTCCGGCCCAGACCCGGTGTCCTGAGGCCACACCCCTCAGAATTTGTCACCGGTGTGCCTCCTGACCCAGAAGTTACTGCCCCAGAAGCCGGCCGGCTGGGACGCGGCAAAAGCAGCGGCTGCCCAGAGCCCCCTGGGGAGGGATGCGGCAGATACCGGGAGTGCACAGCTCGACCAGACGCTGAGGGACCTTCACCGGTATCAGCGATGCTGTGGAGTCTCCCGTCCGACCGAGACATCACCAGCCCAGAGACCCCTAGGGAGGGATATGGCTGCTCCCGGCAGCTTCCTGCTCGACCGGACCCTGATACCCATTGGCACCAGGTACTCTCTTTGTACACTCCTCTCCTGCGTCTGTCCCTGATAAGGACAGGAAAAACACTGAAGGGTGGTGGTGGGGAGGGACTATTTAACCTCTTCTGTGTGCCTGTCCCTATCTAGGATAAGAAGGACAACCTCCTGGTGGTGCTGTCAGGAGGGACGTCCTGGAAAAGAACATAATCTCCATGAATATAATAATACACACTGTTCTGCCAGAGTCAGAATAATGGCGCAGTCAGACGGCCGTATAAACAGAGATCAGACCACAATGCACGGAGTGGCCATCGGCTCTCTTCACCCGAATATAACACCTTCATATCTATGACACGCTCTGGTCAGGAGGCCTGCTGGCCAATCCGTGTATAGCGGTCCGATTTATACGCTCGTCTGACTGCGCCCTAAAGCCTCCTTCCCACGTCCATGTTTCCAGTACGTGTGATATCCGTCTTTTTTCGCAGGTTACCATTACAATCCGGGTATAAAGAAAGATTCTCATAGTGGCTGATGTTTGCAAACCCACTTAAAGCAGAAAAAAAAATGGAAAAAATGGTGTTTGATGACACAGACTATAGGAATCTAAAGGTTTCACATCCTTGAGCAGCTTGGCTTAGAGTAAAAAGTAATTGTAGCACTTCTCTGGGGTAGAAGTGGCGCACGTGACAGTACCTGCTGGATGAGGTGCATACATTTCGATGACTGGACACCATAGGCATTATTCACTATGTGAGGAATATCAAACTTGGCGCAGATCTCGGCCAGTTCCTCCAGTCTAGACAAGAACAAACAAGGAGAAAGTAAAAGGCTCCTCGGGATTTAGTGGTAGTAATGATTATTATAATTAATGTGGAAACAACGAAGAGAAAAAAAAAAAACAGTTTTGAAAACTTTTTACCTGTCGGGCACACGAGGGGCAAAGCACGACGTGGTGGAGTGAACGCACAGGATGTTCTCGGCCCCCAGCTCACAGATCCGGGACTGCACCGCGGTCAGGTCCGTGCGAAGCTCATCTCCTTCCAGGACATTCTCGATCACCACCGGCTCAAATCCTTCAATAGAAACAGCCGGAGAGTACAGAGGGTTAACGGAAAGATAGGTCCTAAATGACACAGGGGAATAGCTCCCCAAATCTGACTGTGCAATAGAGAATCCGACCCTGGGGAGGCCAGGATCAGGCATGTTTGATTTCAATATGACAGATTGCTTACCCATAGAAGCAAAGCACTGACAAGGGTCACACGGCCGATTATTCCCCTTCGGCCGCGTTGCGGACCTGACCAACACAACGAACACAGGCGCCGATTCCTGGCCCTGCAACCCCAATAGTCTACAATGGAGTCCCTTAGAGGGTGACAGCGGAGGACAGGGGGTCCACGGTCGCCCCACACCTGCTGTCCCCCTTCTGGATCTATCACATATTCGGTGGGTACACTGGCTATAATCACTTTCCCCCATTGTGTGCTGTCCCCAAAGAAAACAACAACATCCCGAGCGTTACCGGCAGTGATCATGGACTTGAAGCACGACTTCTGGTCTATCCGCGGCCAGATGATGTATTTTGCCTTCGGCCTCTTATGTCGGAGCGTTAGGAAGCAAAGCGTTAAACTCATTCCCGTTGCCATGGGAACAACAAAGCAGCTTGTTGCCGCGCGCACACCTGTAATGAGAAGCACAATGGCTCATTTCTCACTGCCTTGTGTTGCGGGGGGATGTAATTAATGAGTGCACCCGCCTACGGTCCGGAGAACGTCCAGCACCACCGCGTTCGTCAGTTTATTCAGGAGACTGGAGCCCGCAGCTTTGGGCTGTACGGCAGATATGTCCCCCGACCTTCCGATTCCATGGATCAGACTGGGGAAAAAAAAGAAGAACTGATAAAACCTGAGAGTGACAAAATAGAAATTAAATCGCACCAGCCCTCAATTTTTTTTTTTTGGTCACCATTTTCTGAGACCTGTAACATTTCCATCTTTCCGTGGATGGGCCTGTAAGACGTCTGATATTTTTCTTGCAGAGTTTTCTAGTTTTCATTTGTATCACTTCGGGGTAAATACGACACCTTAAAAAACAAATAAACCCAAAAAATAGCTTTGGACCAATCCCATCTGGCTGTGACTGAGGCACACGGGGAGGACTCTACGGATTCTGTTTAGGACCCCAGAGAAATCTTTTGTCCTGGGCCCCGATCTCAGCCCACAGTGTGATGGACCCTGATTGGCTGTTATCTCTGGGACCAATGGTCACATTCCCGGTAGGAGCCGTAACAATAGAAACGCTGGGACCCATCGGCACTTGGACCCCCGTGTGGACGGTCAGAGCCGGCGTCAGTCGCCCCGGAGACCACACTCCACAGTGAACATACTTGGGGACTGAGGGGCAAAATCAGACCCTCTTGGAATTGGCAGAATGGATCAGCGGTGCTGGAGGCGCCTGGCAGCCGCCATTCTCTGTGGCGAGTCGGAACGTCACTGGTCACATGGGTGTGCCTTAGTACCAGTCACCATTGGGGAGCAGAAAAGGTTCAGCAATTTTCACATATTAAGAATGATTCTGTGTCCCCAGCGGCCCTGCACCAAATCACAGCAAGGAAAAAGCCAGCTCACCCAGCAATCCATGTGTGGCGGGGGCACGGACCCCCGTTCTGGTCACATGTGGTTGAATAATGAAGAAAAAGCCATGTTAGTCCTAGCTCCTTATATTAAAATCCAAAAATATATTCGGTCCATTTGGCTTTTCTCCCAAGTCATACTGCAAGGCTCGCTAAAGGGCCGATATTGACTTTTAGGATCGCTGCTTCCAATAGGTGGCGCTAGAGTTCTAGTCCTCTTGTTCTCTGAAGAGGTGATTTTCATATTTAATTTCCCAGAGGAGCATTGCATGGCCTATAAGTCTCCTCACTCTGACAGGCCAGGCACGTCACTCTCCACAAGGAGAAACGTTACCCCTTGGAGCCCAGTCCAGAGCCGCTCACCTGTCCACATCAGATCTCATGCTTTACACTGATGAGAGTAACATGTGTGTGCAATAGGGGGCGCTAGAGTCTCAGTCCATTTCTTATCCGAAGGGACAATTTGCACATTCAGTCCATATTAATAGTAACAGCGCCTCTAGAAACAAAACACGCGAAAGGCAAAGTGTTTGAAGGAGCTGTCTCTATTTTTATAGGGACGGATTCCATTTTGGGATGTTACTATAAGGCCTCTTTCACACTTCAGTCATGTGACGTCCGCCCAAGTGTGAAAATGGCGGATCCGTCAGAAAAGTGTAAAAATGGATGTAAAACGGATCAGTTTTCTGACGGATCCGCCAAGAAGTTTTCACCCGGAAATGATGAGAGAGAGAGAGAGAGAGACCCGGACAGTGTTGTCAGCATTTTCAATGGTTTTCTATGGAGGCGACGGATCCGCAGGCGGATTCTGTCAAAGACGGATGCCAGCGGATCCGCCGCCCATAGGCGGCCATTATACAAAATGGCGGATGCGGCGGATCCAACACACTCTGCCATTTTGGCGGACCAAAAAAACGTTGCATTGGACGTTTTTCTGAAATGACGGACGCCAATTTTTTGGCGGATCCGTCAAAAAAATGGATCAAACAGACGACAATCCGTCAAAATCCGTCACTAACGCAAGTCAATGGGAAAAAAACGGATCCGCCAAAAAAAAAATGGCAGATCCGTTTTTTTCAAATTTTGACAGATTTTGACTGACGTCGCACGACTGAAGTGTGAAAGAGGCCTAAGAAGCATCGTCAGTGATGGCCGAGCATCTTCACGTCATCTGATTACAAAAGGGAAATACCGATAATGGCGGCGAGAAACCAAGCCACACGCCACTCTGCCCTCGCGTTCTCCCACTCCACAATTCCCAAGGAAATTATTACTGTCCATCACTGCCAGCTCATGGAGAAAGAGCTCAATGGTGGTCTCGTCCCAGGCGTCTGGGGGGCATTTACCCTGAAAAACAGACAAAAAAACGTTTATTAATTAGAGATAGAAGGCGGGAAATACAACACTGAGCGTTAACTACAGTCTCCAGGAGGCACGGGTGTGGGTGGGCACCACACGGGAAATGCAAGACCCCCATACACCAGACAGCTGAGCCCACCACACTGCACAGGACGGGAGGTAACCTGGGACATCACCAATCCCAAGAACGATGGAGGATGGAGCGCTGGCCGCACAGGAGGTCCCAGGAGTCAGGGATGTCTCAGTCTTACCACAAATCTGTGCACTCATTCGCCCCAGTCCTGGGCTCAGTGGCTTCAGCACCATGAGGCGGCCATGTGAGGCTTCACCATATTAAGCACAGCGCCCCCCACTGCACGGAGCCCTCAATGCACCTTCTTATGGCCGATGTGACGGACTCAGTACAAGTATGTCCCCAAAATGAAATGTGCAGAGTCCCATCCTGTGCTGTGTGTACAGAAGCAACAGCTCCGCACACAGCGCCCCCCGGAGGACATACAGCTCTGCACACAGCACCGCGGAAAATGTACAGCTCCGCACACAGCGCCCCGGAGGATGCACAGCTCCGCACACAGCGCCCCCCGGAGGAGCCTTCACATGCAGCGCCCCCCGGAGGAGCCTCCACACACAGCACAGAGGACGTAGAGCTCTCCGCACACAGCGCCCCCCCCGGAGGATGTACAGCTCCACACACAGTGCCCCCGAAGGATGTACAGCTCCACACACAGCGCCCCCAGAGGAGTGTCCACACACAGAACAGAGGATGCACAGCTCCGCACACAGCGCCCTCGGAGGATGTACAGCTCCGCACACAGCGCCCCCGGAGGAGCCTTCACACGCAGCACAGAGGACGTACAGCTCCAACACAGCGCCCCCAAAGGAGTGTCCACACACAGAACAGAGGATGTACAGCTCCGCACACAGCGCCCCTCCAGAGGATGTACAGCTCCACACACAGTGCCCCCGAAGGATGTACAGCTCCACACACAGCGCCCCCAGAGGAGTGTCCACACACAGAACAGAGGATGCACAGCTCCGCACACAGCGCCCTCGGAGGATGTACAGCTCCGCACACAGCGCCCCCCGGAGGAGCCTTCACACGCAGCACAGAGGACGTACAGCTCCACACACAGCGCCCCCAAAGGAGTGTCCACACACAGAACAGAGGATGTACAGCTCCGCACACAGCGCCCCTCCCAGAGGATGTACAGCTCCATACACAGCGCCCCCGAAGGATGTACAGCTCCACACACAGCGCCCCCGAAGGATGTACAGCTCCACACACAGCGCCCCCGAAGGATGTACAGCTCCACACACAGCGCCCCAGAGGAGTGTCCACACACAGAACAGAGGATGCACAGCTCCTAACACAGCGCCCCCCGGAGAAGCCTTCACATGCAGCGCCCCCCGGAGGAGCCTCCACACGCAGCACAGAGGACGTACAGCTCCGCACACAGCGCCCCCCCGGAGGATGTACAGCTCCACACACAGCGCCCCCAGAGGAGTGTCCACACACAGAACAGAGGATGTACAGCTCCGCACACAGCGCCCCCCGGAGGAGCCTTCACACACAGAACAGAGGATGTACAGCTCCGCACACAGCGCCCCCAGAGGATGTACAGCTCCGCACACATCGCCCCCAGGGGATGTACAGCTCCGCACACAGCGCCCCCAGGAGGAGCCTTCACACACAGAACAGAGGATGTACAGCTCCACACACAGCGCCCCCAGAGGATGTACAGCTCTGCACACAGCGCCCCTAGAGGAGTGTCCACACACAGAACAGAGGATGCACAGCTCCGCACACAGCGCCCCCCGGAGGAGCCTTCACACGCAGCGCCTCCAGGAGGAGCCTCCACACGCAGCACAGAGGATGTACAGCTCCGCACACAGCGCCCCAGAGGATGTACAGCTCCGCACACAGCGCCCCCAGAGGAGTGTCCACACACAGAACAGAGGATGCACAGCTCCGCACACAGCGCCCCCAGAGGAGTGTCTACACACAGAACAGAGGATGCACAGCTCCGCACACAGCGCCCCCAGAGGAGTGTCTACACACAGAACAGAGGATGCACAGCTCCGCACACAGCGCCCCCGGAGGATGTACAGCTCCGCACACAGCGCCCCCAGAGGAGTGTCCACACACAGAACAGAGGATGCACAGCTCCGCACACAGCGCCCCCGGAGGATGTACAGCTCCACACACAGCGCCCCCAGAGGAGTGTCCACACACAGAACAGAGGATGCACAGCTCCGAACACAGCGCCCCCGGAGGATGTACAGCTCCGCACACAGCGCCCCCGGAGGAGCCTTCACATGCAGCGCCCCCAGGAGGAGCCTTCACACACAGAACAGAGGATGTACAGCTCCGCACACAGCACCCCCCCCGAAGGATGTACAGCTCCACACACAGTGCCCCCGAAGGATGTACAGCTCCACACACAGTGCCCTGAAGGATGTACAGCTCCACACACAGCGCCCCCAGAGGAGTGTCCACACACAGAACAGAGGATGCACAGCTCCGCACACAGCGCCCTCGGAGGATGTACAGCTCCGCACACAGCGCCCCCCGGAGGAGCCTTCACACGCAGCACAGAGGACGTACAGCTCCACACACAGCGCCCCCAGAGGAGTGTCCACACACAGAACAGAGGATGTACAGCTCCGCACACAGCGCCCCCCCCGGAGGATGTACATCTCCACACACAGCGCCCCCGAAGGATGTACAGCTCCACACACAGCGCCCCTGGAGGATGTACAGCTCCACACACAGCGCCCCCAGAGGAGTGTCCACACACAAAACAGAGGATGTACAGCTCCGCACACAGCGCCCCCCCCGGAGGATGTACAGCTCCACACACAGCGCCCCCGAAGGATGTAAAGCTCCACACACAGCGCCCCTGGAAGATGTACAGCTCCACACACAGCGCCCCCAGAGGAGTGTCCACACACAGAACAGAGGATGCACAGCTCCGCACACAGCGCCCCCCGGAGAGCCTTCACATGCAGCGCCCCCCGGAGGAGCCTCCACACACAGCACAGAGGACGTACAGCTCCGCACAAAGCGCCCCTCCCCGGAGGATGTACAGCTCCACACAGTGCCCGAGGATGTACGCTCCACACACAGCGCCCAGAGGAGTGTCACACACAGAACGAGGATGCACAGCTCGCACACAGCGCCTCGGAGGATGTAGTCCGCACAGCGCCCCCGGAGGAGCCTTCACACAGCACAGAGGACGTACAGCTGCACACACAGCGCCCCCAGAGGAGTGTCCACACACAGAACAGAGGATGTACAGCTCCGCACACAGCGCCCCCGGAGGAGCCTTCACACGCAGCACAGAGGATGTACAGCTCCGCACACAGCGCCCCCCGGAGGATGTACAGCTCCACACACAGCGCCCTGGAGGATGTACAGCTCCACACACAGCGCCCCCAGAGGAGTGTCCACACACAGAACAGAGGATGTACAGCTCCGCACACAGCGCCCCCCCGGAGGATGTACAGCCAACACAGGCCCAGAAGGATGTACAGCTCCACACAGCCCTGGAGGATGTACAGCTCCACACACAGCGCCCCAGAGGAGTTCCACAACAGAAAGAGGATGCACAGTCGCACACAGCGCCCCCGGAGGAGCTTCATGCAGCGCCCCCGGAGGAGCCTCCACACGCAGCCAGAGGACTGTACAGCTCCACACACAGTGCCCCGAAGGATGTACAGCTCCACACACAGCGCCCAGAGGAGTGTCCACACACAGAACAGAGGATGCACAGCTCCGCACACAGCGGCTCGGAGGATGTACAGCTCCGACACAGCGCCCCCCGGAGGAGCCTTCACAGCAGCACAGAGGCGTACAGCTCCACACACGCGCCCCAAAGGATGTCACACAGAACAGACGATGTACAGCTCCGCACACAGCGCCCTCAGAGGATGTACAGTCCACACCAGTGCCCGAAGATGTACAGTCACACACAGCGCCAAGGATGTACGCTCCACACAAGCCCCCGAGGAGTGTCCACACACAAACAGAGGATGCACAGCTCCTACACAGCGCCCCCGGAGCCTTCATGCAGGCCCGAGGAGCCTCCACACCAGCACAGACGTACAGCTCCGCACACAGCGCCCGCGGAGGATGTACAGCTCCACACACAGCGCCCCAAGGGTGTCCAACAGAAAAGGATGTACAGCTCCGCAACAGCGCCTGTATGATTGGTAGCTGAGGAGAGCAGGCAAAAAAGGCAATACACCAGAGCAGTTGGAAACTATGAGATTGCAGTACCCTGACTAACCACCACAACTAGAGGCAGCCGTGGAGCGTTCCTACGTTGGTCCTAGACGCCTCGTCACAGCCTGAGAAACTAACTACACCTAAAGATAGAAAGAGGAACGCTATCTGCCCCGGAGCAGATCCCCAAAGAACATAGAAAGCCCCCAAACATGTAATGGCGGTTAGACAAGAAGAAATACTGACACAGACAGAAAATAGTATGAGCAAACGTTGGGGCCCAAACTTACTAAATAGAAAAGGATAGGAAGGGCACTTACTGCAATCCCAGAAAACCCTGAAAAGCACCAACTCTACTAATTTCAAAAACACCTGAGATCACACGACCTCTACCACCTAAATTAGTTCTCTGGTGTAACCAAAAACAAAACAGCAGCCACTGAAAAAAACTGGAAAAAGCAAATGTACAAACATCAGTGGCTGAACTGAACTGAGAGGGCAAAAGCCCCCAGAGGGGACCTGAAGGCCCCCACAGAAGTGGAGGACAAAAATGCAAAAATTAAGCACAAAAACAAAAAGAAGAAAATGTCTTATCTGTTAGCAGGAGATGCAGACACGACACAGCAGGCTACCAAGGAAACAGGAATCAAGGATTGAGACCAGAACAATTGATCACCGGCAACCCTGATGGGAAGGCGACTCCCTTATATAAGACCAGTCAGTAACACCTGATTCCCAATCCTCACAATCTTCACTGGACAGTCCAGTACCGTTTGTAACCACCAGAGGGAGCTTCTGCTCAGAACTCATTTCCAGCCTATTCACAACAGCGCCCCTCCCAGAGGATGTACAGTCATGGCCAAAAGTTTTGAGAATGACACAAATATTATATTTTCACATGATCTGCTGCCCTCTGGTTTTTATGTGTGTTTGACAGATGTTTTTATCACAGACAGAAATATAATAATTGCAAACATATGAGTAACAAAAGCTTATATTGACAGTTAGAATGAGTTAATGCAGCAAGTCAATATTTGCAGTGTTGACCCTTCTTCTTCAGGACCTCTGCAATTCTCCCTGGCATGCTCTCAATCAACTTCTGGACCAAATCCTGACTGATAGCAGTCCATTCTTGCACAATCAATGCTTTCATTTTGTCAGAATTTTTAGGTTTTTGTTTGTCCACCTGTCTCTTGATGATTGACCACAAGTTCTCAATGGGATTAAGATCTGGGGAGTTTCCAGGCCATGGACCCAAAATCTCTATGTTTTGTTCCCTGAGCCATTTAGTTATCACCTTTGCTTTATGGCAAGTGCTCCATCATGCTGGAAAAGGCATTGTTGATCGCCAAACTGCTCTGGGAGGGTTGGGAGAAGTTGCTCTTGGAGGACATTCTGGTACCATTCTTTATTCATGGCTGTGTTTTTAGGCAAGACTGTGAGAGAGCCGATTCCCTTGGCTGAGAAGCAGCCCCACACATGAATGGTTTCAGGATGCTTAACAGTTGGCATGAGACAAGACTGGTGGTAGCGCTCACCTTGTCTTATCCGAATGAGGCGTTTTCCTGATGTCCCAAACAATCGAAAAGGGGATTCATCAGAGAAAATAACTTTACCCCAGTCCTCAGCAGTCCACTGCCTGTACCTTTTGCAAAATATCAGTCTGTCCATGATGTTTTTTCTGGAGAGAAGTGGCTTCTTTGCTGCCCTCCTTGAGACCAGGCCTTGCTCCAAGAGTCTCCGCCTCACAGTGCGTGCAGATGCACTCACACCTGCCTGCTGCCATTCCTGAGCAAGCTCTGCACTGCTGGTAGCCCGATCCCGCAGCTGAAACACTTTTAAGAGACGGTCCTGGCGCTTTGGTCTTTCTTGGGCGCCCTGAAGCCTTTTTGGCAACAATGGAACCTCTCTCCTTGAAGTTACTTGATGATGCGATAGATTGTTGACTGAGGTGCAATCTTTCTAGCTGCGATACTCTTCCCTGTTAGGCCATTTTTGTGCATTGCAATGATGACTGCACGTGTTTCTTTAGAGATAACCATGGTTAACAGAAGAGAAACAATGATGCCAAGCACCAGCCTCCTTTTAAAGTGTCCAGTGGTGTCATTCTTACTTAATCATGACAGATTGATCTCCAGCCATGTCCTCATCAACACCCATGTTAATGGAGCAATCACTGAAAAGAGGTTAGCTGGTCCTTTTAAGGCAGGGCTGCAATGATGTTGAAATGTGTTTTGGGGGATAAAGTTCATTTTCTAGCCAAATATTGACTTTGCAAGTAATTGCTGTTAAGCTGATCACTCTTTATAACATTCTGGAGTATATGCAAATTGTCATTAGAAAAAGTGAAGCAGTAGACTTTGTAAAAATTAATATTTGTGTCATTCTCAAAACTTTTGGCCATGACTGTACAGCTCCACACACAGCGCCCCCGAAGGATGTACAGCTCCACACACAGCGCCCCCGAAGGATGTACAGCTCCACACACAGCGCCCCCAGAGGAGTGTCCACACACAGAACAGAGGATGCACAGCTCCGCACACAGCGCCCCCGGAGGAGCCTCCACACGCAGCACAGAGGACGTACAGCTCCACACATAGCGCCCCCGGAGGAGCCTTCACACACAGAACAGAGGATGTACAGCTCCGCACACAGCGCCCCCCCCGAAGGATGTACAGCTCAACACACAGTGCCCCGAAGGATGTACAGCTCCACACACAGCGCCCCCGAAGGATGTACAGCTCCACACACAGCGCCCCCAGAGGAGTGTCCACACACAGAACAGAGGATGGGCAACAGCTCCGCACACAGCGCCCCCCGGAGGAGCCTCACACGCAGCACAGAGGACGTACAGCTCCACACATAGCGCCCCCGGAGGAGTGTCCACACACAGAACAGAGGATGTACAGCTCCGCACACAGCGCCCCTCCAGAGGATGTACAGCTCCACACACAGCGCCCCCGAAGGATGTACAGCTCCACACACAGCGCCCCCAGAGGAGTGTCCACACACAGAACAGAGGATGCACAGCTCCCACACAGCGCCCCCGAGGAGTCCTCCACACACAGCGCCACGAGGACGTACAGCTCCACACATAGCGCCCCCGAGGAGTGTCCACACACAGAACAGAGGATGCACAGCTCCGCACACAGCCCCCCCCGAGGATGTACAGCTCCCACACACGCCCCCGAAGGATGTCACCACGCAGAGCCCCCAGGGGGAGGTCCCACACACAGACAGAGTCCCGAGAGCTCCACACACAGCGCCCCCGAGAGGAGCCTCACACACAGCGCCCCCCCCCAAGAGATGCCTCCACAACAGCCCCCCCCCCCCAGGAGGAGCCCCACACAGACAGCACGCCCCACACCACCCCCCGGAGGAGTCCACCGCACCCCCCCCGGAGGAGCCTTCACACGCAGGTCCCCCCCGGAGGAGCCTCCATCACGAGCGCCCCCCCGGAGGTACACTCCCACACGCAAGGTCACCCCCACACAGAACAGAGGATGCACGCTCCACACCAGCGCCCCCCCGTAGGAGCTTCCACACCAGAGCCCCCCCGGAGTGAGCTCCACACGCAGCGCCCCCCCGTGAGGAGCTCCACACGCAGCGTCCCCCCCGGAGGAGTAAGCTCCATACGAGCGCCCCCCGGAGGATGTACAGCTCCGCACACAGGACACAGAGGATGTACAGCTCCGCACACAGAACAGAGGATGCACAGCTCCACACACAGCACCCCCCGGAGGAGCCTTCACACACAGCGCCCCCCGGAGGATGTACAGCTCCACACACAGAACAGAGGATGCACAGCTCCACACACAGAACAGAGGATGCACAGCTCCACACACAGAACAGAGGATGCACAGTTCCACACACAGAACAGAGGATGCACAGCTCCACACACAGCACCCCCGGAGGAGCCTTCACACACAGCGCCCCCCGGAGGATGTACAGCTCCACACAAACAGCGCCCCCGGAGGATGTACAGCTCCACACAAACAGCGCCCCCCGGAGGATGTACAGCTCCACACAAACAGCGCCCCCCGGAGGATGTACAGCTCCACACAAACAGCGCCCCCCGGAGGATGTACAGCTCCACACAAACAGCGCCCCCCGGAGGATGTACAGCTCCACACAAACAGCGCCCCCCGGAGGATGTACAGCTCCACACAAACAGCGCCCCCCCGGAGGAGCCTCCACACACAGCGCCCCCCCGGAGGAGCCTCCACACACAGCGCCCCCCCGGAGGAGCCTCCACACACAGCGCCCCCCCGGAGGAGCCTCCACACACAGCGCCCCCCGGAGGAGCCTCCACACACAGCGCCCCCCGGGGAGCCTCCACACACAGCGCCCCCGGAGGAGCCTCCACACACAGCGCCCCCCGGAGGAGCCTCCACACACAGCGCCCCCCGGAGGAGCCTCCACACACAGCGCCCCCCGGAGGAGCCTTCACACACAGCGCCCCCGGAGGAGCCTCCACACCCAGCGCCCCCCGGAGAAGCCTCCACACACAGCGCCCCCGGAGGAGCCTCCACACACAGCGCCCCCCGGAGGAGCCTCCACACACAGCGCCCCCCGGAGGAGCCTCCACACACAGCGCCCCCCGGAGGAGCCTCCACACACAGCGCCCCACACCCCCGGAGGAGACTGCACAGCACAGAGGATGTACAGCTCTATATACTGTATACAGCGCCCCCGGAGGAGCCTCCACACACAGCACCCCCCTGAGGAGCCTGCACAGCACAGAGGATGTACAGCTCTATATACTGCATACAGCGCCCCCCGGAGGAGCCTACACAGTACAGAGGCTGCATTATGAACATAAGCCATTGTGTTACAGGCACTAGACCGGTTTCCACATTAATGAAGAACACACGGTGCTGACAGATTTACCATTAGGACCCTGTGGCTCTCGCTGGACACAGGACACGTTTTTGTGCAGAGATTTTACATCTGTATCGTGCAGCACAACCACTATGGGGTTTTTAATAAAAAAAAACTACAAATCCCAGGATGCTTTGCGGCCGGCTGTCACATGACTTGGTCGGTCCAGGCCCGCAGACCGCTTACCTTCTCCAGCAGCACCCGTATCAGCTGCTCGTGGCTGCGCCGCGCTTCCCGGCCCTGCCGGATATACGCCGGGGACACGACCCGCTCTCCTGCGCGGAAACTGTCTCCGTTCATGGCCGGTAACCGGAGTCCGCATAAACAGATGGCTACTCTGCCCCCTGACACGCAACGTGACTCGCCAAGATTAAGCCCCACCCATTGTGTGTAAACCTGACCAATGGAAAACGAACATGAGAGGTCAAATGACTCCTCAACCAATCAGGTTGCGCCATAACACAAAAAAAAAAAAAAAAAATTTAATGGTCAAAAGTTGTCTTATAGGTTACTCTGCAGTGCTATTTAGATCCCTCCCCTATTAGGAGGGAGTGTTACGTCATACAGTCACAGTCATCAGCCCCTGTGGGTGCCGTGAGCTCAGTGTGGCCGGTTAGCTCAGTTGGTTAGAGCGTGGTGCTAATAACGCCAAGGTCGCGGGTTCGATCCCCGTACGGGCCAGTGTTTTTTTTATTTTTTTATTACTATTAAATAATTTACTGTTTATTATTAGTGATTACAGGCTGTGGGATTTCACGCAGCGCTCAGAGAACATCGCCCCGATCTGCTTTATGTGCTGTTACCATGGGGGGCACAAGGGGGTCACTGCCAGGAGCGGAGGGAGGGGGCTTTTCTGGGAATAAAACTGGTTACTTCCCATAATAACAAATCAGGAAGTGATCAGTGACAGAAAGAGGAGAAACTAGTCATCAACCCCACAATGGCACAGTGTTATTTTTGCACTTTTTTCCCACGGACACAGCCTGGTTTCTGCAGGACGTGGAGTTATGAAGACACTATTCCTTTTAAAAACATTGAAAAAAAACATGAAGAAAAGGAAAGAAATAAGCCCAACGCTGCCGTTGTTTTGTATTTAGCTTTTTTACGTTATTCGATGACGATTTCTCCAGATCGGTACGAGTACGGCGAGACCAAACATGGCTATGCTTAATATTGTTTTTATTTACTGGTTTAACCCCTTAATGACCTGATCATATTATTATTATTATGTTGTATTTATTTTTTTTTACTCTTGTTTTTTTTTCTCCTTTTTTCCATGAGCCATAACTTTTTTTTTAATCTTTCTCTTATTACAGACATACGAGGGCTTGGTGGTGTTTTTTTTTTTTGCAGGACTAGTTGTCATTTTGAATGACACCATTCATTTTACCATATAGAAACATGGCTGACACCCTCTGACACCGCCTCCCCTGCTGCGCTGTGCTACGGCAGCCTCCACTTCACCCACACTCCTCGCCCTGGCAACAGACATGGTGGAGGAGTGGGCCGTCTCCTTTCTACTAACTGCACCTTTAACCCAATCCCACCTCTTCCCTCCTTTGTCCTCCCCTCTTTGGAAGTCCACTCTGTCCGCATCTACTCTCCCTCCAACCTCCAAGTAGCTGTCATATACCGACCTCCAGGCCAACCACTGCCTTCATCGACCAATTCTCTACCTGGCTTCTTCACTTTCTTTACGCTGACATTCCCAACATCATCATGGGTGACGTCAACATCCCCACTGATACCCCTCAGTCAGCAGCCTCCAAACTCTTGTCCCTTCATCTTTTGGACTTGCTCAGTGGTCCTCCTCAGCCACCCACGCAGACGGACATACTGTACATTAGACCTGGTCTTCACCCGTCTCTGCTCTCTATCTAACTTCACCACCTCCCCTCTCCCTCTATCCGACCATCATCTATTGACTTTCTCATCCCTGTCCTCCTCTCCTGTCACCCATGTCCAGCAGAAACCTCGCACCCCCGCAGAAACCTTGCACACCTAGACACCCACACACTCTCTGACTCTATTCTACCACTGTCCTCCATATCCTCACTCCACGATACAGACAGTGCCACTAGTTTCTATAATGCCACTCTCGCATCAGCTATTGACACAGTCGCCCCTCTCGTTCATGGCAGAGTGCGACGTACCAACAGACAACTCTGGCACAATAACCCCACTAAAAAGCTCCGGCAAGTGTCCAGGATTGCAGAGTGACGTTGGAAGAAAACAAATTCGTAAGACGACTTCACTGCATTCAAACAAGCAACACTCGCTTTCAAATCTGCCCTCACCTCTGCTAAACAGGCCTACTTCACAACCCTCGTATCTTCCCTATCCTACAACCCCAAACAGTTATTCAAAACTTTTAACTCCCTCCTCCGCCCACCACTGCCCCCTCCTACCTCCCTCATCTCTGCTGAGGACTTTGCCACACACTTCAAAAATAAGATCGACCAAACAAGGCAAGTCTTCATTGTCCAACCACCACACAACCCCTTTGTATACCAGACCAAGGCCTAAACCTCATAACCTCCCTCTCCAACATCACTGAAGGGGAGCTTAATTGTCTCCTCTCCAAATCGCACCTCACAACCTGTGCACTCGACCCCATCCCATCTCACCTCCTCCCCAACCTCACCACCACTCTTATCCCATCACTAACCCACCTCTTCAATCTATCACTAACTTCCGGTACCTTCCCTTCTGCTTTCAAACATGCCACAATCACGCCTATCCTTAAAAAGCCAACCCTCGACCCAACCGCTATGTCCAGCTATCACCCAATATCGCTGCTCCCACTCGCTTCCAAACTCCTGGAACAGCACGTCCACGCTGAACTTTCCTACCACCTCTCATCTAACTTGCTCTTTGACAATCTACAATCTGGTTTCCATCTCCATCATTCCACTGAGACTGCCCTGACCAAAGTTACTAACGACCTACTTACAGCCAAAGCTCACGGACAATACTCTATATTCCTCCTTCTAGACCTGTCCTCTGCTTTCGACACAGTTGACCACTGCCTTCTACTACAGATCCTCTCCTCTTTTGGCATCAAGGACCTCGCCCTATCCTGAATCTCCTCATACCTCTCCAACCGCACATTCAGCGTCTCCCACTCCCACACTACCTCCTCATCCCACCCTCTCTCTGTTGGAGTCCCCCAAGGCTCTGTTCTAGGACCCCTACTCTTCTCAATCTATACACTTGGCCTGGGATAACTCATAAAGTCCCATGGATTCTCGTACCACCTTTACGCTGATGACTCTCAGATCTACCTCTCTGGCCCAGACATCACCTCTTTGCTCTCCAGAATCCCATAGTGTCTATCAGCCATATCCTCCTTCTTCTCCTCTCGCTTCCTCAAACTCAATGTGGACAAATCTGAACTCATCATCTTTCCCCCATCCCACAGATCTTCCTTACCTGACCTATCTGTCACAATAAATAACATCACGCGTTCCCCCGTACCAGAAGTCCGCTGCCTTGGAGTAAGCCTTGACTCTGCCCTGTCCTTCAAACCCACACATCCAAGCTCTTTCCACCTCCTGTCGCCTTCAGCTCAAAAATATTTCCAGAATCCGTCCTTTCCTCAATCTACTAATATGCTTGTGCATGCCCTCATCATCTCCCGCCTCGACTACTGCAACATCCTTTTCTGTGGCCTCCCTGCTAACACCCTCGCACCTCTCCAGTCCATCCTTAACTCTGCTGCCTGACTAATTCATCTCTCTCCTCGCTACTCCTCCGCTTCTCCCCTCTGCAAATCTCTCCACTGGCTCCCACTCCCTCAGCGCATCCAGTTCAAATTACTAATACTGACCTACAAGGCCATCTATAACCTGTCTCCCCCATATATCTCTGAACTAATCTCCCAATATCTTCCCTCATGTAATCTCCTGTCCTCCCAAGACCTCCTTCTCTCCACACTTATTCGCTCCTCACCCAACCGCCTCCAATACTTCTCGTGAATTACCCCCATCCTCTGGAATTCTTTGCCCCAACACGTCCGACTATCAACCACTCTCGGATCCTTCAGACGGAACCTGAAAACCCACCTCTTCAGGAAAGCTTACAGCCTGCAATGACCCCGCTGCCTCCTCACCACTACTGGAGCTACCGCCTCACCATCACTGGAGCTGCTGCAACCCCCCAACCTACTGTCTCCTTCCCCACCATCCTGTAGAATGTAAGCCTGAAAGGGCAGGGTCCTCTCCCCTCTGTATCAGTCTGTGATTGTTAGTTTACTGTAAGTGATATCTGTAATTTGTATGTAACCTTTCTCATGTGCAGCTCCATGGAATCAATGGTGCTATAGAAATAATAATAATGTATTAAAAATGGGAAACACATTCACAGTGGGAAGAAATGGGGAAGAACACATGTTAATTCGCCATCGGTTTCTTAGGCCGGCGTCACACTGGCGACAGAATCGGACGACTGCAATACGATGAAATATCGCATTGCAGTCTGCCCTATGTTAATCTATGGAGCAGCTCCTAGTATCAGATTTTTTGTGGTCCGTTTTAAACGTCCGTGTGCAATCGCAGCATGCTGCGATTGTCACCGATTGTGGGTCGACTATCGCCAATGCAAGTCTATGGGAGCGATGAAAAATCTGATTACAAACGGACCGCATGTGTGACTTGCGATGAAATCGCATCGGTGTCCTTTAGAAAAGCCGGCAATTCATCCCCGGCTATACTGTAAAATCATACTGACAGCTTTAATAAAGAATAGATATATACACATAGCATATATATATATATATATATATATATATATATATATATATGTAATTGTGACATGTATATATATATATATATTTATAGTTCCTAGACTTCTACATACTGTAATAGCCGCTAATTCAATTGCCGGCTTTTGTGAAATCACAGAAGCCGACATGAAATGATACATTGTTTCCACACAGTTAACCATGTCATTTCCTGTATTTTGATATTTGTTTAGAACTTAACAATTACATGAGTGTATTTGTGCAAAATTTCAGACATGTAGGGGTTAATTAAAGGTGTAAATTCGTTGAAAAAAAATGCGTGGGCTCCCGCTGTATTTTCTCCACCAGACAGACAAAGCCAGCGAGTGGGGGCAGATAATAATAGCCTAGGGAGGGTACATTTTTTTTGTGCCCCCCTGGCTACTAACATCTGCCCCCAGACACCCCAGAAAGGGCAAATCTATAATTAGATTCGCCCTTTCTGGCACTTTGCCCGTCTATTCCCATTGCCCTGTAGCGGTGGCGAATGGGTTAATAATGTCACCTTAATGTCACCTTAGTATTGAAAGGTGACCTTAAGGCAGGTTAATAATTGAGAGCTGTCAATTAGACAACTATCAATTATTAATCGTATTGTATGATACAAAAATCAAACACACACAGTTTAATAAAAAAAAAGTTTAATGACACACAGTTTTTGTTAGTAGCCAGGGGGGGCACAAAAAAAATGTACCCTCCCTAGGCTGTTATTATCTGCCCCCACTCGCTTGCTTTGTCTGTCTGTTGGAGAAAATACAGCGGGAGCCCACGCATTTTTTTTTCAACGAATTTACACCTTTAATTAACCCCTACATGTCTGAAATTTTGCACAAATACACTCATGTAATTGTAAGTTCTAAACAAATATCAAAATACAGGAAATGACATGGTTAACTGTGTGGAAACAATGTATCATTTCATGTCGGCTTCTGTGATTTCACAAAAGCCGGCAATTGAATTAGCGGCTATTATACTATGTAGAAGTCTAGGAAATATATAAATATATATATATAATGTGTTCTATGTGTATATATCTATTCTTTCTTTTGTGATTGAAATACTATTCTTTTGGATCCATTATATGTCAGTTTTGCAAGCCTGCGAGAAATTCTCGCAAGTCGGATGAAAATCGGATGTTACAAGGTACACACACATGCGACTAAATCGCATCTTTGAAGGAAAATCGGATGCCAGAAGGATGTGTGATGTTTGCATTTTGATCCGACAATCGACCGACTAAAACGGACCGATTTTTTGTAGTTGTGTGTGACGCCGGCCTTAGGGGTTTTGTTTTAACTGCTTTAATTGTTGTCAAAAGTGACCCGGAAACACGACGCTCCAGCTCAGGGGGATTACAGTGATAACAAACGTGCAGGAATTTTTTTATATAATGAGTTACCTATCACCAGGATGAAAGTGTCCGCTTATTATTTTTTTTCTCTTCGCCCCCCTGAGTGTTTTTTTCTCTTATTTTTTAACAAAATAACCACCATATAGTAACCCACTGGTGTGTGAGCGCGGGTGACTGTGAAATTATTTGGTGAGTGTGAGTGCTGGTGAGTGTGAGTAAGTGTGAACACTGGTGAGTGTGAGCGCAGGTGAGTGTGAAATCTGGTGAGTGTGCATGCTGGTGTGAGCGTGGGTGAATGTGAAAGCTGGTAAGTGAACGCTGGTGAGTTTGAGCGTGGGTGAGTGTGAGCTGGTGAATGTGAAAGCTGGTGAGTGTGAGCGCTGGTGAGTGTGAAAGCTGGTAAGTGTGAGCGTGGGTGAGTGAAAGCTGGTGAATGTGAGCGTGGGTGGATGTTAGCGTGGGTGGGTGTGAATGCGGGTGAGTTAGCGCGGGTGAGTGTGGGTGAGTGTGAAAGCTGTGAGTGAAGGAGTGTGAAGCTGGTGATGAGCGTTGAGGTGTGAGTGTGAAAGCTGGTGAATGTGAAAGCTGGTGAATGTGAGCGTGGGTGAGTGTGAAAGTTGGTGTGAGCGCGGGTTGGTGTGAGTGCGGGTGAGTGTGAGCATGGGTGAGTGTGAAATCTGGTGAGTAAGCGTGGGTGAGTGTGGGTGAATGTGAAAGCTGGTGAGTGTGAGCACGGGTGAGTGTGAGCACGGGTGAGTGTGAGCGCTGGTGAGAGTGAGCACGGGTGAGTGTGAGAGTGAGCGCGGGTGAGTGAATGTGAAAGCTGGTGTTAAAGCTGGTGTGAGGGTGGGTGAGCACGGATGAGTGTGAGCGCTGGTGAGAGTGAGCACGGGTGATTGTGAGCGCTGGTGAGAGTGAGCGCGGGTGAGTGAGTGAATATGAAAGCTGGTGAGTGTGAGCGCTGGTGAGTGTGAGCATGGGTGAGTGCTAGTGAGAGTGAGGGCGGGTGAGTGAGCACGGGTGTGAGTGCTAGTGAGAGTGAGGGCGGGTGAGTGAGCACGGGTGAGTGTGAGCGCTGGTAAGTGATCACGGGGTGTGAGGTGTGAGCGAGCTGGTGAGTGTGAGCGGGGTTGAGGCTGGTAGTCTAGTGGTGAGTGTGAAAGCGGGTGGGTGAGTGAGCAGGTGTGTGAGTCGGTGAGTGTGAGGTGGGTGTGAGCAGTGTGGTGCTGGTGATCGCGTGGGTGATGTGAAGCCGGTGTGTGAGCAGGGTGAGTGAGCACGGGTGAGTGTGAGCATGGGTGAGTGAGCGCTGGTCTGTGCTGAGTGTGAGCGTGGGTGAGTGCTGAGTGTGAAAGCTGGTGTGTGAGCGCGGGTGAGTGCAGCACTTAAAAGGTTAACAGCAGCAATCAGAGAAGCATTAGTTCAGAGGGCCGGCGACCAAAAAACGATTTTGATTTTTCAATGTTTTTGGCTGTGCGATTCTCAGATTATGGGCTGGATATTGATGTTCTGATAGATCGCACTTTTACAGACGCGGCGATCCACAGTATGTTTATTTTTTTATTTTCAGAAGGAAAAAGAGACGATTCACTGCAGCTATAGG
The DNA here is from genome assembly GCA_033576555.1 of Oophaga sylvatica. NCBI lineage: Eukaryota > Metazoa > Chordata > Amphibia > Anura > Dendrobatidae > Oophaga > Oophaga sylvatica. Next base: position 59,342,605 of record JARQOD010000001.1, read on the forward strand.
AGCCCTGGAAATGCCTCATTACACTGTGCACTGCGATCCGTCAGCGCGGGATCACATAGTATCAATGAGCAGCTGCATGTGCGAGTCCACACTGAACACCTCTCCGCGCAGGCTCTCTCTGCCCACTGCCGGCCTGGTCACGTGAGTCATGTCATGTGACAGTGACGTCATCCCCAGTGCATCATGGACGAGACAGGGGAAGCCGTGCAGGCTGACGGCATCCAGGTGCTGCTGAGCACCGAGAGCGCCCCCCACTGCCCACATGGTGAGAGCGGGAATCATCAGCCCCGTGTCTGTGTGTGACCCCTCCAGGAGGAGCACGACATGAGCGCTCAGATAACGGGGCACAAAAGTACCTGTGCCTTGTTCCAGGCGGTGACACCGGGGCGGGGAGCGCGGAGCTCTGCTCAGCCTGACAACAGAGAGCAATAGCGCTGCATTACTGTAGAATAGATGGGGTAAGGTCAGTGACCCCTCCCCTTACAGACAGTGCCCCCTGGTGGGAGGTCAGCCAGCAGATGAGGGTGTAATATTACTGCTGTGTCTGGGAAAGCATTAAGGGGGTCCTGCCATCGCCTGCTCCGGGGTGATCCGGCACGCCTGCATCAGAGGGGAGCCGTGACGTTATGACCTCAGCCGCCGTGCAGACAGCAGACCCCTAATGCAGCGTCTTTGCTAATGGCGCAGACTAGACGTGGTCGGTAACGACTGTACTGACAATGGTGATGGATTATGGGCTGTACGGAGATGTATGATCTCTGGTGATGAGGGGGCCGTACAGCGGGGCTGTCAGTGACGGGGGCGCACTTATATCTGTTAAGAGTCTTTACATGGAAAGTGTTACAATTATTTTTGCAATTTGATTTCATTTTAAAGGGAATCTGTCACCCCATTTTTGCCCTATGAGATGTGGCCACCGCCATCAGGGGCTTATCTACAGCATTCTGTAATGCACTCTGTAACGCTGTACATAAGCCCCCGATGTCACCTGAAAGAGAAGAAAAATGAGTTATACTCACCCAGGAGCGGTCCGCCGTCCAGTCTGATGGGTGTCGCGGTCCGGTTCGGCGCCTCCCATCTTGTAGCGAAGCTGGCCTCTTCTTTCCGTCCCTTCGGGCTCTGGCGCAGGCGCACTGCAGTACTCTGCTCTGCCCTCACCAGGGCAGATCAGTGCGACGGAACATAAAGAAGAGGACGTCTTCGCTGCAAGATGGGAGTCGCCGGACCGCGACGCCCATTGGACCAGACGGCGGACCGCTCCTGGGTGAGTATAATATAACTCATTTTTCTTCTCTTTCAGGTGACATCGGGGGCTTATCTACAGCATTCCAGAATGCATTACAGAATTCTGTAGATAAGCCCCTAATGGCGGCGGCCGTATCTCATACTCCAAAAATGGGGTAACAGATTCCCTTTAAAATGTTTCCCCGTTTGTCTTCTATAACCTGTGCTATGCACTGTCATGCTGGCTGCAGAATGAGTTCATTGTGAATCCATCAGTGAGCTCATTCTGAAGGTCTTGATAGTGAGGTTGTTTTCTTTCAATCTGTCTTATTCTGTGCACTCTCTCAGCTCCCCAAAGGTGGACGACCCCTTTATGAACAGGTGAAGATTCTGCCGGTTACTGACGCCACTATCCCACTGTATTCTTGTGTGCCCGCAGGTCCGACACTATTATTTGTGAAAACGTCTCAAGGGAAGGAGCAGGGGAGGCGATTCTATGCCTGCTCCGCCTGCCGGGACAGGAAAGATTGTCACTTTTTCCAGTGGGCGGATGAAAAGGTAAATGTGTGTACTTGTTAAATTAGACCATATGGACGTCATGACGGGTGGTCTTCTGCTTAGGACTCTCTCTATTAACCCCTTCATGACCCAGCCTATTTTGACCTTAAAGACCTTGCCATTTTTTGCAATTCTGACCAGTGTCCCTTTATGAGGTAATAACTCAGGAACGCTTCAACGGATCCTAGCGATTCTGAGATTGTTTTTTCGTGACATATTGGGCTTCATGTTAGTGGTAAATTAAGGTCGATAATTTTTGCGTTTATTTGTGAAAAAAATGGAAATTTGGCGAAAATTCTGAAAATTTTGTAATTTTCAAATTTTTAATTTTTATTCTGTTAAACCAGAGAGTTATGTGGCACAAAATAGTTAATAAATAACATTTCCCACATGTCTACTTTACATCAGCACAATTTTGGGAACAACATTTTTTTTTGTTAGGAAGTTATAAGGGTTAAAAGTTGACCAGCGATTTCTCCTTTTTACATCAAAATTTACAAAACCATTTTTTTTAGGGACCACCTCACATTTGAAGTCACTTTGAGGGGTCTATATGGCAAAAAATACCAAAAAGTGACACCTTTATAAAAACTGCACCCCTCAAGCTACTCAAAAACTACAGTCATGGCTAAAAGTTTTGAGAATGACACAAATATTATATTTTCACATGATCTGCTGCCCTCTGGTTTTTATATGTGTTTGACAGATGTTTTTATCACAGACAGAAATATAATTGCAAACATATGAGTAACAAAAACTTATATTGACAGTTAGAATGAGTTAATGCAGCAAGTCAATATTTGCAGTGTTGACCCTTCTTCTTCAGGACCTCTGCAATTCTCCCTGGCATGCTCTCAATCAACTTCTGGACCAAATCCTGACTGATAGCAGTCCATTCTTGCACAATCAATGCTTTCATTTTGTCAGAATTTTTTGGTTTTTGTTTGTCCACCCGTCTCTTGATGATTGACCACAAGTTCTCAATGGGATTAAGATCTGGGGAGTTTCCAGGCCATGGACCCAAAATCTCTATGTTTTGTTCCCTGAGCCATTTAGTTATCACCTTTGCTTTATGGCAAGGTGCTCCATCATGCTGGAAAAGGCATTGTTGATCGCCAAACTGCTCTTGGAGGGTTGAGAGAAGTTGCTCTTGGAGGACATTCTGGTACCATTCTTTATTCATGGCTGTGTTTTTAGGCAAGACTGTGAGAGAGCCGATTCCCTTGGCTGAGAAGCAACCCCACACATGAATGGTTTCAGGATGCTTAACAGTTGGCATGAGACAAAACTGGTGGTAGCGCTCACCTTGTCTTCTCCGAATGAGGCGTTTTCCTGATGTCCCAAACAATCAAAAAGGGGATTCATCAGAGAAAATAACTTTACCCTAGTCCTCAGCAGTCCACTGCCTGTACCTTTTGCAAAATATCAGTCTGTCCAAGATGTTTTTTCTGGAGAGAAGTGGCTTCTTTGCTGCCCTCCTTGAGACCAGGCCTTGCTCCAAGAGTCTCCGCCTCACAGTGCATGCAGATGCACTCACACCTGCCTGCTGCCATTCCTGAGCAAGCTCTGCACTGCCGGTAGCCCGATCCCGCAGCAGAAACACTTTTAAGAGACGGTCCTGGCGCTTGCTGGTCTTTCTTGGGCGCCCTGAAGCCTTTTTGGCAACAATGGAACCTCTCTCCTTGAAGTTCTTGATGATGCGATAGATTGTTGACTGAGGTGCAATCTTTCTAGCTGCGATACTCTTCCCTGTTAGGCCATTTTTGTGCATTGCAATGATGACTGCACGTGTTTCTTTAGAGATAACCATGGTTAACAGAAGAGAAACAATGATGCCAAGCACCAGCCTCCTTTTAAAGTGTCCAGTGGTGTCATTCTTACTTAATCATGACAGATTGATCTCCAGCCATGTCCTCATCAACACCCACACCTGTGTTAATGGAGAAATCACTGAAAAGAGGTTAGCTGGTCCTTTTAAGGCAGGGCTGCAATGATGTTGAAATGTGTTTTGGGGGATAAAGTTCATTTTCTAGCCAAATATTGAATTTGCAAGTAATTGCTGTCAAGCTGATCACTCTTTATAACATTCTGGAGTATATGCAAATTGCCATTAGAAAAAGTGAAGCAGTAGACTTTGTAAAAATTAATATTTGTGTCATTCTCAAAACTTTTGGCCATGACTGTACATTCAAGAAGATTATTAACCCTTCAGGTGCTTCACAGGAACTAAAGCAACGTGGAAGGAAAAAATGGACATTTTAATTTTTCCAACAAAAATTTTCTTTTAGCATCAATTTTTTCATTTTTACATGGGCATCAGGATAAAATGGATCCTAAAATTTGTTGGGCAATTTCTCCTGAGTACACAGATACCTCATATGTGGTCATAAACCACTGTATGGGCGCACAGCAGGGCTCAGAAGGGAAGGAGCGCCATTTGACTTTTTGAATAGAAAATATGCTGGAATATTTAGCGGTTGCCATGTCACATTTGGAGAGTCCCTGTGTGCCTAAACATTGGAGCTCCCCACAAGTGACCCCATTTTGGAAACTAGACCTCCTAAGGAACTTATCTAGATGCATAGTGATCACTTTGAACCCCAAGGTACTTCACAAATTGATCTGTAAAAAAAAAAAGTACTTTTTTTTCACAAAAATTTTCTTTTAGCCTCAGTTTTTTTCATTTTCACATGGGCAACAGTATAAATTGGATCCTAAAATTTGTTGGGCAATTTCTCCTGAGTACACAGATACCTCATATGTGGTCATAAACCACTGTTTGGGCGCACGGCAGGGCTCAGAAGGGAAGGAGCGCCATTTGACTTTTTGAATAGAAAATATGCTGGAATATTTAGCGGTTGCCATGTCGCATTTGGAGAGTCCCTGTGTGCCTAAACATTGGAGCTCCCCCACAAGTGACCCCATTTTGGAAACTAGACCCCTAAGGAACTTATCTAGATGCATAGTGAGCACTTTGAACCCCCAGTTGCTTCACAAATTGATCCGTAAAAAAAAAAAGTATTTTTTTTTCACAAAAATTTTCTTTTAGCCTCAGTTTTTTTCATTTTCACATGGGCAACAGTATAAATTGGATCCTAAAATTTGTTGGGCAATTTCTCCTGAGTACACAGATACCTCATATGTGGTCATAAACCACTGTTTGGGCGCACGGCAGGGCTCAGAAGGGAAGGAGCGCCATTTGACTTTTTGAATGGAAAATATGCTGGAATATTTAGCGGTTGCCATGTCGCATTTAAAGAGTCCCTGTGTGCCTAAACATTGGAGCTCCCCACAAGTGACCCCATTTTGGAAACTAGACCCCCTAAGGAACTTATCTAGATGCATAGTGTGAGCACTTTGAACCCCCAGGTGCTTCACAAATTGATCCGTAAAAAAAAGAAAGTACTTTTTTTTCACAAAAATTTTCTTTTAGCCTCAGTTTTTTTCATTTTCACATGGGCAACAGTATAAATTGGATCCTAAAATTTGTTGGGCAATTTCTCCTGAGTACATAGATACCTCATATGTGGTCATAAACCACTGTTTGGGCGCACGGCAGGGCTCAGAAGGGAAGGAGCGCCATTTGACTTTTTGAATGGAAAATATGCTGGAATATTTAGCGATTGCCATGTCGCATTTGGAGAGTCCCTGTGTGCCTAAACATTGGAGCTCCCCCACAAGTGACCCCATTTTGGAAACTAGACGCCCTAAGGAACTTATCTAGATGCATAGTGAGAACTTTGAACCCCCAGGTGCTTCACAAAGTTTATAACGCAGAGCCGTGAAAATAAAAAATCATTTTTTTTCTCAAAAAAAGATTTTTTAGCCCACTATTTTTTATTTTCACAATGGTTACAGGAGAAATTGGACTCCAAAAGTTGTTGTCCAGTTTGTCCTGAGTACGCTAGTACGCCATATGTGGGGGGGAACCACTGTTTGGGCACACGTCAGGGCTCGGAAGGGATGTGGTGACGCTTTGAAATGCCGACTTGATGGAATGGTCTGCGGGCATCTTGTTACGTTTGCAGAGCCCCTGATGTGCCTAAACAGTAGAAACTCCCCACAAGTGACCCCATTTAGGAAACTAGACCCCGCAAAGAACTTATCTAGATGTGTGGTGAGCACTTTGAACCCCAAGGGCTACACAGAAGTTTATAACGCCCGGGCATGAAAATAAAAAAATCATATTTTTTCCACAATCAGGATCTTTTAGTCCCCAATTTTTTTATTTTCCCAAGGGTAACATGAGAAATTAGACCCCAAAAGTTGTTGTCCAATTTGTCCTGAGTATGCTGATATCCCATATGTGGGAGAAAACTACTGTATGGGCACATGTCGGGGCTCGGATGGGAAGTAGTGACGTTTTGAAATGCCCACTTGATGGAATGGTCTTCGGGCGTCATGTTACGTTTGCAGAGTCCCTGATGTGCCTAAACAGTAGAAACTCCCCACAAGTGACCCCATTTTGGAAACTAGATCCCCCAAGGAACTCCTATAGATGTGTGATAAGCACTTTGAATCTCCAGGTCCTTCACAGAAGTTTATAACGCAGAGCCGTGAAAATATAAAATCATTTGTTAACAGGAGAAATTAGAACCCCCAAAGTTGTTGTGCAATTTTTCCCGAGTACGCTGATACCTCATATGTGGGGATAAACCACTGTTTGGGCATACGTCGGGGCTTGGAATAAAGGGAGCACTGTTTGACTTTTTGAACGCAAAATTTGCAGGAATCAATGGTGGCGCCATGTCGCGTATGGAGACCCCCTGATGTGCCTAAATAGTGGAAACCCCTCAATTCTAACTCCAACACTAACCCCAACACACCCCAACCCTAACCCCTACACACACCTAACCCTAATACAAACCCTAATCATAACCCTAACCCCAACACACCCCTAACCCTAATCCCAACTCTAACCATAAACCTAACTACAAGCCTAACCCTAATTCCAACCCTAACCCTAATTCCAACCCTAACTCAAATTCCAACCCTAACCGTAATTCTAACCTTAACCCTAATGCTAACCCTAACCCTAGTTCTAACCCTAAGGCTGGGTTCATATTGCGTTTTACCAGCCCGTTCAACACGTAGCGTTGACCGGCTGGTAACGGTATAGCATAACGCGATCGCGTTATGCTATACCCGCTAGCGCAGATGAATCAGCAGATAATCAGCCGCGGATCAGCAACAAAATCCGCCGCGGATCAGCAGCAAAATCCGCCGCGGATCAGCAGCGAAATCAGCCGCGGATCAGCAGCGAAATCAGCCGCGGATCAGCAGCGAAATCAGCCGCGAATCAGCAGCGAAATCCGCCGCGAATCAGCAGCGAAATCCACCGCGGATCCGCAGCGAATCAGCAGCAAAATCAGTCGCGGGTCAGCAGCGAAATCCGCCGCGGATCAGCAGCGAAATCTGCCGCGGATCAGCAGCGAAATCCGCCGCGGATCCGCCGCGAATCAGCAGCAAAATCAGTTGCGGATCAGCAGCGAAATCCGCCGCGGATCAGCAGCGAAATCAGCCGCGGATCCGCAGCGAAATCAGCCGCGGATCCGCAGCGAAATCCGCCGCGGATCAGCAGCGAAATCCGCCGCGGATCAGCAGCGAAATCCGCCGCGGATCAGCAGCGAAATCCGCCGCGGATCAGCAGCGAAATCAGCCGCTGATCAGCAGCGATATCCGCCGCGGATCCTCAGCGAAATCCGCCGCGGATCCGCAGCGAAATCCGCCGCGGATCAGCAGCGAAATCAGCCGCGGATCCGCCGCGGATCAGTCGCGATATCCGCCGCGGATCCGCAGCGAAATCAGCTGCGGATCAGCAGCAAAATCCGCTAGGAAAAAAAAAATATATATTTTTTTTATTATTTGTCCCTACCTATGACGGGGGGGGGGGGGGGGGTTCATTTACTTTTTTTTATTTTGATCACTGTGACAGTTTATCACAGTGATCAAAATAAATTTTTTTACAATGGAGGGCGCACTGCGCATGCGCCGGCCGGCGGGCGCACTGCGCATGCGCCCGCCATTTTCCAAGATGGCGGCGCCCATGAAGAATCCCGGGCAGCCGCCGGGACGGATCCAGGGACATCGGTGGACCGGGAGAGGTGAGTAGGGGACGTCGGAAGGTGAGGGGGGGGGATCGGAAGGTGAGGGGGGGTGATCGCAGGAGCAGGGGAGCAGACAGCGACGGCGGTGACCGATCGCTGCCATCTTTCGATGGCGGCGGCCGATCACCACCGTAACATGGTGTGGGGGGGTCTGATCGCGGTCTCCAGCCATGGCAGATGCTATTGCAGCATCGGCCATGGCTGGATTGTAATATTTCACCAGTTTCATTGGTGAAATATTACAAATCGCTCTGATTGGCAGTTTCACTTTTAACAGCCAATCAGAGCGATCGTGGCCACGTGGGGGTTAAGCCAACCCCTTTGTGGTGATGCAGTAAGGGTCCTGTTACTGCGGGTCGGGTGACCTTTCAGTCACCCCGGACCCCCGACCCGCAGTAACATGATTTATAGCATGACGCCTACGTCGGCGTCATGGGTCGGGATGGCACAGGTTTTCATGACGCCGACGTAGGCGTCATGGGTCGGGAAGGGGTTAATGCTAAGAATGTCCGGTCCATACTTATATTACACTTCATTGGTTATATAATCCTGCATGAATTCTGTTCCTACTGTTACGGGTGGCAATGGCGTCACACCGGACCACCAGAACCCCTGGATAATGGTGTCCTGGCTGAGAAATGCTTCTGTATGTTAATAATTTGTAATTAATCTTAAAAGACAAGTAACTGTCTTAATTCTTCACAGAACTTATTTTATTCCTACCCTTAGTGCACACGCTTATACTTTTACAGTTCTTTATTCTTCAGAGCTGAAATCTACCAGTAATCTAGCTGGAGAATAAAAACGTCAGGCAGCTGAAAGCCCATCTTAGACTTCCACACTTTGATCAGCTTTAAGTTGGTCAGGCATTGTTAGATCTCACACCTTGGTCGGCCTTGAGTTGGTCAGGCATTGTTAGATCTCACACCTTGGTCGGCGTTGAGTTGGTCAGGCATTGTTAGATCTCACACTTTGGTGGGCCTTGAGTTGGTCAGTCATTGTTAGATCTCACACCTTGGTCGGCCTTTAGTTGGTCAGGCATTGTTAGATCTCACACCTTGGTTGGCCTTGAGTTGGTCAGGCATTGTTAGATCTCACACCTTGGTCGGCCTTGAGTTGGTCAGGCATTGTTATATCTCACACCTTGGTCGGCCAATGTTTACGCTTCACATAGCACTAGTTTAATTACACTCTACTGATCTTTACAGCCTGGTGAGGAGACCAAGACATTATGGTTTAAACTTGGGAAAATCACAAATAAATGGGTTTCACATACAGCTGTACCTTTTTTTTTTTTCACTAAAAACTCAGCAAAAACTGATGACTGTGATTTTTGCTACTTTTTTGCACTTACTTGTTTCTTTCTATGGGTGAAATAAATGCTGAAAGAAGGAACATGCTGCAGTTCTCAAAAATGTACCCGTTTTCTAATTCAGTCAGGAAAAAAGACAAGTGTGTTCATGAGAGTTCTGAGATCTCACGGCTTTTGCTGGTGTTGTAAAGCACAGCTTACAATTTGCATTAAAAAATAGAGCAAAAATGCAACGTGTGAACATACCCTTAATCTGCCATCTTTGGAGAGTTGTGTGGCCTCTGTGCACATTGTTTTTTTTTTCTGATGACCCCATTAAAGTCAGCATTTTTGGCCAATAAATATCTATTATGTTTAACTGTCTTAACCCCTTTCCGACGTTTTGTGTAATAGTACGCCCACGTCGGTCTCCCTCCCTTTGATCTGAGCTCCGGCGGTGAGCCCACATCTTTCCCGGCACATGTCAGCTGTTTTGAACAGCTGACATGTGCCTAACAGCGTGGGGGAAATCGCGATCCACCTGCGGCTGTTAACTCGTTAAATGCCTCTGTCAGTTTTTGACAGCGGCATTTAACTAGCGCTTCTGAGAAGCGCGCCGGAAATCCCACTCATTGGTAACCCCCCCCGTCACGTGATCGCGGGTCACCGATGGGTTGGCATGACAACCAGAGGTCTCCAAAAGACCTCTTTGGTTGTCATAGCAAGTGAGCATTTCTGCTACATACAGGCAATCTGATCATCGCCTCTATGTAGCAGAGCCAATCGGGTTATGGCAGCTTCTAGTCTCCCATGGGAGACTATTGAAGCATGAAAAAAGTAAAAAAAAAAAAAAATGTTTTTAAAAATATTAAAAAAAAATAAAAGTTCAAATTGCCCCATTCAAAATAAAACAATAAAAAAAATCAAACATACACATATTTGGTATCACTGCATTCAGAATCGCCCGATCAATATAAGAAGAATTAATCCGATCACTAAACGGCACAGCGAGAAAAAAAGTCAAAACACCAGAATTGCATTTTTTTGGTCACTGCTACATTACAATAAAATGCAATAACGGGCGATCAAAAGATCATATCTGCACCAAAATGTTATCATTAAAAATGTCAGTGCACAAAAAATAAGCCCTCACCGAACCCGAGATCACAAAAAATGGAGACGCTACAGGCCTCGGAAAATGGTGTAATTTTTTTTTCAGCACTTAAAAAAGAACCTAGACATGTTTGGTGTCTATGAACTCGTAATAACCTGGAGAATCATAGTGGCAGGTCAGTTTTTAGCATTTAGTGAGCATGCTAAAAAAAAAATTGTGGAATTGCACTTGCAAGCCCTCATATGGCCATATTGAACGAAAAGTAAAAAAGTTATGGCTCTGGGAAGAAGGGGAGCAAAAAACGAAAGCACAAAACCAAAACGGAAAATGGCACAAAGGTTAAGGGGTTAAAGGGGGTGTATGGGACTTAACAATTGTTGACCTGTGCTTATCATGAGATGGGTAGGGGTCTGACACCCAGCACTCCCCCATATCACCTGGACTCTGCTCCGGCAGTGGCTGGATGTGAGAGTCTAGATGGAGGCCGGATGCTATCACATCGGGAGGGCGGTAATGTCACGATGGGGGCAGGCTTTGCAGCGTTGAGAATCTCTTCCCCCCCCATGTGCTCACCCACCTATCCACTCTCTTTCCTCATGTGCTGACTACTCCCGTCTGTGCTTTCTTCTTTGACCTGTCTACCCCATGTGCTATCCCCTTGTCTGCTGCCTCTCTCCTTCCTATGCCATGTTCTCCCCTCATGTCCCGTTTGAGCTGTCTCCCCCTGTGCTCTGTCCCCTGTGCGCTTTCTCTCTCCCCCATCTGCTGTCTTCTCCTCTCATGTGATCTCTTCTTTGACCTGTGTACCCCATGTGCTATACCACAGCTCCTGGGCAGGGGAGGGAGCAAAAGACAATACTGACATTACAGCAGGAGAGCACAGAGGATTCCTTTTTTGAGGTAAAATATTTTTTAAAAATCAGTGAAATATTTTACCTCACAAAATGAATCCACTGTGATCCCCTGCTGTAATGTCAGTATTGTCTTTTGCTTCCTCCCCTGCCCAGGAGATGTGATATGTTCCGTACACTGTCAGACACAGACAATTTTTAAAATGTACTTTCATTCGTGGGAAAACTCCTTTAATGTGACCGGCTTCCTCTGCCTATAGACACGTCGCGCATCTGCTGCTGGGATCAGCCGAATGATTCACTGCACCTGCGCATAATTTACGCAGGCGCAGTAAATCAGACTGCCGCCATCTTTGTGCAGACAGATAGCAGCGGTCACATTAAAACTTCTCATGCGCTCCTCCTGTACAAAGATGGCGGCAGTCAGTGAATCATTCGGCTGATCCCGGCGGCAGTGTGTTCGCAACGGTGTTCCGCTGGTGGTACCGCGCAAGAGGCTGTGTGTGTGTGTGTGTGTGTGGTGCGACGGTGTTCCGCTGGTGGTGCCGCACAAGAGGCTGTGTGAGTGAGTGACTGTGAGTGTGTGTGTGGTGCGACGGAGCTCCTCTGGTGGTACCGCACAAGAGGCTGTGTGATTGTGTGTGAGAGTGTGTGTGGTGCGACGGAGCTCCGCTGGTGCTATCGCACAATAGGTTGGTACCAGCAGCAGTTTCCATATTGAGACACCCATCACTTGGGTGTCCCAATATGGCGGTCGGTGAACCTCCTCCGCTAGGAATTCTGGGATACGGTGACATCTGGACAGAACAGGAAATGAAAACATTACAAGGCAATTATATAAATAGATGTACAGGGCAGAACACAGCGGTGCTGGGCATTGCTGATTACTGCTGTTCATCTCCCATGTAGGCGAATAGGAGCTGGTCCGCAGGAGCCAGTAAGCAATGCCCTGCACCGCAGCGTTCTGCCCAGAGACCTGTGAATCACCTGGAGCAGCACTGGGAAGAGCCAGCAGGGGGCAGTGCCGGACTAGTCTAGTTTCTGGTAGTGAGCAGCAGAATGTGAATTCAGCATTGGACATAATACATATAATACAGGCCTTTACTCTGGATCATTGCTGAGGAAGTAATGGAAAGTATGTACCAAGTTGAGTACTTTTTTTTCAATCCAATTCATGAAAACCAGTTACAACCTCTTCTGATGCTGACCCACGAAGCAGACTCTTCTGTTCCCCCGCAGAGCTGCCATGTCCCCGTCCTACGACAGCAGACATCATAGTAATGCTGCACACAATCATCGTCCCTGGATTCGCTGGTGTAGAGATGTTCTGTCTGAGCACTTGCTTCCAGTTTGGACAGGACATGACCGCTGCAGTCAGTCAGTGGTTGCTAATTGACTCTTGCAAGCAGTGATTCTCTCCAAAAGGCAGAAATATGGCGGCACTTACCTGTCTGCAAAATATAAACCGTTATTCCATATGGTTTAAAGCACAGCGTGGAGCACATGGATACATGTGGACAACAGCTGTTTAGCGCCAACCAAGCGCTTCTTCTTGGGCTCAGTGAAGAAAGAGAGGGTTGATGGGGGTGCTGCCTGTGGTACCCACACTGATCTAACAATTGTCACCTCTGTGACCATTTATGTGACTATTTAGATAAGATGCAGCATTAACACGACTTTAACCCCTTAACGACCGCCGATACGCCTTTTAACGGCGTCATTAAGGGTACTTAAACCACAGCGCCGTTAATGAACGGCGCTGTGGAAAAAGTGAATAGCGCCCCCCCAGAGGCGCATTTTCTCCGGGGTCTCGGCTACTGGGGGTAGCCGAGACCCCAGAGAACATGAATCGGGTCGGTTTTTACCGACACCGATGTTGCGATCGCCGTTATTAACCCTATAACGGCGACCGCAACAAAAAAAAAAGTTGTGCCATTTAATTTCTCTGTCCTCTGATGTCATCGGACATCAGAGGACAGAGAAAAAGGGTCCCCGGGACCCCCATGTGGCCCCCGATGTCCTGCATGTGGCCCCAGGGCCCTCCGGTGTCCCCCGGGGCCGGTGCGATGAAGAAAATGGCGGGCGCATGCTCAGTGCGCCCGCCGCTATGTGCCGCTGTGCTGGGGGGGGATGGGCAAATATTCTCTGGGATCTCGGCTACCGGGGGTAGCCGAGACCCCAGAGAACATGATCCGGGTCGGTATTCACCGATCCCGGTGTTGCGATCGCGTCTATGCAAGCATAGACGCGATCGCAAAAAAAATAAAAAATTATTTCAGCTGCAGATGGAAGGGAGGGAGACACAGTAATTCATTACTGATGGGTAGGCGGAGCCCCAGATCAGGATGACACCTCAGATCAAAAGCGTGTTGACTGGCTGGCTCCTCCAGCTCGGGCTCCTCCTACTCAGCTCCTTCAGTCTAAGATTTGAGGTCTCAGAGGATGGTCGCTGCTAATGCAGCTCCTCAGAAGATTTTATTATTTTATATCGGACAAGAGACTTGGATCACTAGTTGGATCTAGAGGTCTCAGGGGTCCAGCGCTGCTGTACCCCAACCTCTCCCTTGGCGGATCTGTATTTACACTATAGTCCCTGCAGAATCTTGCCGGCCCTGGGGGATGAGGATGGCTTCCCTGGCGGGGACGCAAACCACACGTGCGGTCACTGCGTTCCTCGCCCTGGGGGGAAGCATGGGCACAAGCGCCACAAATCCTGAGGGTTCCCTGTGGCGCTAAGCTGGTGAGTACTCCACATTCCTTTTTTCTAATGTGTGTAGTACTTTAGCGACTGCTGTGGCAGCGCTATTACATGTACCACTATGTGCCTTAACGACTGCGGTGGCAGCGTTATTACATGTATTCACTGTGATTATGGCAGTGTGCCTTAACGACTGCGGTGGCAGCGTTATTACATGTATTCACTGTATTATGGCAGTGTGCCTTAACGACTGCGGTGGCAGCGTTATTACATGTATTCACTGTGATTATGTCAGTGTGTTTTATCGACTGCGGTGGCAGCGTTATTACATGTATTCACTGTGATTATGCAGTGTGTTTTAACGACTGCGGTGGCAGCGTTATTACATGTATTCACTGTTGATATGGCTGTGTGCCTTAACGACTGCGGTGGCAGCGTTATTACATGTATTCACTGTGTTTATCAGTGTGTTTTAACGACTGCGGTGGCAGCGTTTTTACATGTATTCACTGTGATTATGGCAGTGTGCCTTAACGACTGCGGTGGCAGCGTTATTACATGTATTCACTGTGATTTATCAGTGTGCTTAACGACTGCGGTGGCAGCGTTATTACATGTATTCACTGTGATTATGGCAGTGTGCTTAACGACTGCGGTGGCAGCGTTATTACATGTATTCACTGGTTCAGTGTGCCTTAACGACTGCGTGGCAGCGTTATTACATGTATTCACTGTGATTATGCAGTGTGCCTTAACGACTGCGGTGGCAGCGTTATTACATGTATTCACTGTGATTATGGCAGTTGTTAAGATGCGGTGGCAGCTTATACTGTATCACTGCGTTATGGCGTGTCTTAACGACTGCGTGGCGTTATTACATGTATTCACTGTGATTATGGCAGTGTGCTTTAACGACTGCGTGGCAGCGTTATTACATGTATTCACTGTGTTATGGCATGTGTCCTTAACACTGGGTGGCCAGCGAACATGTATTCCTGTGATCAGTGTTATTCATTCTGTATTCACTGTGTTATGCAGTGTGCTTTAACGACTGCGGTGGCAGCGTTATTACATGTATTCACTGTGATTATGCAGTGTGCCTTAACGACTGGCGGTGGCAGCGTTATTACATGTATTCACTGTGATTATGGCAGTGTGCCTTTAACGACTGCGGTGGCAGCGTTATTACATGTATTCACTGGTGATTATGGCAGTGTGCCTTACGAATGCGGTGGGCAGCGTTATGCTCATGTATTCACTGTGATTATGGGGCAGATGGGCTTATCACTGCGGTGGTCAGGTATACATGTGATCACTTGAATGCAGTGTGTTAACTGACTGCGGTGCGGTTATTACACGTATTCACTGTGTTGATGCAGCTGTGCTAAGCTGCGGTGCGCAAAAGCGATATTACATGTATTCACTGTGAATGGTGGCAGAGTCCTTAACACTGCAGGTGGCAGCGTTATACATGAATCATCACTGTGTTTATGGCAGTGTGCTTTACGACTGCGGGCAGCGTTATTACATGTATTCACTGTGATTATAGTGTGCTTAACGACTGCGGTGGCAGCGTTTTACATGTATTCATCTTGATTATGGCAGTGTGCTTAACGACGCTGTGTGCAGCGTTATTACATGTATTCACTGTGATTATGGCAGTGTGCCTTAAACGACTGCCGGTGGCAGCGTTATTACATGTATTCCTGTGATTATGCAGTGTGCCTTAACGACTGCGGTGGCAGCGTATTAACATGTATTCACTGTGTTTGCGTGGGTTAAGACTGCAGTGGCCAGCGTTATACATGTATTCACTGTGTGGTATGCATGTGGCCTTAACGACTGCGGTGGCAGCGTATATTACATGTATTCACTGTGATTATGGCAGTGTGCTTTAACGACTGCGGTGGCAGCGTTATTACATGTATTCACTGTGATTATGCAGTGTGCTTAACGACTGCGGTGGCAGCGTTATTACATGTATTCACTGTGATTATGCAGTGTGCCTTAACGACTGCGGTGGCAGCGTTATTACATGTATTCACTGTGATTATGGCAGTGTGCCTTAACGACTGCGGTGGCAGCGTTATTACATGTATTCACTGTTGATTATGCAGTGTGCCTTAACGACTGCGGTGGCAGCGTTATTACATGTATTCACTGTGATTATGGCAGTGTGCCTTAACGACTGCGGTGGCAGCGTTATTACATGTATTCACTGTGATTATGGCAGTGTGCCTTAACGACTGCGGTGGCAGCGTTATTACATGTATTCACTGTGATTATGGCAGTGTGCTTTAACGACTGCGGTGGCAGCGTTATTACATGTATTCACTGTGATTATGCAGTGTGTCTTACGACTGCGGTGGCAGCGTTATTACATGTATTCACTGTGATTATGGCAGTGTGTTTTAACGACTGCGGTGGCAGCGTTATTACATGTATTCACTGTGATTATGGCAGTGTGCCTTAACGACTGCGGTGGCAGCGTTATTACATGTATTCACTGTGATTATGCAGTGTGCCTTAACGACTGCGGTGGCAGCGTTATTACATGTATTCACTGTGATTATGGCAGTGTGCCTTAACGACTGCGGTGGCAGCGTTATTACATGTATTCACTGTGATTATGCAGTGTGCCTTAACGACTGCGGTGGCAGCGTTATTACATGTATTCACTGTGATTATGGCAGTGTGTTTTAACGACTGCGGTGGCAGCGTTATTACATGTATTCACTGTGTTTATGCAGTGTGCCTTAACGACTGCGGTGGCAGCGTTATTACATGTATTCACTGTGATTATGGCAGTGTGCTTTTAACGACTGCGGTGGCAGCGTTATTACATGTATTCACTGTGATTATGCAGTGTGCCTTAACGACTGCGGTGGCAGCGTTATTACATGTATTCACTGTGATTATGCAGTGTGCTTTAACGACTGCGGTGGCAGCGTTATTACATGTATTCACTGTGATTATGGCAGTGTGTTTTAACGACTGCGGTGGCAGCGTTATTACATGTATTCACTGTGTATTATGCAGTGTGTTTTAACGACTGCGGTGGCAGCGTTATTACATGTATTCACTGTGATTATGGCAGTGTGTTTTAACGACTGCGGTGGCAGCGTTATTACATGTATTCACTGTGATTATGGCTAGTGTGCCTTAACGACTGCGGTGGCAGCGTTATTACATGTATTCACTGTGATTATGGCAGTGTGCTTTAACGACTGCGGTGGCAGCGTTATTACATGTATTCACTGTGATTATGGCAGTGTGCCTTAACGACTGCGGTGGCAGCGTTATTACATGTATTCACTGTGATTATGGCAGGTGTGCCTTAAGACTGCGGTGGCAGCGTTATTACATGTATTCACTGTGATTATGGCAGTGTGCCTTAACGACTGCGGTGGCAGCGTTATTACATGTATTCACTGTGATTATGGCAGTGTGTTTAACGACTGCGGTGGCAGCGTTATTACATGTATTCACTGTGATTATGGCAGTGTGTCTTAACGACTGCGGTGGCAGCGTTATTACATGTATTCACTGTGATTATGGCAGTGTGCCTTAACGGACTGCGGTGGCAGCGTTATTACATGTATTCACTGTGATTATGGCAGTGTGCCTTAACGACTGCGGTGGCAGCGTTATTACATGTATTCACTGTGATTATGGCAGTGTGCCTTAACGACTGCGGTGGCAGCGTTATTACATGTATTCACTGTGTTATGCAGTGTGTTTTAACGACTGCGGTGGCAGCGTTATTACTGTATTCACTGTGATTATGGCAGTGTGCCTTAACGACTGCGGTGGCAGCGTTATTACATGTATTCACTGTGATTATGGCAGTGTGCCTTAACGACTGCGGTGGCAGCGTTATTACATGTATTCACTGTGATTATGGCAGTGTGCCTTAACGACTGCGGGTGGCAGCGTTATTACATGTATTCACTGTGTGATTATGGCAGTGTGTTTTAACGACTGCGGTGGCAGCGTTTTACATGTATTCACTGTGATTATGGCAGTGTGCCTTAACGACTGCGGTGGCAGCGTTATTACATGTATTCACTGTGATTATGGCAGTGTGCTTTAACGACTGCGGTGGCAGCGTTATTACATGTATTCACTGTGATTTATGGCAGTGTGCCTTAACGACTGCGGTGGCAGCGTTATTACATGTATTCACTGGGGATTATGCAGTGTGCCTTAACGACTGCGGTGGCAGCGTTATTACATGTATTCACTGTGATTTATCAGTGTGCCTTAACGACTGCGGTGGCAGCGTTATTACATGTATTCACTGTGATTATGGCAGTGTGCCTTAACGACTGCGGTGGCAGCGTTATTACATGTATTCACTGTGATTATGGCAGTGTGCCTTAACGACTGCGGTGGCAGCGTTATTACATGTGTTCACTGTAATTATGATCAGTGGCATTCACGGTCGCGGCGGCAACCGCCGGTACATGTATTCAGTCACGGTGAGGAGAGAGGAGTTCCCGCTTTTTTATTTGAATTTTCGCGGCACTCTGAGCGCGCGCTTTCTGAGCAGTCTCCATTTCCTGCATCTTCTACATGGAGACACAGCGCGGCGGCCATTATTAATGCAGGAGCTGGAAGCTCCTCGGGGCATCGCTCTCCCTTTCCTCCCGGCAGCTATTACCAGCAGGGTGAGTCGCTTCTGCGGAAGCTTAACCCCTTCAACTGCAGGGCGCCTTCCTGATTTTATTCCCTATCTGCGGCTGTGCCGCATATATCTGGGAGCGCAGGGCGTCTTTTTTGAGCCAGTTCCTGCAATACGCCTCCGTCCAGCAGAGGCTATGGGAGGCTGCGGCATTAACCCTTGGAAGGCGGTTAACCCTTGTTTTGAAGGGTCAGCTGGGGTAGCTCATGCTGTAAGAGCTTTAACCCTTCAGCTATATGAGAAACGGTTATTGACAGTTTTTAACCCGTCATATACTGTGTGAGGAGCGTCCAAATGCTTGTGATTGACGTTTCCATAACGTCTGCGCTTCAGATGCTCTATCCAGCACCTACACCTGTACTACAGATGGTGACTGACGCCTGCTCACCTGACGCCTGCGCTATGTATTCGCTATGTCCTACGGATGTGCTGTGTCCTGCGCCTGCGCTACGGATATGTTGTGTCCTGCGCCTACGCTACAGTACGTTTTTTCTGTTTAGTGTGGCATAGCTGTCCTGCAGCTGCGACCTTATAAGAGGCGCCTGAGATTCGCACACCCTTTTTCATTATCAAGGTTGTGGGGAGTCTGCTACTTTAACCCTTATTAGGCGGTTAACTCTTAATGGGAGACAGCTGGGGTAGCTCTCTCTTTAGAGCTTTAACCCTTCAGCTTTTGTTTTTTATTTAAGAACTGCTCTAGTTACTGACAGGTTTAGCCTGCCATATACTATGCAAGGGCATGTCAGAGACCCTCTCCCAGATCCGCTACGGACCAGCCTCGCGTATCTGACACGCAGACCTCGACTCATGCACGGTCGGAGGTTCCAGTGGTGTCAAAATGGAGGCCTTCACTGGTTTCTATTGATGGCCTGTCTGACCTTTTAGGTTATGGAGTGTCAGCTAGATCCTCTCAAGGAAGCGACACAAAATCGGTACCTTCTTCTTTTTCGCTTAGCGAAGAAGTCCGATTCGGACAAGGAGGTTCGGCAGGGACTCCCTGCCTCTCTCATGGGCCGTACTAAAATTTCTGTGGAAGCCATGTGGACGTTACAGTTACCGGAGGAGGTAACTAGTCGTCCTGGTAAGTCGGCCCGGATGTTGCAAGGGTCGCATGGGTCGCGACGACCTTACAAACTGTATCCGTTTTTTCTACGGAGTTGTTTGTTAATTGGACCCCTTCTCCTGAAGTGAATGTTCCTTCATTCCAGCTTAGCAAATCTTCCTGGTAAAAGGGAAGGCGAGTCTGCAGGACACGCTGGACAGAAAAACGGAGACGGCAACAATTTCCATCTGCAAGGCCGTGGACATAGATTCGGTATTAAGGATCTAGGTGTACTTGTTAAGTTCACCTGAGCCGGTTGGACCGTCTAAGGACGGCGAGGCAAGTTGGATCCCCTCTATCGAGGTAGATGGGCTTTTCTAGTTGAAGGATAATGCGTCACTGCTATCCAGGGCGCAATCCTCGGCAGTTACAGTCAGAAGAGCACTGTAACTTGGATGGAACGCGGTTTTCCAACAAGGTTTGCTATCTTTAGCTTAGAAAGTGGTCAGCTATTTGACTGACCTCACGGAGCTGATTGCCAAGGCTAAGGCAAAAGAAACAGCTTTACCGTAGCGCAGAGCTGTGACTTCTGCGTCTGGCAGGACTAGTGCCGATAGTTATTGGCAGTCCCTTTCGGTTCAAGGGATGATCTGGCCAACCCTCTGGGGGTTTGTGTCGTCTCTCTCTTTTTCAAAGAAAAAAAAAAAAAAAAATCCGCCAAGGCGGACTGACATCTGACATTCCGTTACAGCCAAGCATGAAGTCGCTTCGCTCCGTTATGGCAGCCCTGTCGCAGATCGATTCTTTGGTCAATCGACATTCGCGACGCTTATTGGCATGTTCCCGTCGGAAGAGCTCATCAGCGCTTCCTTCGTTTTTGCCATAGAATCAACCATTACCAGGTTGTGGCTCGGCCATTCGGCTTGGCCTTAACGTCCAGAATTTTTACAACGATTCTGGCGCCTAAATCTCATGGCAATTCTTCAAAGACGGGGACTTACGATTCGTCCCTATTTGGACGACCTTTCGATTGTGGCCTCAAAGGAGAAGTCGTCTCTGGAATCGTCGCAGGCAATCCTGTTTTTTGAGGATGCTTTTCGACACGGTACGGGCGGTGTTGTCCCTACCTCCAGACAAGCAGGCATGTCTGCTCCAACATGTACAGATTATGAAGGCTGCGACAGCAATGTCCCTTCGGAAGGTATGCGCCTTCTGGGTTTGATGGTGGCGTCCATGGAGCACCTCCGTTTGCCCAATTTCATTCCAGAGCTCTCCACAGGCTCATTCTGAGTCGTTGGAATCGGTCGCAATCACTGGATTGCAGTGTCACCATTTCTCGCGGGGTGCGAGAATCCCTAGGATGGTGGTCACGTCCAGGAGCGGTATTCCTGGGAAAGTCTTTCTCCCTCCGAAGTGGTCGGTCATAACCACCAATGCCAGCCTGACGGGCTGGGGAGGGTGTCTGGAACGATCTTCGGATCCAGGGAGTATGGTCATTGGAAGAGTCGGTTCTACCGATCAACATCCTAGAATTGAGGGCAAAATTTTTTCTTTGCCTCCAACACTGGACGGTCTCCTTGAGCGGTATGCCAGTCCGAGTGCGGACAGACAACGCGACGGCGGTCGCGTATATCAACCACCAAGGCGGGACAAGGAGTTCCCATGCTGGAGGTGTCTCGGATACTGATTTGGGCCGAGACCAGGGTTCCAGCCATCTCTGCAATTCACTTTCCAGGAGTCCAGAATACCACGGCGGACTTCCTCGGTCGCGAAAAGATGGTTCCCGGAGAATGGGGTTTTCATCCGACAATTTTTTGCACTGCTGTGCTTCCGTTGGGGAACTCACCAAGTGGACTTGATGGGGTCCAGGTTTAATACCAAATTACCGACCTTCGTGTTCAGGTACAAGGCACGAAGGCTGTGGCGGTAGACGCTCTGGTGGATCCGTGGGACCATTTCGAGCTAGTCTATGTTTTTCCGCCGATATCTTTACTTTCTCTGGTGCTGCATCGGTTCAGACTGGAGAGAATTCCGGCTATTTTGATAGCTCAGATTGGCCAAAGAGGACGTGGTTCTCGACACTAGTGTCGCTTTTGGCGGCGCCGCCATTTCCACTTCCTCTGCGCCCGGTCCTGTTAACCCAGGGACTCACTCGTTATCCGGACTTGAAGTCTCTGCGTTTGACGAGTAGCTCTTGAGACCGAAATGTTAACCCGTAGAGGTTTTTTTCAGCCAGAAGTCCGGCTACTACTACTAGATTTACCACAAAACTTGGGAAACCTTCTTTTCGTGGTGTTCGGGATCTTCACGGAACCGAGAAAGTTTTCCATTCCCAATCTGTTGTTTTTTCTACAGCATGGTTAGACAAGGGTTTGACAGTTAGCACCCTGAAAGGTCAGGTTTTCTGCTCTGTCCTTATTTTTTCGGAGGGCTATTGCCTCGCGTAGGGACGTGCTTTCCCTTTTCCGCGGTATAGCTCGTAAGTTTCCGCCGCGGAAGGCACCCGTGTCTTCTTGGCGGCTCAACCTTGTTTTGGAGGCTCTTCAGCATAAACCATTTTGAGCCTATGGAATTACTTTCTTGGAAGGTGGCCTGCCTAGTAGCGGTCGCCTCTTGAGGAGAGTTTTTCTGAGTTGGCAGCTCTTTCTTGTTCGCCTCCTTTTTCTGGAGTTTTTTTTTCCGGATCGGGTAGTGCTTCGCACACGGGCTGATTTTCTATCTAAGTAGTGTCACAATTTCATGTTAACCAGGATATTGTGTTGCCTTCACTCTGTTCGGATCCGAAGAATGCGAAAGAGCGAGCTTTACACACACTTTGGATTTAGTGCGGGCCTTGAATTTTTATCTATCTATTATTCAAGGTTTTCGTAAGACGGACTCCCTTTTGTGGTTTCCAGCAGGTCGTCGGCGTGGTCAACGAGCCTCCAAGGATTCTATAGCTCGTTGGATCCGTCAGCTGTTCTGGAAGCTTACCGTATTGGGGGTGAATCTTGCCGATTAAGGTTCGAGCCCATCTCACGAGAGCTGTGCTTCATCGTGGGCTTTTCATCAAGGTGCCTCGGCAGTGCAGCTCTGCCGGGAGGCAATTGGCGCTCTGTCCACACGTTTACAAAGTTTTTATAAAGTGGACGCCAGGCTTCCGCTGAAGCAGCCCTCGGACGTAGGGTCCTGCAGGCAGCTTAGTTTAAAGTTTCTAGATGAACTTGTGTTTAGCGCTGGTTGCGCTTCCTTGTTAAGGTTGTTGGGTTTCTGCCTTTGTTGTTTTTCCCACCCTTATTTTTGAACTGCTTTGGGACGTCCCATCAGTAATGAATTACTGTGTCTCCCTCCCTTCCATCTGCAGCTGAAAGACGATTTTGGTAAGAACTTACCTGTAAAATCCTTTTCAGCGAAGGAAGGGAGGGAGACACAGATCCCGCCCAAGGCAGAAGTGTGTTTATGTTTTCAGATGCAGCGGACTCTTAAATCTGATAGCGATTACTGGGCTGAGGTCAGCGCGCTAAGGCTCTGTTCCAGCATCGCCAGCTCATCGCAGTAGTCAGTCATGAGTAGAACCTGGAACTCTGTGTTTTTGGCTTACTTGCATGCATAACCTGTATTCTTTGTTTTTTTTCTCTGAAGTTCCTTCAGAAGGGGTTATGTTGCTCCGCTGGTGATCTTGGTTCTTCCTTAAAGCTTGGTACGACTGAAGGAGCTGAGTAGGAGGAGCCCGAGCGGAGAGCCAGCCAGTCAACACGCTTTTGATCTGAGGTGTCATCCTGATCTGGGGCTCCGCCCTACCCCTCAGTAAAGAATTACTGTGTCTCCCTCCCTTCCTTCGCTGAAAAGGATTTTACAGGTAAGTTCTTACCAAAATCCGTCTTTCTCTCCCCCTGATGTATCGCACAATCAGAGGGGAAAGATGAGGTCCCCAGGTCCCCCGATCGCCCCCCCCCATACTTACCGGTTCCTCCGTCCTCCCGCAGGCCCCAGGATCCCGCGCTCTTCTTCCTGCAAAAAAAAATGGCGGGCGCATGCGCAGTGCACCACGCCGATCTCTTGGCGCAGATTCAAAATTTTTTTCATTCATTCTCCAGAAAGTGCATTTTGATCACTGTGATAAACTAATCACAGTGATCAAAATAAAAAAAACAGTACATAACCCCCCCATTTATCACCCCCTTAGTTAGGACATAATAATAAAGAATAAAATTATATTTATTTTCATTTTTCTGTAGGGTTAGGGTTATAATTAGGGTAGGGTTATAATTAGGGTAGGGTTAGCATTAGGGTTAGGGTTATAATTAGCGTTAGGGTTAAGCTGGGTTCATACTGCGTTATGGCAGTCCGTTAGCGCTGCCATTCACCCCCATTTGAGGCGGCATCGCGACGCAAGCCGTAAAGCGCATGCGTTTGCGACGTCCATCATTCAGTGACGGAGCCTCGGACGCGGGCTGCAGCGTCTGGGCTCCGCACCGCTAGCGCAGATTAAATCATCGCTGAATTCCCTGCGCAGCGGGTATAGCAAACGCGATCGCGTTAAGCTAATACCGTTACCAGCCCGTCAACGCTATGTGTTGAACGGCTGGTAAAACTCAAAATGAACCTAGCCTTAGGTTAGGGTTATAATTAAGGGTTAGAATTAGGGTTAGGGTTACAATTAGGGTTAGGTTAAAATTAGGGTTAGGTTTACAATTAGAATTAGGGTTACAATTAAGTTTAGGGTACAATAAGGGTTGGAAATTGGGTTGGGATTTGGTTAGATTAGGGTTGGGATTAGGGTAGGGTGTGTTTGGATTAGGGTTGGAGCTAAATTGAGGATTTCCACTATTTAGGCACATCAGGGGTCTCCAAACACGACGTGACGTTCAAAAAGTGAGATGGCGCTCCCTCCCTTCCGAGCCCTGCCGTGCGCCCAAACAGTGGTTTACCCCAACATATGGGGTATCACGTAACTCAGGACAAATGCACACCAATTTTTGGGTTCTAATTTCTCCTGTTACCCTTGGGAAAATAAAAAATAGCTGCTAAAAAAATCATTTTTTGAGAAAAAAAAAATGATTTTTTATTTCACAGCGCTGCGTTTATAAATTTCTGTGAAACACTTGGGGGTTCAAAGTGCTCACCACACATCTAGATAAGTTCCTTAAGGGGTCTAGTTTCCAAAATGGGGTCACTCGGGGGGGTTTCCACTGTTTAGACACCATCAGGGGGTCCCAAACACGACGTGGCTTTCAA
Organism: Oophaga sylvatica; assembly: GCA_033576555.1. Lineage (NCBI taxonomy): Eukaryota > Metazoa > Chordata > Amphibia > Anura > Dendrobatidae > Oophaga > Oophaga sylvatica. The sequence continues at coordinate 59,367,391 of JARQOD010000001.1, forward strand.
AAAGTCCAAATGTCGCTCCACCCTTCCGAGCCCTGCCGTGTGCCCAAACAGTTTGTTTACCCCAACATATGGGGTATCACGACTCAGGACAAATTGCACACCAATTTTGGGGGTTCTAATTTCTCCTTTTTACTCTTGGGAAAATAAAAAATACTGGCTAAAAAAAACATTTTGAGAAAAAAAATGATTTTTTTCTATTTTCAACGGCTCTGCGTTTTATAAATTTCTTTAAGCACTTGGGGGTTCAAAGTGCTCACCACACACTAGATAAGCTCCTTGGGGGGTCTAGTTTCCAAAATGGGTCACTTGCAGGGTTTTCTACTGTTTAGGTACATCAAGGGCTCTGCAAACACAACATGACGCTCACAGAACATTCCATCAAAGTCTACATTACAAAATGGCGCCCTTCCCTTCCAAGCACTCCCATGCGCCCAAACAGTGGGTTTCACCCCACATATGGGTATCACTTACTCAGGAAAAATTGCACAACAACTTTTTGGTCCCAATTTTTCCTGTTACCCTTGTGAAAATAAAAAAAATAGCGGGCTAAAGAATCTTTTTAAAAAAGAAAAAAATGATTTTTTTTTTTTCCGCTCTACTTTATTAATTTCTGTGAAGCCCCTTGGGGTTTCAAAGTGCTCACCACACATCTAGATAAGTTCCTTAAGGGGTCTAGTTTCCAAAATGGTGTGATTTGTGGGGGGTTTCGACTGTTTAGGCGTATCAGGGCTCTCCAAACGCGACATGGCGTCCAATTCAATTTCAGCCAATTTTGGTTTGAAACAGTCAAACGCGCTCCTTCCCTTCCAAGCCCTGCCGTGCGCCCAAACAGTGGTTTACCCCCCACATATGGGTATCGGCATGCTCAGGACAAATTGCACAAAAACTTTTGGCGTCTTGTTACCCTTGGAAAATAAAAATTGGGGTGAACAGATCGTTTTTGTGGAAAAAATATGATTTTTTATTTTCACGGTTCTATGTTATAAACTTCTGTGAAGCATTTGGGGAGGTTCAAAGTGCTCACCACCCCATCTAATAAGTTCCTTAGGGGTCTAGTTTTCCAAAATGGGGTCACTTGTGATGGGTTTCCACTGTTTAGACACATCAGGGCCTCTACAAACGCGACATGGCGTCCACCAAAATTCTGCGTTGAAAAAAGTCCAAATGTCTCTCCTTCCCTTGCAACCTCTGCCGTGCGCCCAAAAAGTGGTTTACCCCCCACATATGGGGTATCGGCTTAATCAGGAGAAATTGCACAACAAATTTTTATGGTTCATTTTTTCTTTTAACAGTTGTGAAAATAAAAAAAATAGGTTCCGAATAAGTTTATGCAAAAAAAAGTTAAATGTTAATTTTTTCCTTCACATTGCTTCATTCCGTGAAGCACGTAAAGGTTAATAAACTTCTTGAATGTGGTTTTGAGCACCTTGAGGGGTCAGTTTTTAGAATGGTGTCACATTAGGCTATTTCTATCATATAGACCCCTCAAAGTGACTTCAAATGTGATTGGGTCCCTAAAATAAAAATGGGTTGTAAAAAATAGAAATCGCTGGTCAACTTTTAACCTTAAAACTTCGTAACAAAAAAAAATTTTGGTCCCAAAATTGTGCTGATGTAAAGTAACATGTGGGAAATGTTAATTTATTAAGAAAATTTAATTTAAGGGCATAAAAATTTAAAGTTTGAAAAATTGTTAAATTTTCAAATTTTTGCCATATTTCCGTTTTTTTCATAAATAAACACAAGTCATATCAAAGAAATTTAACCACTAACGTGAAGTACAATATGTCACGAAAAAACAATCTCAGAATCAGCGGGATTCGTTAAAGCGTTCCAGAGTTATAACCTCATAAAGTGACATTGGTCAGAATTGTAAAAATTGGCCCTGTCATTAAGCTGCAAAAATGGCCTCTGTCACAAAGGGGGTTAATAACACAGTATCTAATGACAATGTTGGCAGGTCTCCGAAGCCAGACTTCAAGCAAGAGAGGAGCATAACCACGGCTGTCGGCCCCTATGACCCATCCACAGTACATGGCCAGGTACCTAATGACGCTGAGTGCTGGGTGGAGATCTGGTCCCTAATCTGGATTCTTCTGTTGTTGGATAATTGATGTTTCCAGGTGGAATTGATGATGGTTTTTGCCTTATTTGATATGTTTTCATCACATCCACTGCAGGTTTCAAGAGTTCATTGCACTCCCATTAGCAAAAGGAAGTTTTGCAGGGATTTTCCAGCAGCTGTTACTGGAGAGTGACTGGCAGCAGCACCGGGGCATCATCTTCTTGGGGATTCTCAGTTTCGCAAAAAGAAGAGGCCCAGTCAGCTGCTGCACCGCTGGAGAACAAAAAGCAATGCCCAGTACCTGTTCACAGACAGGAGCTGCACATTTTTCCTGGACACCATCACCACCATCGGCTGCAATCGGGTACTGTGCGTGGGAAACTCCCAGGTATGTCATACAAGACAAGGGGTCCTCTCCTTTTGGGGACTTACCCCCCCCCCTTAAATGCATAACATGATTGGCTACATTAAAAATATGCCCCATCTCCTTTTATAGCATCCACAGCACAGTGTATGGCTGGCTGCAGAATAGCAGACTGAGGTTCCATCAGGGAGCTCATTCAGTGTATTTTGAATTATGTCTTTTTTCTGAGCTCCTGAGCTGACTTAGAGACACAGACCACATCAAAGTTTAATTTGCTGCAGAAAAAAAGTCTGTAAATCGTGCAAAACTTTAGTGAAACTCAATTGCAAAAATAAATCTTTAGCCCCAAATATATTCAATTTTAAATTAAATAAATTGTTCCCAATAGGACACCCCTATAACTGCAATTATTCTGTACCAGTTACATATATGGCCAGACCCCATATCCAGTAAAATGTTGCCAAGTTTATCAGCCATAACCCTCATTGTGTTGAGCACAAAATGTTATTTTTCAGATTACACGAGTGATAAGAGTAAAGTCCTCAGAAGACTCCAAAACCAAGGTGAAGATGTCCTTTTAGATATTGACTTCAGGTAAGGAAAAAAGCTCATAGCCCTCTTTGAAGTAGCCATAGATTAAAACCCCTTAATGACCGCCGATACGCCTTTTTAATAGCGCCGTTAAAAGGGGGATTTATTCCTTAGCGCCGGTTTTTTAACAGCACCGAGTAATGAGTGAATAGCGCCACCCCCTGGTTAAAATTCCGCAGGTGACAGCTGTACCTCACAGCTGAAACCCAGCGGTAAACTGTCCCTGGCCATTTTGAGGTGTATAGTTTCCAAAATGGGGTCACTTGAAGGGTTTCTGCTTTTTTTAGGGACCTTATGGACCTGCAAAGGCAGCTTATACTTATGAATCTGTTTAGGAAAATTTACTTGAAAAATAAGAAGGTCCACTTGAAAACCAGATATAGAAGGATTGACGTTCACCCTATGTTAATTATAATATTTCCTTTTTTTTCCTTATTTCGGGTATTCTCAGTTTTATGGGAAGGATGAATTTTGTCATTACAACATGTTCAATCATCATTTTTTTGGCGGAGGTAAAGTTTTGTATTATGTATATTGAGGCCTCATCACACATCTGTCTTTCACCTATAGGTTCTATTTCTGGTTTTCAGCGGTAGAAGCCGTATCCATTATTGTTACAGGACAATTCACATGTCCGTTTTTTTTTGCGGGCAGGGTCGGGATGGTGTTATAAAACGCCACCACATATAGTGCACTGTATGCAATCCTGCAGTTGAGGGAGTCGCTGTCAGACACAGCCTAACTTTCCATTGAGAAGGCAGAGATGGTTTCTTATCGTGTCTGTCTTCCCTGTCTATTGTCCCTGCCGGTCACTAAAAAGCACAGTGTATGCATAATAGGAAACGCTAATGGCACTTTCTACCATGGACACAGCATCGTGTCATCGCTGAGTATGGAGGAAAGGGGCTGATGGGTCCTGGAGACCTAGTCAGCGTTTGCTGGGAGGAGGAGGCTGAAAATCCACTATAACTGGGCCTAATAAGCGAGCTCCATTTACAGTGGAAATCCGACCTATATAAAAAAAAGACTGATATATAACAATGTACGGAAAGGGAACCAATTTTTAATAATTTCAGACGTCCTTTATGGCTAAAAAAAATGTGTAAAACAAACATTTTTTTAAAACACAAATATCACTCGATATTAGCAAAAAAAAAAAAAACATAAAAATTTGCACAGCACATGCCATGAAAAAAACACAAATTAATTGAATGAGGGAGTAGTGATGAGCAAATGTGCTGGGGTAAGGTGTTACCGGCATGCTCGGGTGCTAACCGTGTGTCTTCGAGGTGCTCGAATAATATGTTCCAGTCCCGCGGCTGCATGTCTCGCGGACATTAGACAGCCAAACACATGCATGGAATGTAACTTACCGTATATTGATCTTAGTGAATACAACTGGCTGCGCTGATCAATTCATTTTGGAGAGCACAAACACACCAGGGTGTGAGGTGGGACATTTTTTCTGTTGGGCCCTGATCCCCGGACATCTGTGTACAGCTGTGTATGGTCTAAATTGGCGCCAGAGAGAAGTGTCCCCATTGAGTAGCAGGAGCGAGCCGAGATTTCTTGTGTGACTGTGCTCGGTATTGGGGATCGGAGCACAAGTCTAATAGGAAAATGCTGCAAACCACAATCTGTGAGAAGGAATGCTAATGGTCACTGCTCATATATTTCAGGCCGCAGAGAACATTCTGTCAGTCGTTTCTACGAGAAGATGACGGACAAAAGGGGGCTCATGGTGACGGATCCTCCGTTTGGTGGTCTAAATTGAACCTTTAGCTTTCAGCTTTAAAAGAATCAGTGATATGGGAGGTCGGCGGCAGGAGGTGAGGGTCCGACAATGTATGAAATATGTCTTCTGTGTCTGTTACTCCAGGATCTTCACATTCACATGACCACGTGTGACTATGGCCTGTTATAAGGGGTTTCCTTAGATCCCACCTCCCCATACTTCCACAGTGACCAGACCTGCAAGTCTGCATTTCACTGACAACCTTCACATCTAACAGTATATTAATAAAATTGAATGTGTGTGTGTGTCACCATCCAATCACCAAGCTGTTTAAAAGAACTGAGCTGTGATTGGTTCTATAGCAACAGTTTTCTCACTCCATGACACCTCAGCAGACACAGACCGGGTGGTTCTGACCCCAGGTCTATTAAAGGGATCCCGGTATGGAAGTTCGGGTAAATCCCTCAGCGCTCTGATTCTCCACCCCAGGCTTCTGTTAAAGGGATCATTGCTATGGAAGTCAGGCAAATCTACTCACACTCTGTTCTGAACCCCAGGCTGATGGGACGATGTGGATATTGGGGGAGTAGTCCGGGGCTCTGGCTGATGGACGATGTGGGAAAATTAGGGTAGTAGTCTGGCGGCTGTGACGGGATGAGTGGGATATTAGGGTAGTATCTGGCGGCTGTGACGGGAGATGTGGGATAATTAGGGTAGTAGTCTGCTGGCTCTGCTGACGGGATGATGTGGGGATATTAGGGGTAGTAGTCCGGTAGCTCTGGCTGACGGATGAAGTGGGATATTAGGGGTATAGTTCCGGTAGCTCTGGCTGACGGATGATGGGGATATTAGGGTTAGTATTCGGTGCTCTGGCTGACGGATGATGTGGGATATTAGTGTAGTATCCCGGTAGCTCTGGCTGACGGGATGATGTGGATAAATGGGTATAGTTCCGGTGGCACTGCTGACGGATTGTGTGGGATATTAGGGTACTAGTCCGTGGCCGGCTGACAGATGATGTGGGATATTAGTAGTCCGGTGGCTCGGCTGACGGGATGATGTGGATATTAGGGGATTAGTCCGGTGGCTCTGGCTGACGGATTGATGTGGGATATTAGGGGTAGTAGTCTGTTGGCTCTGGCTGACGAGATGATGTGGGATATTAGGGGTAGTAGTCTGGCGGCTATGACGGGATGATGTGGGATATTAGGGGTAGTAGTCTGGCGGCTATGACGGGATGATGTGGGATATTAGGGGTAGTAGTCTGGCGGCTATGACGGGATGATGTGGGATATTAGGGGTAGTAGTCCGTTGGCTCTGGCTGACGGGATTGTGTGGGATATTAGAGGTAGTAGTCCGGTGGCTCTGGCTAACGGGATGATGTGGGATATTAGGGGTAGTAGTCCGGTAGCTCTGGCTGACGGGATGATGTGGGATGTTAGGGGTAGTAGTTCAGTGTCTCTGGCTAACGGGATGATATGGAATATTAGGGGTAGTAGTCCGGTAGCTCTGGCTGATGGGATTGTGTGGGATATTAGGGGTAGTAGTCCGGTGGCTCTGGCTGACGGGATGATGTGGGATATTAGGGGTAGTAGTCTGGTGGCTCTGGCTGACGGGATGATGTGGGATATTAGGGGTAGTAGTCTGGCGGCTATGACGGGATGATGTGGGATATTAGGGGTAGTAGTCTGGCGGCTATGACGGGATGATGTGGGGTAGTAGTCCGGTAGCTCTGGCTGACGGGATGATGTGGGATATTAGTAGTCCGGTGGCTCTGGCTGACGGGATGATGTGGGATAATAGTAGTCCGGTGGCTCTGGCTGACGGGATGATGTGGAATATTAGGGGTAGTAGTCCGGTAGCTCTGGCTGACCGGATTGTGTGGGATATTAGGGGTAGTAGTCCGGTAGCTCTGGCTGACGGGATGATATGGGATATTAAGGGTTGTAGTCCGGTGGCTCTGGCTGACGGGATGATGTGGGATATTAGGGGTTGTAGTCCGGTGGCTCTGGCTGACGGGATGATGTGGGATATTAGTGGGAGTAGTCCGGTATGCCTGGCTGACGGGATGTGTAGGATATTAGGGGTTGTAGTCCGGTAGCTCTGGCTGACGGGATGATGTGGGATATTAGTGGAGTAGTCCGGTAGCTCTGGCTGACGGGATTGTGTGGGATACTAGGGGTTGTAGTCCGGTAGCTCTGGCTGACGGGATGATGTGGGATATTAGTGGGAGTAATCCGGTAGCTCTGACTGACGGGATGATGTGGGATATTAGGGTGAGTAGTCCGGTGGCTCTGGGTTGACGGGATTGTGTGGGATATTAGGGGTAGTAGTCCGGTGCCTCTGGCTAACGGGATGATGTGGGATATTAGGGTAGTAGTCCGGTGGCTCTGGCTGACGGGATGATGTGGGATATTAGGGGTAGTAGTCTGGTGGCTCTGGCTGACGGGATTGTGTGGGATATTAGGGGTAGTAGTCCAGTGGCTCTGGCTAACGGGATGATGTGGGATATTAGGGGTTGTAGTCCGGTAGCTCTGGCTGACGGGATGTGGGATATTAGTGGTAGTAGTCTGGTAGCTCTGGCTGACGGGATGATGTGGAATATTAGGGGAGTAGTCCGGTGGCTCTGGCTGACGGGATGATGTGGGATATTAGGGGTAGTAGTCCGGTGGCTCTGGCTGACGGGATGATGTGGGATATTAGGGGTAGTAGTCTGGCGGCTATGACGGGATGATGTGGGTAGTAGTCCGGTAGCTCTGGCTGACGGGATGATGTGGGATATTAGTAGTCCGGTGGCTCTGGCTGACGGGATGATGTGGAATATTAGGGGTAGTAGTCCGGTAGCTCTGGCTGACGGGATTGTGTGGGATATTAGGGGTAGTAGTCTGGTGGCTCTGGCTGACGGGATGATGTGAAATATTAGGGGTAGTAGTCCGGTAGCTCTGGCTGACGGGATTGTGTGGGATATTAGGGGTAGTAGTCCGGTAGCTCTGGCTGACTGGATGATGTGGGATATTAGGGGTAGTAGTCCGGTAGCTCTGGCTGATGGGATGATGTGGGATATTAGGGCTGTAGTCCGGTAGCTCTGACTGACGGGATGATGTGGGATATTAGTGGGAGTAGTCCAGTAGCTCTGGCTGACGGGATTGTGTGGGATACTAGGGGTTGTAGTTCGGTAGCTCTGGCTGACGGGATGATGTGGGATATTATAGTGATTGTGGCTATGTGGAGTGGCCGGGGCTCTACACTCAGCTTTATATATATATATATAGATATAATGATTATAATTTGTTATAACTAACCGTAGTTAGTTACTATGCCCAAGCAGCGCCGGGTTCTTCAGCTAGTTTTTTATATAATGTAATTTTTAATTTCCACTGCACCTAATAGTGCCAAAAGTGAGCCACTTCCCACACCCACTGGAGTTAAGTCCGATGCAGGAGGTTTAACCCTTTAAATGCTGCAGTTATTAGTGACCCTTAAAGTAACATTATTAATTTTATTTAAAACATTTTCACTGCGCACGTTGCAAAAAATTAAAAAGAAAAAAGTGGATTTTATAAAAATATACCTATCAGTTACAAATAGGGGAACAATATCCCTGTTGAACCCCTAAAACTTCTTCCCTACCTAAATGCGGAGGTTGGCACCCTAATAAATGTGAAATGCGCCCCCTCTCACCAATGACAGACCCTTCATTTCCCTATAAGACCCTAATAAATGCCAATAAGTTCATGCATTTCCATGGAGTGCTATCCCCAATCAAATAGGCGAACTGAGATAATGATTAGGTCTTATAGGGATATAAAGGGTCGGTCATTGGTGAGCAGGGGCGCCATTTTGCATTTATTAGGGTGCCAACCTCCACTGTTAGGAAGGGGCGAAGTTTTAGGGGTTCATTAGGGATATTCCCCTATTTGTAATTGATAGGTATATTTTTATAAAATCCACTTTTTTCTTTTTCATTTTTTGCCACGTGTGCAGTGGAAATGTTTTTAATGAAATTAATATTCTAATTTTAAGGGTAATAATTTTTTTGTGAAATGTAAATATATAACCCTGCTATATGCATCTTGGTGATAACATTGAAGATAATAGTGACCACAGCATTTCAAGTATTTGGCAGAGGGAGGAGGGTCCCTCTGTCAGCCCATCGTCCCCCTGTAACACGACCACAAGGCGCTCATGGGTTACAGAGGGAGTCTTCTACCGCTATCGGACCCCTGAGATACAATCACAGGGCGCTCATGGGTTACACAGGGAGTCTTCTACCGCTATCGGACCCCTCAGATACAATCACAGGGCGCTCATGGGTTACACAGGGAGTCTTCTACCGCTATCGGACCCCTGAGATACAATCACAGGGCGCTCATGGGTTACACAGGAGTCTTCTACCGCTATTGGACCCCTGAGATACAATCACAGGGCGCTCATGGGTTACACAGGGAGTCTTCTACCGCTATCGGACCCCTGAGATACCATCACAGGACGCTCATGGGTTACAAAGGAAGTCTTCTACCACTATCAGACCCTGAGATACCATCACAGGACGCTCATGGGTTACAGAGGGAGTCTTCTCCAGCTATTGGACCCCTGCAATACCATGACAGGGCGCTCATGGGTTACAGAGGAGTCTTCTACCGCCAGGAGACCCCTGCGATACCACCAAAGGGCGCTCATGGGTTACAGAGGGAGTCTTCTACCGCTAGGAGACCCCTGAGATACAATCACAGGGCGCTCATGGGTTACAGAGGGAGTCTTCTACCGCTAGGAGACCCCTGCGATACCACCACAGGGCACTCATGGGTTACAGAGAGAGTCTTCTACCGCTATGGGACCCCTGAGATACAATCACAGGGCGCTCATGGGTTACAGAGAGAGTCTTCTACCGCTATCGAACCCCTGAGATACAATCACAGGGCGCTCATGGGTTACAGAGGGAGTCTTCTACCTCAATCGGACCCCTGAGATACAATCACAGGGCGCTCATGGGTTACAGAGGGAGTCTTCTACCGCTATCGGACCCCTGAGATACAATCACTGGGCACTCATGGGTTACAGAGAGAGTCTTCTACCGCTATCGGACCCCTGAGATACAATCACAGGGCGCTCATGGGTTACAGAGGGAGTCTTCTCCCGCAATCGGACCCCTGAGATACAATCACAGGGTGCTCATTAACTACAAGCAATGATGCACAGGTTTGCCATCAGTATACTGTTCCAGAGGATGAGCGTAAGAGGTTGGCGGGCAGGGTACTGATGGTCCTGAATGCTTTGGAACATCGGGTATTTGGAATACCGAGTATATCACAGCGTTATACAAGTGTTCGAATCCTTTACTATTTTTTCACCAGCAAACAAAAAGGTTAGTCATTAAATCACATATACTGTAACATGGCACCACCAAATAAAAAAGCAACCCTTCCTAGAGCACAGTGGGAGGAAAAATATAAAGTTTTGCTCTTTGGGATACAGCGATACAAACATCCCTCTTTTCCATGAAACATATTTCAATTCAGCAAAAGTGAAGAATGCAAAAAACCTGTGGTGTCCCGTCATTCTTACCGATCTGTAGAGTCAAATTAACTTGATATTTTACTATACCGTAAACAGTGTGAGATAAAAAAAATGCAAACAGCAATAACAGATTTCCAATTTTTTAAAAATGTTTTACTTTTTTTTTTTTTTTATCCGGCCGAGCGCTCCTGTGTTCCTATGAGAAGGCTACTGATTGGTACATTGTCCGTCAGTTTTTCTCCGGGAAAACCATGCAATCAGCTCTCGAACATCGGACATGCTTTATGACATCTCTCCTGATAAGTCGGCCGGTGCCCCCATACAAATTAGACAGTCGACTGAACCCATCGACATCGGTGGGCTCAGCCAAAATTGTGTATGGCCAGCTTTACTCTTGATAGATATTCATGCAGTGCACACACTTGTCCACTAGAGGGCACACTGTGTCTGTCTTTAGCGCTCTGTCACTGATATAATTCAGCTTGTTCCTTTATGGGGGGCTTATATTGTGTGAGAACCACTAACCCCCCGCAGTGCACATTATTGGAGTAGGTGACATCGCTAGACTTAAACTCGTGATTGTATGAGTGCAAAAATTCCAGGCGTGGAGTGGGGGGCAATGGAGGATATGTGCACAAAAATTAATTGGGCGCAATCATCTGGAAACCAAACTGTGCTCATGATGGTGAACGTCATAAAAGCCAAACAAAACGGAGAAATGCTTATAAAATAGATTTTTAATTTGCGTCTTTTTTTTTTTTTTTTAAAAAGCCTAAGTCGCAAATGGAAAACAGGCGAAAGTCCCCTAAACCTACAAAAACAAAGTAAAAAAAAGTGCAGACATGGTAGTAAATCAGGGCCATGGTTTATAGGGGCTGTTTGTTTTGCAGCTTATAGGGATGCTAAGTAGTAATATGTCTTTGTTTCAGCGGTTTCTAAAGTGCTTCCCATGTTTTGGATCTTCCCCTACTTCTTTGAGGCGCGTATTGTCCAGTGTTTTCCGGATTTCAGCATGTTGGACTATCAGGTAAGTGACTTGTGCCAGGAGGGGTGATGGCAGCCGATTTCTTTACGGCACATTTTACACTTGTGACTTATCCTAATTCTGTAGGAGTCCTCAGTGTCCGATTACACACACCCACCATCTTTACGGATAGCCTGTGTATACAGATCGCTCAGTGCGTATAGGCTGCCATGGTTCTCGGCAGCACAAGTCTTCTTTACACGGGACGATGTGCTGCTGAGAATCATTTTTTTTTTTTTTTGCGCTGCACAAAAGATCATTTCACCTGATGAACACACATTTTGCTAGTTCGCCAGGTGATCGGCAGCCTGTTTTACACAGCAAAATAATTGATAAACGTCTGTTATTAATACCTCTCATTCACGATTATCTGTGATTGTGAATGCAGAATTACAGTCCAGAGCTGCATTCACAATCCTGCTCACTGCACAGCTAAAGTTGCTCCACGTTCTGCACAGAAAATGCTCCGGTGATTTGCATTCTGGAAACTTTCTTCCATTACTATGCAGCCATGTGATGTAAGAAACAGTCTGTCACACTACATTATGGCGGCTCCGCTAAGGCTACAGATTTGAGGCTTTGATAGGAGGATCTGCTGCAAGTGCCATCGTCTTTAGGCCGGGTTCAAGGAAAATCATCCGTTTTTCCGTTCAGAAAAAATAATATTTTCATCTTATCTGTCTATATTATAGATATGCCTTTATTAATCCATGACATGACAGTCGCAGCGTTTCTGCTCCACCGGCAGCTTTTCCCAGCAATAATCTGGTTTAGCGTGGAAATGGCCAAGTGCAGACATGATAACAAAACTGGTAATTAATAAAAACATCAAATGCAGCGATCTCCCCCAATATGATTCATATCATTTATATACCACAATCTCAAGATCTTTATAATACTTATGTATGACTATATCTCAAAACATTATTAACCAGTTCAGGGCTGAGCCATTTGAAGCCGTTCCTCACAAGACACATATTCAGGTTTTAACGACTCTTTAAAAACAATTCCCTTCTGGGTTCGAAAATAATTTTTGTTTTTTTTTATTTCCACTTTTTTCTCACTTTTTTATTCTTTTTTTTTTATATTAGGGGAAAATGTAAAGAGCAATTGGTAATGCTTGTCTGTTTTTCGTTTGTTTTTTTTATTTTACCACAAATGATTTCCAAGAAAAAAAAAGTCAAATTATTTTTTATATATTAGACACATACATATTACAGGGTCGGGGCTAGAAGTAGCAATTTGGACTGGCGGTGTTTTTTTTTTTTTTTTTTTATTATTTCACACACTGCCCCTATGTAGTCTTAAGGAACAACAAAACAGACCGAAAATATGTCCAATAATTAGAAAATTTATTTAGTGAGTATAAAAGAGGCAGGAAACCAGTGCCATGAAAGGGCACAACACAGGGGACACAGGAGTATACTGATAAAACTAATTCTAGACCATATATCAAAAATAGGCACAAATAGTACAGTATATGAGGTACAAATAAAGTGCCAGTGCATGAAATATTATGCAAAATTATGTGCAACAGATGGTATAAAACTTATTAGGATAATTATAAAGTGCCAATGCATACAATAAATTATCAGTGCAACAATAAAGTTTGCAATATATGGAAAAAGATCACAATGGATCTAGTGCATCAATGTGAACAGAGAATATATCACATAAGAGCAAAAAGGTGAACTGAAATAAATTGCTTAGTGCTATACCTCATGTGCTGATGGAGTCTCCGGGATGCGGCAAAACGCGCGTCGTGGTGTTCCTTATTCCAATTTTTTCCGAGTTGTCCCCTATCTTTTTCCATGAGTGCATTAATATATTATATGATATTACATGTGGAGAAATATCTAAGGTAGTGCACTTTACCTTGAGATTGTTTAATTCCCTATGTAGTCTTAAAAGATGGGGCCGGTTTATTCACCCCATTTATAAAGGAAATTCAGACTCCTGCCTGTATAGCTGAGCTGGCTGAGTTTCCTGCAGTCTCCTTAAGGGTATGCCACACTAAGCGAGATCGCTAACGAGATCGCTAACGACATTGCTACTACGTCACTATTTAGCGATCTCGTTAGCGACCTCGTTGTGTGTGGCATGTAGCAGCGATGTGGCCCCTGCTGTGATGTCGCTGATCGTTCACGAACGTTCTGGACCGTTTTCTCCTTCGTCTCATTGGGGGACACAGGACTGTGGGTGTATGCTACTGCCGCTAGGAGGCTGACACTAAGTAAATATAAAAAAAAGGTTAGCTCCTCCTCCGCCGTATACACCTCAGCACTGGCCGCAGGCAAACCCAGTTCATGCTTAGTGTCTGATGGAGGCACATGTCTGGTTTTCTCCAGACCATTTTTTTTTTTTTTTTTTTTTTCCCACGAAGATGAGATAGGGGCGACGGACCCTTTTGAAGGGGTCCGATCTCCCCAAACCATCAACGGGCGAGCACGTGGAGTAAAGCCTCCACGTATCCTTTCCCTCAACGTGGGACACGTGTGCCGGACTCGGCCCTGACCACCCTAGGGTATTGAAACCCTAGGCTGTACAGTGGCAGGAGATAGTCCGTGCGGCCCCACTGCACCACCAATGCTAGACTGCGGTGCTGCAAGGAGGCGGACGGTCCCTCTCCTCACCCCCTGAAGGGGTGATGGAGTTAGGGTGCCTGCACCGTCCTACTTTTCCTGCAAGTCCCCCTCTAATCTTCACATCCCTGCAAGCATTATATTCTGCATGGGACAAATCTACGGACGAAGACGGAAAACATACCGGTGACTGGAGAACATGGAGGGGGCCAGGAAGTTGCTGGAAGCTGGGAGCCGGCGTTTTGTGAGGTGGTCGGGCAGCCTGGCTTCAGCCAGGAACAGGCAAGTCCCCGGCTCAAGTCCGCCCCCTAAGGGTGCATCTGCTTCCGGCGGCCCGCCCCCCGACTCCTGGGTGGCCGCCGCCAAAAATTTAGCTCCCGGCTTCGGCCGGCGCTAGGCCTCGGGAAAATTTAGTCCCCGGCTTTGGCCGGGGACTAGGCCGCGGCCAGTAATTTAGCACCCGGCTTCGGCCGGAAGGTAGGCCGCGGTCTCAGGACTCCGCCCCCGGCAGCGTCATCTCCCGGCGGGCCCGCCCCCCGACTCTCGGGCGGCCACCGCCGAAAATTTAGGCCGCGGCTTCGGCTGGCTCTAGGCCGGGCCGCAAAATTTAGTCCCCGGCTTTTGCCGGAGACTAGGCCGCGGCCGGAAGTGGATTAGGCCGCGCCCCTCGACCCTTCCCCCTGAGGCTCGGCTATATGAAGACGCCTCCCTGACAGGGGAGCGCTCTTTTTGAAATCTGGAGCTCGGGCGTTTTCTTGTTTACGCTCTATTACGCTGTTTAAGGACGCTGGGGGTACAGGACTGGGGTAAGTGCTACTACCTCCAGCCTGGTTGTTCCTCTCCACTGCGCTCCTCTGCACTCCGCTCCACTGACCGTACCGCAAATCATTGCGGCAGGCAATCTGTGACAGATCCAGTATGTCCAAAAGGGCCAAGTCTCACACGGTGCTGTATACCGCATGCATTGCCTGTAGGTCTTCGGTGCCGTCTGTCCCTGCAGGTCAGACAGACTCTTATGTGGTGGACGAGGAGCTCCACTCTTCAACAGGGCCGTTTGTTTCCTCCAAATTTCTGGATGGTAGTCACAACGGATGCCAGCCTGCTCGGATGGGGAGCAGTGTTTCGTCACCACACAGCCCAGGGGACTTGGTCGCAGCAGGAGTCGATCCTCCCGATCAATATTTTAGAGATCCGAGCTATTCGGCTGGCTCTGAGGCATTTTCACCAGCATCTGGCGGGCCGCCCAGTCCGAATACAATCAGACAATGCCACGGCGGTGGCATACATAAACCATCAGGGAGGTACCCGCAGCCGGGCGGCTATGCATGAGGTAAAACAGATTCTGTCCTGGGCAGAGGTAAATCACTCCGTGATTTCAGCAGTCCACATTCCGGGCGAGGAAAACTGGGCAGCGGATTTTCTCAGCCGTCACGGCATAGCTTCAGGGGAATGGTCATTACATCCCGAGATTTTTCAGCAGATATGCCGACGCTGGGGAACCCCAGATGTGGACCTGATGGCTTCCAGGATGAATGCCAAGGTGCCCAACTTCGTCTCCCGGTACCGGGATCCGCAGGCAATTGCGGTGGACGCCCTGGTTCTACCGTGGAATCAATTCCATCTTCCATACTTATTTCCACCAATAGCTTTTCTCCCAAGGGTGATCAGAAAGATCAGGATAGAGGGGGTTCCAGCGATATTAATCGCTCCGGATTGGCCGCGTCGCTCTTGGTACGCGGAGCTGGTACAGTTGCTCGCCGACATACCCTGGCGACTGCCAGAGCGCGCGGACCTTCTCTCCCAGGGCCCAGTTTACCACCAGAACTCAGCGGTCCTGTGTTTGACGGCCTGGCCGTTGAATCTTGGATCCTGACCAGGGCTGGATTCTCTAAAAAGGTCGCCGCGACGATGGCTAGCGCCCGAAAGCCCGTCTCGGCTCGCATCTACCACGGGACTTGGAAGGTCTTTTTTGCTTGGTGCAGGGAACATGGTTGTTCCCCGCTTAGGTTTTCAATTCCAAACATTCTGTCATTTCTCCAGGCAGGCCTAGATTCAGGTTTAGCGCCAAGTACGCTTAGACAGCAGATATCAGCCTTGTCAGTGCTTTTTCAGCGAAGGATTGCGTCTAATTTTCAGGTTAGGACCTTTATTCAGAGGGTTGTCCATATAGTTCCCCCCTACAAGGCTCCCTTAGATGTTTGGGATCTCAATCTAGTCCTGGGAGTCCTGCAGGAATCTCCATTTGAACCTCTGCAGGAGGTTTCTCTGGCATTTCTTTCATGGAAAGTGGTGTTTTTGGTAGCCATAACATCCATTAGGCGGGTTTCGGAGCTGGCAGCACTGTCTTGTCGGGCTCCGTACTTGCTTTTCCATCAGGATAAGGTGGTGCTCAGGCCAACACCACCTTTTTTGCCTAAAGTCGTGTCCTCTTTTCATATCAATGAGGATATTGTTCTACCTTCTTTTTGCCCAGCTCCTATGCACCGGGTTGAGAAGGCTCTCCATACGCTAGATCTGGTGAGAGCGCTCAGGAGATATGTATCTTGGACGGCGTCCTTTCGGCAAACGGACACACTGTTTGTTCTCCCTGAGGGTCGCAGGAAGGGACTCGCTGCCTCTAAATCAACCTTGGCTAGGTGGATTCGGTTAGCCATTCAGGAGGCTTACCGCATTAGAGGAGCGGTGGTTCCCGCAGGAATCAGGGCTCACTCCACCAGAGCGGTGGGTGCCTCCTGGGCCCTTCGGCATCAGGCTTCGGTGGAACAGGTTTGTAAGGCGGCAACCTGGTCCAGTCTGCATACCTTTTCCAAGCATTATAATGTCCATACTCAGGCTTCTGCGGATGCCAGTCTGGGTAGAAGGATTCTTCAGGGCGCGGTTGCGCACCTATAATGCTTGGTTATAAATTACACTGTGGAGTCGGTTTCCCACCCAAGGGACTGCTTTGGGACGTCCCACAGTCCTGTGTCCCCCAATGAGACGAAGGAGAAATACAGATTTTTGTGTTACTCACCGTAAAATCCTTTTCTCCGAGACGCTCATTGGGGGACACAGCACCCTCCCTTATAGCCGGATGGCTTCGTTTTCTAAGTTAATTCTATTTGTTTGGGTCTATATCAGTAGATTTACTTCTGGATATATTGTACCTGTATTAACACTGATTTATTCTTTAGCCTCCTACTGCTTTTTGCACTAAACTGGGTTTGCCTGCGGCCAGTGCTGAGGTGTATACGGCGGAGGAGGAGCTAACCTTTTTTTTATATTTACTTAGTGTCAGCCTCCTAGCGGCAGTAGCATACACCCACAGTCCTGTGTCCCCCAATGAGCGTCTCGGAGAAAAGGATTTTACGGTGAGTAACACAAAAATCCGTATTTTTGATCATTGGCGTCCCGCTGGTTAGCCTATATCGCTGTGTTTGACACCTTTAGCGAACGACGAGCGACCTCGTTGGTGACGCATATGACAGCGGCGCAGGCGGGACTAGGTTTTTTTTAGCGTCACAGAGTGGATCGCAGTAGCTGCAAAGCAGGCTAGCAGGACGCAGATAGCAGGATCGATGCTGGAAATTCCTATGAATCAGAAGCGCTCGAGAACAATGAAAGGGAGCGCTATACGTCGTCTTTCATGACGCAGTCAAAACATAAATTATAACACATATATAATTATAAAACATATACAGTGACCACCAATCTGTGCTGAGGGGCGTGGAAAAGGTTGCGCTCAGTACATGCTAATGACAGATCCTAACGACCGCCAAAGTCGTTAAACAGATCGCTGACCGCTGATGCGTCGTTTATGAGATCTTCCTGTTTGGCAGCTACTAGCGACCTTAAAGCGATCACACCAACGATCTCGTTAGCTTGTGTCGTTATCGTGATCGCTAGTGTGATCGCTTAGTGTGGCAGTACCTTTACACCCAGAGATCTCATGACTACTGGGTGCAGGGAAAAAAGTGCTTTCCTAATCTGTGCACAGTGATCAGGAAGGCAAAAGTGATAATAAATCATTTTTTTCCTTTTCTGTGGCTGTGATTTTAGGTCAATTAGGATTACCATAATTATTAATATTTGCCAAATGACAGAATAATGACAGAGAATGTTTTGAGGCATTTTTATTACTGCAACGTCAAAAGTTTGCATACGCTAAGATTTACTATGCCTTTAAACAGTTCTGGACTGCCCATATGATGATGTCATGTGTTTGGAAGCTTCTGGTTCACTAGAGACACACCTGTGGATGTACGTTAATGTACACCTGAAACACACTGCTTCTTTGTGTAGCATCAAGGGAAAGTCTAAAGAAATCAGCCAAGATATGAGGAAGAGAATTGTTGACTTGCACAAGTCAGGCTCATCTTTGGGTACAATTTCAAGATACCTGAAGGTGCCTGGTTCATCTGTACAAACAATTATATGCAAGTACAAACAAGACGGGAATGTTCAGCCATCACCGCTCAGGAAGGAGACGGGTTCTGTGTCCCAGAGATGAACGTGCTTTGGTCCGACATATCAACCCAAGGACAAAAGCACTTGTGAAGATGACGGCAGAAGCTGGTAAGATTGTGTCAATATCCACAGTGAAACGAGTGCTGTATCAACATGGGCTGAAAGGCCACTCTGCCAGGAAGAAGCCATTACTCCAAAAGAAACATAAAAAAGCCAGATTAATGTTTGCAAATGTGCACAGGAGCAATGACCCTAATTTTTTGTCTTGTGGTCTGATGAAACTAAAATTGAACTTTTTGGGCATAATGACCATAGTTACGTTTGGAGAAAAAAGGGAGAAGCTCGGAAGCCTAAGAACACCATCCCAACTGTGAAACACGGTGGTGGCAGCATCATGCTGTAGGGTTGTTTTGCTGCGGGAGGGACTGGTGCACTTCACAACATAGATGGCATCATGACAAAAGAAGATTATGTGGTAATACTGAAGCAGCATCTCAAGACATCAGCCAGGAACTTAAAGCTTGGGCGGAAATGGGTCTTCCAAATGCACAATGACCCGAAGCATACTGCCAAAATGGTAACAAAGTGGCTAAAGGATAACAAAGTCAATGTTTTGGAGTGGCCATCACAAAGCCCTGATCTCAATCCTATTGTAAATTTATGGGCAAAGCTGAAAAGGCCGGTGCGAGCAAGGCAACCTACAAACCTGGATCAGTTACACCAGTTTTGTTAGGAGGAATGGGCCCACTCCTGACCAACTATTGTGAGAAGCTTGTGGAAGGATTTCCCAAACGTTTGACCCAAGTCATTCAGTTTAAGGGCAGTGGTACCAAATACTTAATGAAATGTATGTAAACTTTTGACTTTGCAGTAAGTAATAAAAATGCTTCTATCTCTCATTATTCTGGCATTTGGCAAATATTAATAATTCTGGTAATCCTAACTGACGTAAAACTGGAAAGGTTTATTCTGATTTCATGTCAGATATTGAGAAAAACTTGCAGTTGTGTCTTTTTATATAGTGTATGTAAACTTCTGGTTTCAACTGTATATAATTAGCCAAAAGTACACTCCTATATAAGAGATTGAATACTGAGAAACTGAGTCAAATAGTCTCTGTAGAAAGTACAATAATTTTTATTGCATCATAAAACATATTTCAGCTGCAGATGGAAGGAAGAGAGCCACAGTATTCATTACTGATGGGTAGGCGGAGCCCCAGATCAGGATGTCACCTCAGATCAAAAGAGTGCTGACTGGCTGGCCCCTCCAGCTCGGGCTCCTCCTACTCAGCTCCAGTCTAAGATTTGAGGTCCAGAGGATGGTCGCTGCTAATGCAGCTCCTCAGAAGATTTTATTATTTTATATTCGGACAGGAGACTTGGATCACCAGTTGGTCTAGAGGTCTCAGGGGTACCAGCGCTGCTGTACCCCAACCTCTGCCTTGGCGGATCTGTATTTACTCAAAGTCCCTGCAGAATCCTTGCCGGCCCTGGGGGATGAGGAGAGCTTCCCTGGCGGGACGCAAACCACACGTTCGGTCACTGCGTTCCTCGCCCTGGGGGAAGCATGGGCACAGCGCCAGAAACCCCTGAGGGTCACTGTGGCGCTTTGGCTGGTGAGTACTCCACACAAAATTTTATTATTAATGTGTGAGTGCTTTAGCGTCTGATGGCAGCGCTATTACATGTATATCAGTATGCTTCAGCGCTGCGGTGACAGCGCTATTACATGTTTATCAGTGTATTTCACCAGCCTCTCCCTTGGCGGATCTGTAACTACATAATGGTCCCTGCAGAATCCTTGCCGGCCCTGGGGGATGAGGAGAGCTTCCCTGGCGGGGACGCAAACCACACGTGCGGTCACTGCGTTCCTCGCCCTGGGGGAAGCATGGGCACAGCGCCAGAAACCCCTGAGGGTCCCTGTGGCGTTTTGGCTGATGAGTACTCCACACAAATTTTTTATTATTATTATTATGTGTGAGTGCTTTAGCGTCTGAGTGAGCAGCGCTATTACTTGTATGTCAGTATGCTTCAGCGCTGCGGTGACAGCGCTGTTACATGTAGATGTGGTGATCTTTTGTCCGCAGGCAGATACCTGCAGGACAGAGAGGGAGCAGGAGCGGGGGAGTTCGCGCTCATTATTTGAGCTAGCAGGGGGCGTGGCCTAACGATTCCCGGTCTTCTGAGCAGGAAGACGCGCGCTCTGGCGTTTCTCCTGCGACTCCCCCACTGTGGCGGCCATTACACAGGCTCCTGGGCTCCTCAGACCGCTCCTCTCCTCATAATGAGGGTTATTTCTACCAGCTAAATTTTTTGACTGAATACCGCTGGGGTAACCCTGCCTGGTGAAGCGTTAACCCTTCAGCGTTTAAAAAAAAACAAAAAAAACCGCATAGTTTTTGCTGGTATTACCGCTTTGACCTGCTCATACAGGTGAGACATGTCTGAACAGAGTTCAGATGCCGCGGACCACGTCCCAGTGCCATTGCGGCAATCAGATACGCAGACCTCCACAGCATCTAGCGCTGCGGTCGACAGCGGTGAAAAATTGGACGATATCGCTCGATCGATCAACAACTTGTCTGACCTTTTAGGTCAATATGTGTCTGCTAATTCCTCTCAGAGGAAGCGACGCAGGCCGTTACCGGCCTCTACACGGAGCGAGTCAGATGTATCTGATATTGGGCAGAGTTCCCCTTTAAATTCGGATGGAGAAATATCCGATTCAGATGCGGACGAGCCGCAGGGGCGTTCCTCTATGGCGAAGCGTACGGAGGCATTAATTGAAGCCATGAGAGATATATTACAGTTACCGGAGGAGGTAACTAGTCGTCCTGGTAAATCAGCACGCATGTTCCAGGAGTCCCGTGCTTCGCGTACAACATTGCCAGCTCTGGATGAGCTTAATAGTGTAATAGAGGAGGAACGTCTATGTCCAGATAAGCGTTTTCATGGAACGCATTTCTTTGATACACTTTATCCTTGCTCTGCGGAGTTAAAGGCTAATTGGACTTCTGCTCCTGAAGTGGATGTGTCTTTATCTCAGCTTAGTAAATCCTCACTACTCCCTATTAAGGGGAAAGCGAGCTTACAGGAGCCTTTGGATAGAAAAACAGAATTGGCGGCAAAAGCAAGCTATGAGGCTGCGGGTCATGGATTCCGAGCAGTGCTAGGATCCATGTGTGCTGCTAGAGCTTCTCTAGGCTGGTTGGCACGTCTGAAGACGGAGTTGCAAAATGAATCTCCGTTATCTGAGATACGGGAAACTTGTGAATGGTTAGAAACAGCAGCCTGTTATATCTTTGATGCCGGTCTGGATACGGCATCTCTGCTGGCCAAAGCGCAAGCTTCAGCGGTCACAGTCAGAAGAGCTTTATGGCTCAGACAGTGGGCCGGGGACGCAGTTTCCAAACAAGGGTTGTTGGCCTTACCTTACAAGGGTGGCCATCTTTTTGGATCCGACCTCACAGAGCTGATTTCCAAGGCTAAGGCGAAGGAATCAGCATTACCACAGCGTAGGGCCATGGCCTCGGTGTCCAGTAAGCCTGGTGTCTATAGTGGTCGGCGGTCCTTTCGGGGCCGAGGACGATCTAGTCACTCCTCATGGGGATCGGGTCGTCCTTCCTTCTCAGGAAAGAAATCCTCTCAGAAAACTCGTACTCCCTGGAAGCGGAGTTTCCGCCAGGACAAGCGGGAACTTGACAAGAAGCCCGCAAAGTCGGATTGACGCCAGGGGTCCACTCGAGGATTCTCGAGTGGGGGGTCGCCTGCTTCTTTTCAAGGCGACTTGGATGGCTCGCGTTCCAGATTCCTGGGTAACGCGGATAGTGTCGGCAGGCTATTTCATAGAGTTTGCTTCTCGACCCCCAATGTTTTTTGTCAATCTCGCGTTCCGTCGGAACCCGAGCTTGTTGTCGCTCTACAGCGAGAGGTCGAATCTCTGCTACAAAAGGGTGTAGTGATACCGGTTCCGTCAGAGGACCGAGGGAAAGGTTTTTATTCCAACCTTTGTATAGTTCCCAAAAAGGAGAACAAATTTCGCCCGATTCTGGATCTCAAGCGATTAAACCGGCATGTCCATGCCCGGAAATTTCGCATGGAGTCGCTTCGCTCCGTTGTGGCAGCTCTGTCACAGAACGATTTTCTGGTGTCAATCGACATTCGCGACGCCTATTTGCATATTCCCATCGGAGAGGCTCATCAGCGCTTTCTTCGATTTGCCATAGGTCAGAATCATTACCAGTTCGTGGCTCTGCCGTTCGGCTTAGCCTCAGCGCCAAGGGTCTTTACAAAAATTCTGGCGCCCCTCATGGCAATCCTTCGAAGACAGGGGATTACGATTCTCCCTTATCTGGACGATCTTTTGATCGTGGCTTCCTCGGAGGAGGAGGCGTTGACGGCTCGGGATTTGTCTCTTCAGTTTCTGAAGGACTTCGGTTGGCTGGTCAATTGGGAGAAGTCGTCCCTGGAACCATCGAGGACAATCCTCTTTTTGGGAATGCATCTTGACACGTTTCGGTCGGTAGTTTCCCTACCACCAGACAAACAGTCATGTCTTCTTCGACATGTACAGATTATGAAATCCTCAACGGCAATGTCCCTACGGAAGTGTATGCGTCTTCTGGGACTGATGGTGGCGTCCATGGAGGCAATTCCTTTTGCCCAGTTCCATTCCAGGACTCTCCAAAGGTTCATCTTGAGTCGATGGAACCAGTCGCAATCGCTGGATTGCAGTGTCACCATTTCTCGCGCGGTGCGGGATTCTCTAGAATGGTGGTTACGTCCAGGGGCATTCTGCCTGGGGAAGTCTTTCCTCCCTCCGAAGTGGTCAGTCATAACCACCGATGCCAGCCTAACGGGCTGGGGGGATGTTTGGAACAATCTCTGGATTCAGGGGTATGGTCATCGGAAGAGTCTGTTCTTCCGATCAACATCCTGGAATTGAGGGCGATTTTCCTTTGCCTCCAACATTGGACGGTCCCTTTGAGCGGTCTGCCAGTCCGAGTGCAGACAGACAATGTGACGGCTGTCGCATATATCAATCACCAAGGTGGGACAAGGAGTTCCAGACTCATGGTAGAGGTGTCCCGAATTCTGATTTGGGCAGAGGCCAGTGTACCAGCCATTTCGGCGATTCACATTCCAGGGGTTCAGAATATTACAGCGGACTTTCTCAGTCGCAGAAGGATGGATCCCGGGGAATGGAGCCTCCACCCGGAAGTTTTTGCACTACTGTGCTCTCGCTGGGGAACCCCCAAGTGGATTTGATGGCATCCAGGTCCAATGCCAAGTTACCGACGTTCATGTCCAGGTACAAGGACCCGAAGGCTGTGGCGGTGGATGCTCTAGTGGCTCAGTGGGATCAGTTCGAGCTGATCTATGTATTCCCGCCGATATCCTTACTTCCTCTAGTACTGCGTCGGATCAGACTAGAGAGAATTCCAGCTATTTTGATAGCTCCAGACTGGCCAAGAAGGGTGTGGTTCTCGACAATAATGTCGCTGTTGGCGGCACCTCCTTTTCCACTCCCTCTTCAACCGGACTTGTTGACTCAGGGGCCCATTTGTCATCCGGACTTGATGTCCCTGCGTTTGACGGCGTGGCTCTTGAGACCGAAATCTTGACCTGTAGAGGTTTCTCAGCCGAGGTCATTGCTACCCTTCGTGCTGCAAGAAGTCCGGCTACTACTAGGATTTACCACAAAATTTGGGAAACCTTCTTTTCGTGGTGTTTGGGGTCCTCTCGGAACCGGAGAAAATTTTCCATTCCCAACCTGTTGGCTTTTCTGCAGCATGGGCTAGACAAGGGTTTGGCAGTCAGCACCCTGAAAGGTCAGATTTCTGCTTCTGTCCTTATTGTTCCGGAGAACCATTGCTTCAAATAGAGACGTGCTCTCCTTTTTCCGAGGTATATCTCGTAAGTTCCCGCCACGGAAGGCACCCGTGTCTCCTTGGCGGCTCAACCTTGTTTTGGAGGCTCTTCAGCATAAACCTTTTGAGCCTATGGTTTCTGCTAGCCTTTCTTTACTTTCTTGGAAGGTGGCTTTCCTTGTTGCAGTCACTTCCTTGAGGAGAGTTTCTGAGTTGGCAGCTCTTTCTTGTTCGCCTCCTTTTCTGGAGTTTTTTCCGGATCGTGTAGTGCTTCGCACTCGGGGTGATTTTTTGCCTAAAGTGGTGTCACAATTTCATGTCAACCAGGATATTGTGTTGCCTTCATTCTGCCCGGATTCGAAGAATGTGAAAGAGCGAGCTTTACACACATTGGATTTAGTGCGGGCCTTGAAGTTTTATCTATCTATTACTCAAGGTTTTCGTAAGACGGACTCCCTATTTGTGGTTCCAGTCGGTCGTCGGCGTGGTCAACGAGCTTCCAAGGATTCTATAGCTCGTTGGATTCGGTCAGCTATATTGGAAGCTTACCGTCTTCAGGGTGAATCTTGCCCGATTAAGATTCAAGCCCATTCCACGAGGGCTGTGGCTTCATCGTGGGCTTTTCATCAAGGTGCTTCGGCAGTGCAGCTCTGCCGGGCGGCAACTTGGCGCTCTGTCCACACGTTTACAAAGTTTTATAAAGTGGACGTCAGTGCTTCCGCTGATGCAGCCCTCGGACGTAGGGTCCTGCAGGCGGCTGTAGTTTAAAGTTCTAGATGAACTTGTGTTTAGCGCTGGTTGCGCTTTTTTGTTAAGGTTGTTGGGTTTCTGCCTTTTGTTGGTTTTTCCACCCTTATTTTTGAACTGCTTTGGGACGTCCCATCAGTAATGAATACTGTGGCTCTCTTCCTTCCATCTGCAGCTGAAACACGGATTTTGGTAAGAACTTACCTGTAAAATCCTTTTCAGCGAAGGAAGGAAGAGAGACACAGCACCCTCCCAAGGCAGAAGTGTGTTGATGTTTTCAGATGCAGCGCGACCCTTATCTGATAGCGATTATCTGGGCTGAGGTCAGCGCGCTAAGGCTCTGTTCCAGCATCGCCAGCTCATCGCAGTAGTCAGGTTCCGTGAGTAGTACCTGGAACTCTGTGGTTTTTGGCTTTCTTTGCATGCATAACCTGTATCCTTGTGTTTTTTCTCTGAAGTTCCTTCAGAAGGGGTTATGTTGCTCCGCTGGTGATCTTGGCTCTTTTCCTAAAAGCTTTGGTACGACTGGAGCTGAGTAGGAGGAGCCCGAGCTGGAGGGGCCAGCCAGTCAGCACTCTTTTGATCTGAGGTGACATCCTGATCTGGGGCTCCGCCTACCCATCAGTAATGAATACTGTGTCTCTCTTCCTTCCTTCGCTGAAAAGGATTTTACAGGTAAGTTCTTACCAAAATCCGTGTTTTTTAAACATAGGCAATAATAAATATCAGTATAAAGACAATCAACCCAGGGGGCCCTGAGGAAGCCCACGTGAAACGCACTTCAGGCTGTGAGTCTCGAGTCCCACAGGGATCTACATGGGTAAGAAAAACGCCTAGGTTTATTAGTCGTTGCATGTGTCTTTTTAAAGGGAATGTCTCAACACGCAAATATGCAGGAGTGAGAATCTCACGGTAATTATCATTATGCTCATTAGCCTTTTGTACTTGCCTTTTTCTGCCGGATGCTTCACCCCTTAACAGTACTTATAGATTCGCTATTTTGATCAGTCTTTTATTAAATGTACCCAGGAATATTATTCCCCTGATCGTGACAGTATTTTGTGTTGACCCTAGACTCTTATTACCCGAGTCCTTTGTCATTAATCTTTTTGTCTTTATACTGATGTTTATTATTGCCTATGTATAAAAATTATGTTTTATGATATAATAAAAATTCTTGTGCTTTCTGCAGACAGACTATTTGACTCAGTTTCTCAGTATTGAAGCCTGGACAGCCACTTTAATCCACAAAGAATACGGACATGTGAACAGCCCCATAGACCATAGTGGTTTGTGTTCTCTGTGGAGAAATACAGATAAAACGTGAAGCACAATCGTGTGAATGGGGTCTTAGGATGAGTGCTCGCTCTGCAGATTTTGCGGCAGATATTTCTGTGAAGCAGAATGGTTTCATGGGACAATTACTGAACGTTCTGCAGCCGCAGGGTGTAAATTCACCAAAATGCTGCAGTAAAAGATGCTGCGGTAAAAGAATCTTCTCTGTGTCACTTCAGGTGGATTATGACAACCACACCCTGTACAAACACGGGAAGACTGGGAGGAAGCAATCGCCTGTCCGCATTTTTTCCAATATTTCCCGGAAACGATTGTACTTCCAGCCAGTGAGGGCTACAGGTAAAGATCGGTGTATAGTATGTGCTAATGTCAGTCCGGTCTTAGAGGACTCGTTCACACACGCAGAAGACTAGAACGCAGTCTCAGGAAATCGTATTCACGTGTGAATGTGATTCAGAATTTTTTGCTATTACTTGCTCACTTGCTTTACATGTCTAGAACTATTTGGGGGCTTGAAGAGGTTGTTCAATACTTTAAATCACAATTAATACTCTCCTACCGATCCAACATTGCTCCTACATACTCCGCCGTGTGTCCCCGGCTGGTTTACTGGTTTCTTATAGCTGGGGGGCATCACATAACCGCTGCAGCCAACCAGTAGCCACTGATTGGCTGCAGTCTTCACAATCTGTATGAGCCGGAGGAGAAACTGTTTCTTTCAGCTCAGATGGAATGTAAAGGCTGCAGCTAATCAGTGCTGTCGATTGACTGCAGCAATCAAGTACTGTCCACTACCGAAAGGAAAAGCTAGGAAATTGGTGGGGGACACAGTGTGGACTATGGAGGAGCAGTATATGAATATCATGTTTCATTTGTTTTTTATTTTTTTATTTACCGTATATACTCGTGTATAAGCTGAGATTTTCAGCCCATTTTTTAGGGCTGAAAGTCCCCCTCTCGGCTTATACGTGGGTCATATACGGGGGTCGGAGGGGGAGCGGGGGTGTCGGATCATACTCACCCCTCCGCCGGCGCGGTCTCTGCAGCCCCCCTGCTTCTCCCACGATCTCCGACTCCTTCCTGCAGCGGTCACATGGCACCGCTCATTAAAGTCATGAATTTGTGCATATGACTTTAATGAGCGGTACCATGTGACCGCTGTAGGAAGGAAGCGCTGCGGAGAGCGCCGGGAGAAGAGGAGAGGCTGCAGAGACGCGCCGGCGGAGGGGTGAGTATAGCGATATTTACCTGTCCCGTTCCACCGCTGCTCGCTGCTCCCTCGGTCTGACTCCTCTGGCTGTGAATGATCAGGCAGAGGGCGCGATGACGTCGTTAGTGCGCGCCCCGCCCCCTGCCAGATCATTCACAGCCAGAGGAGTCAGACGAGGACGCAGCGGTGCAGAGAGGACAGGTAAATATCTCAGGTGCCGGGGTCCTGAACGAGCGGTGACACCGGCACCTGTCCCCCATAGCGCGCCGGTGTCACCGCCTGCTCAGGACACCGGCACCTGGCCCCAGCGACGAGAGGTGAGTTTGTCATTTTTTTTTTGCAGCAGCATATGGGGCATAATTGTGCAGCATATGGGGGCATAATCTGGAGCATATGGGGCATAATATGGAGCATATGGGGGCATAATATGGAGCATATGGGGGCATAATATGGAGCAAATGGGGGCATAAGATGGGGAACATATGGGGCATAATCTGGAGCATATGGGGGCATAAGATGTGGAACATATGGGGGCATAATCTGCAGCATATGGGGGCATAATATGGAGCATATGGGGGCATAAGCTGTGGAACATATGGGGCATAATCTGGAGCATATGGGGGCATAATCTGGAGCATATGGGGGCATAATCTGGAGCATATGGGGGCATAATCTGGAGCATATGGGGCATAATCTGGAGCATATGGGGGCATAATCTGTGGAACATATGGGGGCATAATCTGGAGCATATGGGGCATAATCTGTGGAACATATGGGGGCATAATCTGGAGCATATGGGGGCATAATCTGTGGAACATATGGGGGCATAATCTGGAGCATATGGGGGCATAATCTGTGGAACATATGGGGGCATAATCTGGAGCATATGGGGGCATAATCTGTGGAACATATGGAGGCATAATCTGTGGAACATATGGGGGCATATTCTTGAGCATATGGGGGCATAATCTGTGGAATATATGGGGGCATAATCTGGAGCATGTGGGGGCATAATCTGTGGAATATATGGGGGCATAATCTGGAGCATATGGGGCATAATCTGTGGAATATATGGGGGCATAATCTCAAGCATATTGGGCATAATCTGGAGCATATGGCGGCATAATCTCTGAAGCATATTGGGCATAATCTGGAGCATATGGGGGGCATAATCTGTGGAGCATATTGGGTATAATCTGTGCAGCATATGGGGGCATAATCTGTGGAGCATCATATGGGGCATAATCATTTTTCACCCTAGGCTTATACGCGAGTCAATAAGTTTTCCCAGTTTCAGCTGCAGATGGAAGGAAGAGAGCCACAGTATTCATTACTGATGGGTAGGCGGAGCCCCAGATCAGGATGTCACCTCAGATCAAAAGAGTGCTGACTGGCTGGCCCCTCCAGCTCGGGCTCCTCCTACTCAGCTCCAGTCTAAGATTTGAGGTCCAGAGGATGGTCGCTGCTAATGCAGCTCCTCAGAAGATTTTATTATTTTATATTCGGACAGGAGACTTGGATCACTAGTTGGTCTAGAGGTCTCAGGGGTACCAGCGCTGCTGTACCCCAACATCTCCCTTGGCGGATCTGTATTTACTTAAAGTCCCTGCAGAATCCTTGCCGGCCCTGGGGGATGAGGAGAGCTTCCCAGCGGGACGCAAACCACACGTGCGGTCACTGCGTTCTTCGCCCTGGGGGGAAGCATGGGCACAGCGCCAGAAACCCTGAGGGTCCTGTGGCGCCTTGGCTGGTGAGTACTCCACACAAATTTTTGATTACAATTATGTGTGAGTGCTTTAGCGTCTGAATGAGCAGCGCTATTACTTGTATGTCAGTATGCTTCAGCGCTGCTGTGACAGCGCTACTACATGTATGTCAGTATGCTTCAGCGCTGCTGTGACAGCGCTGTTACAAGTAGATGTGGTGATTTTTTGTCCGCAGGCAGATACCTGCAGGACAGAGAGGGAGCAGGAGCGGGGGAGTTCGCGCTCAATATTCGAGCTGGCGGGGGGCGTGGCCTAACTATTCCCGGTCTTCTGAACAGGAAGACGCGCGCTCTGGCGTTTCTCCTGCGACTCCCTCACTGTGGCGGCCATTACAAAGGCTCCTGGGCTCCTCAGACCGCTCCTCTCCTCATAAGACACCACGGCCAGCTGGGTGAGTGCTGATTCCTCACCCTGCAGCGCAGCGATCGTTATCCTGCAGCTGCAGTCTCATTAGAGACATAAAAATTGGCTGGGGCTCACAAATATATATATTGTGGTGAGTTTGCAATATTAACCCCTCTGAGGGTTATTTCTACCCGCTAAATTTTTTGACTGAATACCGCTGGGGTAACCCTGCTTGGTGGAGCGTTAACCCTTCAGCGTTTAAAAAAAAAAAAAAAAACGCATAGTTTTTGCTGGTATTACCGCTTTGACCTGCTCATACAGGTGAGACATGTCTGAACAGAGTTCAGATGCCGCGGACCATGTCCCAGTGCCATTACGGCAATCAGATACGCAGACCTCCACAGCGTCTAGCGCTGCGGTCGACAGCGGTGGAAAATTGGACGATATCGCTCGATCGATCAACAACTTGTCTGACCTTTTAGGTCAATATGTGTCTGCTAATTCCTCTCAGAGGAAGCGACGCAGGCCGTTACCGGCCTCTACACGGAGCGAGTCAGATGTATCTGATATTGGGCAGAGTTCCCTTTAAATTCGGATGGAGAAATATCCGATTCAGATGCGGACGAGCCGCAGGGGCGTTCCTCTATGGCGAAGCGTACGGAGGCATTGATTGAAGCCATGAGAGATATATTACAGTTACCGGAGGAGGTAACTAGTCGTCCTGGTAAATCAGCACGCATGTTCCAGGAGTCCCGTGCTTCGCGTACAACATTGCCAGCTCTGGATGAGCTTAATAGTGTAATAGAGGAGGAACGTCTATGTCCAGATAAGCGTTTTCATGGAACGCATTTCTTTGATACACTTTATCCTTGCTCTGCGGAGTTAAAGGCTAATTGGACTTCTGCTCCTGAAGTGGATGTGTCTTTATCTCAGCTTAGTAAATCCTCACTACTCCCTATTAAGGGAAAAGCGAGCTTACAGGAGCCTTTGGATAGAAAGGCAGAATTGGCGGCAAAAGCAAGCTATGAGGCTGCGGGTCATGGATTTCGAGCAGTGCTAGGATCCATGTGTGCTGCTAGAGCTTCTCTAAGCTGGTTGGCACGTCTGAAGACGGAGTTGCAAAATGAATCCCCGTTATCTGAGATACGGGAAACTTGTGAATGGTTAGAAACGGCAGCCTGTTATATCTTTGATGCCGGTCTGGATACGGCATCTCTGCTGGCCAAAGCGCAAGCTTCAGCGCTCACAGTCAGAAGAGCTTTATGGCTCAGACAGTGGGCCGGGGACGCAGTTTCCAAACAAGGGTTGTTGGCCTTACCTTACAAGGGTGGCCATCTTTTTGGATCCGACCTCACAGAGCTGATTTCCAAGGCTAAGGCGAAGGAATCAGCATTACCACAGCGTAGGGCCATGGCCTCGGTGTCCAGTAAGCCTGGTGTCTATAGTGGTCGGCGGTCCTTTCGGGGCCGAGGACGATCTAGTCACTCCTCGTGGGGATCGGGTCGTCCTTCCTTCTCAGGAAAGAAATCCTCTCAGAAAACTCGTACTCCCTGGAAGCAGAGTTTCCGCCAGGACAAGCGGGAACTTGACAAGAAGCCCGCAAAGTCGGATTGACGCCAGGGGTCCACTCGAGGATTCTCGAGTGGGGGGTCGCCTGCTTCTTTTCAAGGAGACTTGGATGGCTCGCGTTCCAGATTCCTGGGTAACGCGGATAGTGTCGGCAGGCTATTTCATAGAGTTTGCTTCTCGACCCCCAAATGTTTTTTGTCAATCTCGCGTTCCGTCGGAACCCGAGCTTGTTGTCGCTCTACAGCGAGAGGTCGAATCTCTGCTACAAAAGGGTGTAGTGATACCGGTTCCGTCAGAGGACCGAGGGAAAGGTTTTTATTCCAACCTTTTTATAGTTCCCAAAAAGGAGAACAAATTTCGCCCGATTCTGGATCTCAAGCGATTAAACCGGCATGTCCATGCCCGGAAATTTCGCATGGAGTCGCTTCGTTCCGTTGTGGCAGCTCTGTCACAGAACGATTTTCTGGTGTCAATCGACATTCGCGATGCCTATTTGCATATTCCCATCGGAAAGGCTCATCAGCGCTTTCTTCGATTTGCCATAGGTCAGAATCATTACCAGTTCGTGGCTCTGCCGTTCGGCTTAGCCTCAGCGCCAAGGGTCTTTACAAAAATTCTGGCGCCCCTCATGGCAATCCTTCGAAGACAGGGGATTACGATTCTCCCTTATCTGGACGATCTTTTGATCGTGGCTTCCTCGGAGGAGGAGGCGTTGACGGCTCGGGATTTGTCTCTTCAGTTTCTGAAGGACTTCGGTTGGCTGGTCAATTGGGAGAAGTCGTCCCTGGAACCATCGAGGACAATCCTCTTTTTGGGAATGCATCTCGACACGTTTCGGTCGGTAGTTTCCCTACCACCAGACAAACAGTCATGTCTTCTTCGACATGTACAGATTATGAAATCCTCAACGGCAATGTCCCTACGGAAGTGTATGCGTCTTCTGGGACTGATGGTGGCGTCCATGGAGGCAATTCCTTTTGCCCAGTTCCATTCCAGGACTCTCCAAAGGTTCATCTTGAGTCGATGGAACCAGTCGCAATCGCTGGATTGCAGTGTCACCATTTCTCGCGCGGTGCGGGATTCTCTAGAATGGTGGTTACGTCCAGGGGCATTCTCCCTGGGGAAGTCTTTCCTCCCTCCGAAGTGGTCAGTCATAACCACCGATGCCAGCCTGACGGGCTGGGGGGGTGTTTGGAACAATCTCTGGATTCAGGGGGTATGGTCATTGGAAGAGTCTTTTCTTCCGATCAACATCCTGGAATTGAGGGCGATTTTCCTTTGCCTCCAACATTGGACGGTCCCTTTGAGCGGTCTGCCAGTCCGAGTGCAGACAGACAATGCGACGGCTGTCGCGTATATCAATCACCAAGGTGGGACAAGGAGTTCCAGACTCATGGTAGAGGTGTCCCGAATTCTGATTTGGGCAGAGGCCAGTGTACCAGCCATTTCG
The DNA here is from genome assembly GCA_033576555.1 of Oophaga sylvatica. NCBI lineage: Eukaryota > Metazoa > Chordata > Amphibia > Anura > Dendrobatidae > Oophaga > Oophaga sylvatica. The sequence goes on from JARQOD010000001.1 coordinate 59,399,970, forward strand.
GCGATTCACATTCCAGGGGTTCAGAATATTACAGCGGACTTTCTCAGTCGCAGAAGGATGGATCCCGGGGAATGGAGCCTCCACCCGGAAGTTTTTGCACTACTGTGCTCTCGCTGGGGAACCCCCCAAGTGGATTTGATGGCATCCAGGTCCAATGCCAAGTTACCGACATTCATGTCCAGGTACAAGGACCCGAAGGCGGTGGCGGTGGATGCTCTAGTGGCTCAGTGGGATCAGTTCGAGCTGATCTATGTATTCCCGCCGATATCCTTACTTCCTCTAGTACTGCGTCGGATCAGACTAGAGAGAATTCCAGCTATTTTGATAGCTCCAGACTGGCCAAGAAGGGTGTGGTTCTCGACAATAATGTCGCTGTTGGCGGCACCTCCTTTTCCACTCCCTCTTCAACCGGATTTGTTGACTCAGGGGCCCGTTTGTCATCCGGACTTGATGTCCCTGCGTTTGACGGCGTGGCTCTTGAGACCGAAATCTTGACCCGTAGAGGTTTCTCAGCCGAGGTCATTGCTACCCTTCGTGCTGCAAGATGTCCGGCTACTACTAGGATTTACCACAAAATTTGGGAAACCTTCTTTTCGTGGTGTTTGGGGTCCTCTCGGAACCCGAGAAAATTTTCCATTCCCAACCTGTTGGCTTTTCTGCAGCATGGGCTAGACAAGGGTTTGGCAGTCAGCACTCTGAAAGGTCAGATTTCTGCTCTGTCCTTATTGTTCCGGAGAACCATTGCTTCAAATAGAGACGTGCTCTCCTTTTTCCGAGGTATATCTCGTAAGTTTCCGCCGCGGAAGGCACCCGTGTCTCCTTGGCGGCTCAACCTTGTTTTGGAGGCTCTTCAGCATAAACCTTTTGAGCCTATGGTTTCTGCTAGCCTTTCTTTACTTTCTTGGAAGGTGGCCTTCCTTGTTGCAGTCACTTCCTTGAGGAGAGTTTCGGAGTTGGCAGCTCTTTCTTGTTCGCCTCCTTTTCTGGAGTTTTTTCCGGATCGTGTAGTGCTTCGCACTCGGGGTGATTTTTTGCCTAAAGTGGTGTCACAATTTCATGTTAACCAGGATATTGTGTTGCCTTCACTCTGTCCGGATCCGAAGAATGCGAAAGAGCGAGATTTACACACATTGGATTTAGTGCGGGCCTTGAAGTTTTATCTATCTATTACTCAAGGTTTTCGTAAGACGGACTCCCTGTTTGTGGTTCCAGCAGGTCGTCGGCGTGGTCAACGAGCTTCCAAGGATTCTATAGCTCGTTGGATTCGGTCAGCTATTTTGGAAGCTTACCGCCTTCAGGGTGAATCTTGCCCGATTAAGATTCGAGCCCATTCCACGAGAGCTGTGGCCTCATCGTGGGCTTTTCATCAAGGTGCCTCGGCAGTGCAGCTCTGCCGAGCGGCAACTTGGCGCTCTGTCCACACGTTTACAAGGTTTTATAAAGTGGACGTCAGTGCTTCCGCTGATGCAGCCCTCGGACGTAGGGTCCTGCAGGCAGCTGTAGTTTAAAGTTCTGGATGAACTTGTGTTTAGCGCTGGTTGCGCTTTGTTGTTAAGGTTGTTGGGTTTCTGCCTTTTGTTGGTTTTTCCCACCCTTATTTTTGAACTGCTTTGGGACGTCCCATCAGTAATGAATACTGTGGCTCTCTTCCTTCCATCTGCAGCTGAAACACGGATTTTGGTAAAAACTTACCTGTAAAATCCTTTTCAGCGAAGGAAGGAAGAGAGACACAGCACCCTCCCAAGGCAGAAGTGTGTTGATGTTTTCAGATGCAGCGCGACCCTTATCTGATAGCGATTATCTGGGCTGAGGTCAGCGCGCTAAGGCTCTGTTCCAGCATCGCCAGCTCATCGCAGTAGTCAGGTTCCGTGAGTAGTACCTGGAACTCTGTGGTTTTTGGCTTTCTTTGCATGCATAACCTGTATCCTTGTGTTTTTTCTCTGAAGTTCCTTCAGAAGGGGTTATGTTGCTCTGCTGGTGATCTTGGCTCTTTTCCTAAAAGCTTTGGTACGACTGGAGCTGAGTAGGAGGAGCCCGAGCTGGAGGGGCCAGCCAGTCAGCACTCTTTTGATCTGAGGTGACATCCTGATCTGGGGCTCCGCCTACCCATCAGTAATGAATACTGTGTCTCTCTTCCTTCCTTCGCTGAAAAGGATTTTACAGGTAAGTTTTTACCAAAATCCGTGTTTTTTTGTGGCAAAATTAGGGGGGTCGGCTTATACACGAGTCGGGTTATACAGGAGTATATACGGTACCCGGCCCACTTAAAATGTGTTTTTGTTTTTTGTGTTTGTAAGTAGTTGTCAACCTCTTCATATGACTCGTAGCTTGTGATGTGCAGCTCTTATTTTTTTGTGCTGGCTGCCTCAATGTCATATTTGTTTATATTCAAGTTTATAGTTAAGGGACATTGCATTTTTTGTGCATTTTCTGTATTTTTTTTTTTTTTTGTGTAGTCGGTCTTTGCAGTCAGGACTTCTTCCACTCTTTCTGCCCCTTTTTTATTTCGGATCTCATATATTTTCACTTGATACTATATAATATATAAATATTTTTTCATAAACATATTCACAGTCATCATTTAATTGTAAATATTTTTTTTCTCGCACTTCCATTGTTTGACAATCTAGGTTTTGCACAATCTGCAGGAGATACGTGTCTTCTGATAATAAGCATTGTGAAATCTGCAATTCGTGCCCCTCAAAGGTAATGGTTTCCATTCTTCTTACAGCATTTTAGGTCTTTATTTTCGGATCTAGAGCTGCACAGGCATCTGCAGAGCCTCTCGCTTGTTTTAAGGTTGTGAGCTCGTGTCATGTCTGAAGATCGTGTAGATCCAGTAATGAAAACGTTTGCAGTTCTGAACCTATTTCTTACAGTTTTCAAGATCTCTGCTTGCAGTTATGGAATAGAAGGCTCAGCGCTTGCTTCTGAATACCTCTCCTGGTTATGTGGTGATTACACAGGTGTAGGGCTCTTCTAACCTTACCGTAACAGCATTTTTCTTCATACACATTAGACTAACGTTGGCCAAACCCACCAATGTTTTAACGGGTTGGGGCCACATTCTAATGTGTATGGGGGCCCCCTAACTCTTTACAGACAAGCAATTTCAGGGTGCTAAGGATCCGGCATTTCCTATACCGGACTGCTGAACCTTTGGTCTCTAAGAGATAAGATGTCTGGCCGCATCTGTCTTGTAGAGCACACAGGAGCGCTCGGCAGAGCCAGCAATCCCCTTTAAATCCGTTCCATTCCTCTGATTGGCATTGTTGTGGAGGCAAGCATGTGGATTTCTGCAAGTCCACATTTAGATGAATGAGTGAATGAAGCGACATTCGAGTATGCACACTGCTGGTATATTCAAGACGGAGCTGTGCAGAGCCCGACCTCCTGCATTGGAGGTGGTCCCAGCAGTTGGACCCTCAGCGTTCTGTACCTGTCAATATCAGCAGGTGTGGCCAACATTAGTCTAAAATGTATTGGGGGCTTTAATCCCTATCCAGGATTTGAGAACTGTGCATAGAAAACATGAATTAAATTCTCCCCTCCAAAAAATCATATGTGTCCCCATGCAAATGTAATTATTTCCTTATAGGATGGCCGAGCGTGGAAACACTGTCTCCTCTGTAGTAAATGTGTGAAGCCATGTAAGTACCAAGCTAGCATTTCCTTCTGTTCATTTGAAAAAAGTAAGAAGTAATTGAATTTTTATGTCCTGGTTTACACTATTTTATTTTTTTTTTTACTAATTGCTTCCTTATAATCCTTCATATACATGTTGTCATCTAGATATAGGGATTGGGTGCAACCTGGAATTAGGCCCAAGGAACCATATGCAAATATATCCCGTCAGATACAAAACCTATAAATAATTCTCATGAGATGGCACAGCGTATTAACATGCATGGGCACAGCCCTTACACGCTTCCAGTCAGCAAACCATGCTTCTACAGCGTGTTATCGCTCGCCAGACATCGTGCTCAGAGAGACCATCAGGATGGTTCCTGATCTTTAATAGGGCGGGCCACGAGTAGGGCGACCCACAAAGAAGATCTCTGTAGCTAAAAGGAAAGTCACAACATTTTATTTGTGCTCTCTTCCCCCTGCATCCACTAAGGATTTGCCTCCATGCTGTAATCCCTGAGCTAAAAGAAAGTAGTCGGGTGCTAGGAAGACAAAGTGTGTCTTCCCTGCGTTTTCTTTTTATATTGGATGTTTTATGCTAGCACCCACCATTAAGCGATTTTGCCTCCATGCTATAAATCATTAGCAAAATGAAGCCGACGAAGGATAGGAAGACGGTGTGTGTCTTCCTTGCATTTGAAAAGGTAACCGTGTGCACAGCCAAAGAGAGAGGTGCCGAGTAGGTTCCCACACCGTAACTAAATATGAAATGAACTCGGCACTCAACTTATGTGTATGAGATATAAGGTTTTTATTCACAGTAGTAGCGAAACGTTTCGGTCCTATATCATGGACCTTCATCAGTCACTACATTTATAACAAAAAGGAAAAAGGATAATATTAACATCAAAAGTGAAAAAAAGTATATACATATAGCAACTTGGTCATTTCAGAGCGAGAAATAGGGAAAAATTATTTCAGATCCAATGCTAGAGAGATCAGGGAGAGGTCATAGATCAGAGTAAAATAGAGGTATCAGAAACAACGACAAGAGTGGGGACATACCACAAACTACTGCATAAAGGGTTAATCCACAATGGGAAAAGGAGAAGCTGGATGCAGCTGTAAAGTGAAAATAGGAATATAATGCGTGCTGTTGCAAGATACAAACGGTCTATGTGCATAGAGATATACATATGAAACATACCAGTGGTGGTAGATAAGAATGAAGCCAAATGTCTCTATTTGAGCCGATATCCTGAAAAAATGGCCAGGTGTAAGTATCTGGATAATGGAAGAGCAGTGTGACCGCAGCATGTGTCAGAGACTGACCTGTGGGATAAAGTCCAGCGGTGAATGTGATCTCTGCATGGGACGCGGTGTCCACCGCAAGTCTGAGTGCAGGGATAGCTGAAATCAGCATGTATAAGAAAGGAAGAGGCGGGACTAAGCGTCAGACAGGAAGTGAGGTGGCAGGAAATCAATGGATGTGAGTTCCACCACTAATAGTTTGCGTTCCAGTGGGTGCTTAGGAACTGGAGGACGTCCGACAGATGGGAGGAGTAGAAAGGACGACGTGCTGAAGAAGTTGTTGTGGGATATAAACATCAGAGTGGCGTGGCAGCATATTAGTATTAATACAGGCGGCTCTGAAGAGGAAAGAGAGACATATTAATAAAGGCACAACATGTTATAGCATTATATAATGTAATCCTATATATTGATATGGGGAATAGCTTAAACTGTCATTTTACATAATATTAAACAGAATGGGAAAATTAAGGTATTCACGGGTGTGAGTATTGTGATGTTATATATTATAAAATGTCACGTAGCTTGTGAAATAGCAAGGATGGTTATACAGTCAGGCATCTGATATTCCTTGCATTTGTCTGCATGGCAGGGGTTCCCCAACGTTCTTACCTTGTGCGCCCCATTCAGCTCTAACAGGTGGCTATGAGCCATATGTTGTGCCCCACTGAGGGTTATAATGTCCCAAGTTCCCTCTTATAATTTAATGATAGCTCGATTTGCCTCCTTAAAAAGTAGTAGAGCCCTTTTGTAAGGTAATAGTGACCAAAGCCCTCCCTCATGAAGTAATAATGCCCTGCCTGCCCCCTTATATAGTAAAAATGTCCCCTATGGATGCTGATACCATTGATGGTGACATTCACCTGAGCAGACAGCCACAAGCCACTGGTTGGGACCCCGGCTCTATGGAATACAGTACTCTATCCCATTTCTTCTCCCAGGCCGTCCTACCTCCATTATTGGTTCACAAGGAATTTACATACAAATGTGCATTACATCACAATGCAGATGGCTTGTATGGAGAGCACTTCAACGTGATTGTCATTTATTCAAGTTTGCAAATATTTGAGAACCTTTCACCAAAGCTGTACAAGGGTTTACCTTGGAGCATGAAAATAGTTTTTTGAAATAATGTCTGTGTATGTAAGGTTGGGCTCCCTGGTCAAAATTCCTGTTGTTGTGAATAGCTAAGCAAGTTGAAGATGAAATGATCTCCAAAAGACCTAAAGTTAAAGATGACACATCTCCTTCGTATTTTAGGCAAGAAAAAAAATATAAGGGTCAGGCAGCAGCAGATCAGAACTCAGAGCAACAGAATCAGGCTAACACTCACCAAGAAGCACAAACTACAGTACAGACCAAAAGTTTGGACACACCTCATTTAAAGATTTTTCTGTATTTTCATGACTATGAAAATTTTATATTCACACTGAAGGCATCAAAATTATGAATTAACACATGTGGAATTATATAATTAACAAAAAAGTGTGTAACATCTGAAAATATGTCTTATATTCTAGGTTCTTCAAAGTAGCCACCTTTTGCTTTGATGACTGCTTTGCACACTCTTGGCATTCTCTTGATGAGCTTCAAGAGGTAGTCACCGGAAATGGTTTTCACTTCACAGGTGTGCCCTGTCATTTTTAATAAGTGGGATTTCTGGCCTTATAAATGGGGTTGGGACCATCAGTTGTGTTGTGCAGAAGTCTGGTGGATACACAGCTGATAGTCCTACTGAATAGACTGTTAGAATTTGTGTTATGGCAAGAAAAAAGCAACTAAGTAAGAAAAAACGAGTGGCCATCATTACTTTAAGAAATGAAGGTCAGTCAGTCCGAAAAATTGGGAAAACTTTGAAAGTGTCCCCAAGTGCAGTTGCAAAAACCATTAAGCGCTACAAAGAAACTGGCTCACATGAGGACCGCCCCATGAAAGGAAGACCAAGAGTCACCTCTGCTTCTAAGGATAAGTTTATCCGAGTCACCAGCCTCAGAAATCGCAGATTTACAGCAGCTCAGATTAGAGACCAGGTCAATGCCACACAGAGTTCTAGCAGCAGACACATCTCTACAACAACTGTTCAGAGGAGACTTTGTGCAGCAGGCCTTCATGGTAAAATAGCTGCTACGAAACCACTGCTAAGGACAGGCAACAAGCAGAAGAGACTTGTTACGGCTAAAGAACGCAAGAAATGGACATTAGACCAGTGGAAATCTGTGCTTTGGTCTGATGAGTCCAAATTTGAGATCTTTGGTTCCAACCACCGTGTCTTTGTGCAATGCAGAAAAGGTGAACGGATGGACTCTACATGCCTGGTTCCCACCGTGAAGCATGGAGGAGGTGGTGTGATGATGTGGGGGTGCTTTGCTGGTGACACTGTTGGGGCTTTATTCAAAATTGAAGGCAAACTGAACCAGCATGGCTACCACAGCATCTTGCAGCGGCATGCTATTCCATCCGGTTTGCATTTAGTTGGATCATCATTTATTTTTCAACAGGAAAATGACCCCAAACACACCTCCAGGCTGTGTAAGGGCTATTTGACCAAGAAGGAGAGTGATGGGGTGCTACGCCAGATGACCTGGCCTCCACAGTCACCAGACCTGAACCCAATCGAGATGGTTTGGGGAAAGCTGGACCTCAGAGTGAAGGCAAAAGGGCCAACAAGTGCTAAGCATCTCTGGGAACTCCTTCCAGACTGTTGGGAGACCATTTCCGGTAACTACCTCCTGAAGCGGTCCTCATTTGAGCCAGTTTCTTTGTAGCGCTTGATGGTTTTTGCAACTGCACTTGGGGACACTTTCAAAGTTTTCCCAATTTTTCGGACTGACTGACCTTCATTTCTTAAAGTAATGATGGCCACTCATTTTTCTTTACTTAGCTGCTTTTTTCTTGCCATAATACAAATTTTAACAGTCTATTCAGTAGGACTATCAGCTGTGTATCCACCAGACTTCTGCACAACACAACCCCATTTATAAGGCCAGAAATCCCACTTATTAAACCTGACAGGGCACACCTGTGAAGTGAAAACCATTTCCGGTGACTACCTCTTGAAGCTCATCAAGAGAATGCCAAGAGTGTGCAAAGCAGTCATCAAAGCAAAAGGTGGCTACTTTGAAGAACCTAGAATATAAGACATAATTTCAGTTGTTACACACTTTTTTGTTAAGTACATAATTCTACGTGTGTTAATTCATAGTTTTGATGCCTTCAGTGTGAATTTACAATTTTCAAGGTCATGAAAATGCAGAAAAATCTTTAAATGAGAAGGTGTGTCCAAACTTTTGGCCTGTACTGTATATATATTACACTACACAGTGGGGTTCGGAAAGTATTCAGACCCCTTAATTTTTCACTCTTTGTTTCATTGCAGTCATTTGCTAAATGCTAAAACGTTCATTTTTTTCTCATTAATATACAGTCATGGCCAAAAGTTTTGAGAATGACACAAATATTATATTTTCACATGATCTGCTGCCCTCTGGTTTTTATGTGTGTTTGACAGATGTTTTTATCACAGACAGAAATATAATAATTGCAAACATATGAGTAACAAAAGCTTATATTGACAGTTAGAATGAGTTAATGCAGCAAGTCAATATTTGCAGTGTTGACCCTTCTTCTTCAGGACCTCTGCAATTCTCCCTGGCATGCTCTCAATCAACTTCTGGACCAAATCCTGACTGATAGCAGTCCATTCTTGCACAATCAATGCTTTCATTTTGTCAGAATTTTTAGGTTTTTGTTTGTCCACCCGTCTCTTGATGATTGACCACAAGTTCTCAATGGGATTAAGATCTGGGGAGTTTCCAGGCCATGGACCCAAAATCTCTATGTTTTGTTCCCTGAGCCATTTAGTTATCACCTTTGCTTTATGGCAAGGTGCTCAATCATGCTGGAAAAGGCATTGTTGATTGCCAAACTGCTCTTGGAGGGTTGGGAGAAGTTGCTCTTGGAGGACATTCTGGTACCATTCTTTATTCATGGCTGTGTTTTTAGGCAAGACTGTGAGAGAGCGGATTCCCTTGGCTGAGAAGCAACCCCACACATGAATGGTTTCAGGATGCTTAACAGTTGGCATGAGACAAGACTGGTGGTAGCGCTCACCTTGTCTTCTCCGAATGAGGCGTTTTCCTGATGTCCCAAACAATCGAAAAGGGGATTCATCAGAGAAAATAACTTTACCCCAGTCCTCAGCAGTCCACTGCCTGTACCTTTTGCAGAATATCAGTCTGTCCATGATGTTTTTTCTGAAGAGAAGTGGCTTCTTTGCTGCCCTCCTTGAGACCAGGCCTTGCTCCAAGAGTCTCCGCCTCACAGTGCGTGCAGATGCACTCACACCTGCCTGCTGCCATTCCTGAGCAAGCTCTGCACTGCTGGTTGCCCTATCCCACAGCTGAAACACTTTTAAGAGACGGTCCTGGCGCTTGCTGGTCTTTCTTGGGCGCCCTGGAGCCTTTTTGGCAAGAATGGAACCTCTCTCCTTGAAGTTCTTGATGATGCGATAGATTGTTGACTGAGGTGCAATCTTTCTAGCTGCGATACTCTTCCCTGTTAGGCCATTTTTGTGCATTGCAATGATGACTGCATGTGTTTCATTAGAGATAACCATGATTAACAGAAGAGAAACAATGATGCCAAGCACCAGCCTCCTTTTAAAGTGTCCAGTGGTGTCATTCTTACTTAATCATGACAGATTGATCTCCAGCCATGTCATCATCAACACCACACCTGTGTTAATGGAGCAATCACTGAAAAGAGGTTAGCTGGTCCTTTTAAGGCAGGGCTGCAATGATGTTGAAATGTGTTTTGGGGGATAAAGTTCATTTTCTAGCCAAATATTGACTTTACAAGTAATTGCTGTTAAGCTGATCACTCTTTATAACATTCTGGAGTATATGCAAATTGCCATTAGAAAAAGTGAAGCTGTAGACTTTGTAAAAATTAATATTTGTGTCATTCTCAAAACTTTTGGCCATGACTGTACACTCTGCACCCCATCTTGTCTGAAAAAAAACAGAAAATGTAGAAATTTTTGCAAATTTATTAAAAAGGAAAAACTGAAATATTACATGGTCATAAGTATTCAGACCCTTTGCTCAGACACTCATATTTAGGTCACATGCTCACCATTTCCTTGCTATCCTCCTTGAGATGGTTCTACTCCTTCATTGGAGTCCAGCTGTGTTTAATTAAACTGACAGAACAGATCTTAGATTGACAGGAGTAAAATGCAGGAGAAAAGCAGGGTCAGAGTATCAGAGAGGCAAAGACAAGACATTAGCATTATTGGAGCAGGAGCTGTAGGCAGGAGTTGTGATTCATCCCCTCAGTAAGATAAGATAAGGAGCTGCATGTCTGCAGTGAATGGCCAGACATTGTGGAGGGGGGTGAGAGAATCATTTAAGGGTATGCCACACTAAGCGAGATTGCTAGCGAGATCGCTAATGAGATCGCTACTGCGTCACCATTTATGACGCAGTAGCGATCTCGTTAGCAACTTAGCTGTGTGTGACATGTAGCAGCGATGTGGCCCCTGCTGAGATGTCGCTGATCGCTTCTGAACGTTCTGAGCCGTTTTTTGGTTGTTGGTATCCCGCTGGTGAGCCTGAATCGCTGAGTGTGACAACCTTTATGAATGACTTCACCAGCGTCGCAGGTGGGACTAGGTTTTCCCAACGACCGCAGAGGTCGTTATACAGATCGCTGATGAGATGTGTTTGGAATCTACCCTCTCCTAGTGTATTCTCACCCATCCCTGTAGACTGTGAGCCCTCGCGGGCAGGGTCCTCTCTCCTTCCGTACTTGTGTGTCCCTTGTCTAGCACATGTTTATTGTATCTGTCTATATTTTTCCCTTTTCATATGTAAAGCGCCATGGAATAAATGGCGCTATATAAATGTATAATAATAATAAATCACAGATCGCTGATGAGTTGTGTTTGGAATCTAACTAGCGATCACATAGCGATCGCACTAGCGATCTCGCCAGGTTAAGTCGTTGTCGTGATCGCTGGTGCGATCGCTAAGTGTGGCAGTGCCTTTAGTCTGGGTGAGAGAGACATATGAAGGCTGATGGGAGAGAGAGAGAGACAGTAATTGTTAGTGATAGCAGATCACAGGGCAGTCACCCACAAAATGGCACTGCCCTGTGATGCTACTCTTCATTCTGCCCCAGTGATACTAGAATGCCCAAAAGGGGAGGGAAATGGTGATGTCAGCAGTTACTGCCCCAATTTACCAGCTAACAGTAAAGCTGGTAAGTCTTACTATAGATGCCCAAGGTCTAAATCGGAAAATGCTCCCCCGAGTGGTAAATATATATATATTTGTAAAAAAATCAAAAAATCTATATGTAAAACTCAAAATCTGTAGTAGCCCGCTCTATACAAATCCACAGTTCTCGCTCGATTTGGGTGAAATTTGGCACACCCCCTCCACCTACGGGAGCAGAATACTGCGCACGTTACATCTCGCTAGCGTCCCCCGTCATGAGATTGCGGCCCCCGAAGTTAGGACCTATACATATAATGGAGAAATGTGAAGGTGAAAGTAAAAGTGCTGCGGGGAAAACAACAGTTGTGACTTACAGAGACGGATCATAGCGACGGTGCCAAAGAGACGTTGCTAGAGGGACCGCACCACCACACACAAACATTTCACAAACACCATACAGACATCACACAGACAGCAAACATACACCAACCCACAAGCACAGCACCACACAAACACCACCACACAAATGCCACAACACACCACACAAACACCACCACACAAATGCCACAACACACCACAAACACCACCACACAAATGCCACAACACACCACACAAACACCACCACACAAATGCCACAACACACCACACAAACACCACCACACAAATGCCACAACACACCACACAAACACCACCACACAAATGCCACAACACACCACACAAACACCAGACAACTCTAGACACACACAACACAAACACCACCCCACGAATACCACAACACCACCCAAAAACCACATGCAACATACCACAACGCACGCAAGGACCACACACGCATGCAAACACACTCAAATGGATGGATGCACCCTACGCACGCGGACGAACAGAGCACATGTGTACTCACACCATGGACACTTTGCACTGCGCACGCACAAACACATGGATCACATGCGTGCGGGAGCTTTCATCCCTGAAGCTGCTGAGGTGTGCAAGCAGCCTTACTGAGCAGCAATATTGGTCAGGCGGAAATGCCTCATAGTAAGTGTCATTATTGCTTACTATACAGGGAGCTTTCATCACTGAAGCTGCTGAGGTAAAGTGAAAGCTGAGCTCTGATTGGTTGCTATGGGTTACTAGACCAGTCTGCCTGTGAGGCGGTTTTCATTCCTGAGATGTGAGCTCCTTCAGGTCATAGTAACACTGTGTTAGGGCGGCTCTGTATTTACTATTCATCCTGTTACATTTAACATATTTTCCACCAGCGAAGCTGCGGGTATTCTATAGTATATAATATTTTTCATATAGAAATGTTTGCAAACATTGCATTAATACATTTTAATTACTATTTTAAGCTTAATTTCACAAAAAAACAAACTACAAGAAAACTGGTGGCACCTTCCCTTTAAAATCCCTCACAATAGAATTGAAGACTCTTGTCTGGCTACAAAATGCGTTTACAAGCTGTGATGCTTTCTAAAGGGGTGCTACTAGGTACTAACCATGCAGGGTGGCCAAACTTTTGCATCGGCTCATTTTCGTTTATGTAATTTTTTAAAATGTAAACGTTTGATATATATTATATATATATTTTATTTTTATTTTTTTTTTTTGCCTAAAATATATAAGAAATGTAATCTTTAACTTTAGATCTTTTTAGAGATAATTTAATCTTCAACTTGCTTAACCCCTTAACGACCGCCGATACGCCTGTTGAACGGGCTGGTAAAACGCAATATGAACCTAGCCTTAGGGTTAGGGTTATAATTAGGGTTAGGGTTGGAATTAGGGTTAGGGTTACAATTAGGGTTAGGGTTACAATTAGGGTTAGGGTTACAATTAGGGTAAGGCCGGCGTCACACACAACGAAAAAAAATCGGTCCGTTTTAGACGGTCGATTGTCGGATCAAAATGCAAACATCACACATCCTTCTGGCATCCGATTTTCCTTCAAAGATGCGATTTAGTCGCATGTGTGTGTACCTTGTAACATCCGATTTTCATCCGACTTGCGAGATTTTCTCGCAGGCTTGCAAAACTGACATATAATGGATCCAAAAGAATAGTATTTCAATCACAAAAAAAGAATAGATATATACACATATATATATATATATATATATAATAATAATATATATATATATACATGTCATTGTGACATGTATATATACATATATTTATAGTTCCTAGACTTCTATATATGTTATGTATTAATTGTGACATTATGTATATATAATAATCACATAATATGATATATTTTTTCAAAGTATATACATTATATTACTTATTTTATATTCTAGATTTAAACGTTATACCTAATTCAATTTCGGCTTTTGTGAAATCACAGAAGCCGACATGAAATGATACATTGTTTCACACAGTTAACCATGTCATTTCCTGTATTTGATATTTGTTAGAACTTACAATTACATGAGTGTATTGTGCAAAATTCAACATGTAGGGTAATTAAAGGTGTAATTTTTGAAAAATGCGTGGGCTCCCGCTGTATCTTCTCCCCAGACAGACAAGCAAGCGATGGGCAGATAATAACATAGGGTAATTTTTTGTGCCCCCCTGGCTACTAACATCTGCCCCAGACACCAGAAGGATCTATATTATTCGCCTTTTGGCCTTGCCGTCTATTCCCATGCCGACGGTGGCAAATGGGTTAATAATGTACCTTAATGTCACCTTAGTATTGAAAGGTGACCTTAAGGCAGGTTAATAATTGAGAGCTGTCAATTAGACAACTATCAATTATTAATCCTATTGTATGATAGAAAAATCAAACACACACAGTTTAATAAAAAATAAGTTTAATGAAATAATCACACAGTTTTTGGCAATATTTTATTTTCCTGCTAAAACCATTTCCTGTAATAAAAATAAAATAAAAAAGCAAAATGATTCTTACCAATCCGAAGTACAGTCAGGTCCCACGCTGTAATCCATCAGAAAGGGTTAACAGGTTACAGGTCGCAGAGAGCTAATAATGCTGTCTCAGACCTGTATTCCCCTGAATGAATCATTACTCTCCAGCGAAAGGAGAGGAATAGATTCATGAATGGAGCTTAATTGATTTATTACAACTTTCACTTGAGTGACCTGACCTAAGGTGAAAGTGGATACAATCAATTAAGCTTCATTCATGAATCACATCCTCTCCTGTCGGCAGGAGATAAGCTCATTCATTCAGGAGCTATCAGATGAGCACGCAGGATTACTTGCGCTGCTTATCTGATTGCTAGTAGTTAAACCTTTGTGAAGGATTACATCGTGGGACGGGACAGATTGCCAGATAGGTAAGAATAATGTTGTTTTATTATTTTATATTTATTTTAGAAGAACAAGGGCTTCGAACGGATTAAGACTTAAATAAAAGATGGTCAAAAATGTGTGTTTTTATTTCATTAAAATTATTTATTCTTAAAGTGTGTGTGTGTTTTTTTTTTTACTTCAATAGGATTAATAATTGATAGTTGTCTAATTGACAGCTCTCAATTATTAACCTGCCTTAAGGTCACCTTTCAATACTAAGGTGACATTAAGGTGAGATTATTAACCCATTCGCCACCGCTACAGGGCAATGGGAATAGACGGGCAAAGTGCCAGAAAGGGCGAATCTAATTATAGATTTGCCCTTTCTGGGGTGTCTGGGGGCAGATGTTAGTAGCCAGGGGGGGCACAAAAAAAAGTACCCTCCCTAGGCTATTATTATCTGCCCCCACTCGCTTGCTTTGTCTGTCTGGTGGAGAAAATACAGCGGGAGCCCACGCATTTTTTTTGTCAACGAATTTACACCTTTAATTAACCCCTACATGTCTGAAATTTTGCACAAATACACTCATGTAATTGTAAGTTCTAAACAAATATCAAAATACAGGAAATGACATGGTTAACTGTGTGGAAACAATGTATCATTTCATGTCGGCTTCTGTGATTTCACAAAAGCCGGCAATTGAATTAGCGGCTATTACAGTATGTAGAAGTCTAGGAAATAATATAATAAAAAAATAATATGTCACAATTACTACATATATATATATATATATAAATATATATTAATATATATATGTGTGGTTATTCTATGTGTGTATATCTATTCTTTCTATTCTTTATTAAAGCTGTCAGTGTGATTTTACAGTATAGCCGGGGATGAATTGCCGGCTTTTCTAAAGGACACCGATGCGATTTCATCGCAAGTCACACATGCGGTCCGTTTGTAATCAGATTTTTCATCGCTCCCATAGACTTGCATTGGCGATAGTCGACCCACAATCGGTGACAATCGCAGCATGCTGCGATTGCACACGGACGTTTAAAACGGACCACAAAAAATCTGATACTGGGAGCTGCTCCATAGATTAACATAGGGCAGACTGCAATACGATTTTTCATCGCATTGCAGTCGTCCGATTCTGTCGCCAGTGTGACGCCGGCCTTAGGGTTGGGATTTGGGTTAGGGGTGTGTTGGGGTTAGGGTTGGAGCTAGAATTGAGGGGTTTCCACTATTTAGGCACATCAGGGGTCTCCAAACACGACGTGGAGTTCAAAAAGTCAAATGGCGCTCCCTCCCTTCCGAGCCCTGCCGTGCGCCCAAACAGTGGTTTACCCCAACACATCAGCGTACTCAGGACAAATTGCACACCAATTTTGGGGTTCTAATTTCTCCTGTTACCCTTGGAAAAATAAAAAATAGCTGGCTAAAAAAATCATTTTTGAGGAAAAAAATGATTTTTTATTTTCACGGCTCTGCGCTTATAAATTTCTGTGAAGCACTTGGGGGTTCAAAGTGCTCACCACACATCTAGATAAGCTCCTTGGGGGGTCTAGTTTCCAAAATGGTGTCACTTGCAGGGGGTTTCTAATGTTTAGGTACATCAAGGGCTCTGCAAACACAACAATGCGCCCGCAGAACATTCCATCAAAATCTGCATTACAAAATGGCGCTCCTTCCTTTCCAAGCTCTCCCATGCGCCCAAACAGTGGTTCCACCCCACATATGGGGTATCAGCGTATTCAGGAAATATTGCACAACAACTTTTGGGGTCCAATTTCTCCTGTTACCTTTGGGAAAATAAATAGCGGGCTAAAGAATAATTTTTGAGGAAAAAAATGATTTTTTATTTTCACGGCTCTACGTTATAAAACTTCTGTGAAGCACTTGGAGGTTCAAAGTGCTGACCACACATCTAGATAAGTTCTAGGGGTCTAGTTTCCAAAATGGTGTCACTTGTGGGGGGTTTCCACTGTTTAGACAGATCAGGGCCTCTACAAACGTGACATGGCGTCCAGCCAATTCTGCATTGAAAAAGTCAAACGGCGCTCCTTCCCTTCAAAGCTCTGCCATGCACCCAAACAGTGGTTTACCCCCACATATGGGGTATCAGCATGCTCAGGACAAATTGCACAAAAACTTTTGGGGTCTTGTTACCCTTGGGAAAATAAAAATTGGGGTGAAAAGATCGTTTTTGTGGAAAAAATATGATTTTTTATTTTCACGGCTCTACGTTATAAACTTCTGTGAAGCACTTGGAGGTTCAAAGTGCTCACCACACATCTAGATAAGTTCCTTAAGGGGTCTAGTTTCCAAAATGGGGTCACTTATTGGGGGTTTCCACTGTTTAGGCACATCAGGGGCTCTCTAAACGCGACATGGTGTCCAGCCAATTCTGCGTTGAAAAAGTCAAACGGCGCTCCTTCCCTTGCGACCTCTGCCGTGCGGCCAAAAAGTGGTTTACCCCCACATATGGGGTATCGGCGTATTCAGGAGAAATTGCTCAACAAATTTTGTGGTTCGTTTTTCTTTTAACACTTGTGAAAATAAAAAAAATTGATTCCAAAGTAAAGTTTTTGCAAAAAAAGTTAAATGTTAATTTTTTCCTTCCACATTGCTTCAGTTCCTGTGAAGCACGTAAAGGGTTAATAAACTTCTTGAATGTGGTTTTGAGCACCTTGAGGGGTGCAGTTTTTAGAATGGTGTCATTTTTGGGTATTTTCTATCATATAGACCCTCAAAGTGACTTCAAATGTGATGTGGTCCCTAAAAAAAAATGGTGTTGTAAAAATGAGAAATCGCTGGTCAACTTTTAACCCTTATAACTTCGTAACAAAAAAAAAAATTTGTCCAAAATTGTGCTGATGTAAAGTAGACATGTGGAAAATGTTATTTATTAAGAAATTTCTGCGACATATCTCTCTGATTTAAGGGCATAAAAATTTAAAGTTTGAAAATTGCTAAATTTCCAAAATTTTCGCCATATTTCCGCTTATTTCATAAATAAACGCAAGTCGTATAAAAATTTTTTTACCACTAACGTGAAGTACAATATGTCACGAAAAAACAGTCTCAGAATCAGCTGGATTCGTTAAAGCGTTCCAGAGTTATAACCTCATAAATTGACAGTGGTCAGAATTGTAAAAATTGGCCCGGTCATTAAGCTGCAAATTGGCTCTGTCACTAAGGGGTTAATTGTTTACAACAAAAGTAATTTTAACCAGGGTTGCCCAAACATTTACATGCCACTGTATGTAAATACATCTGAGCATCTACTAATTTGCTGTTGGGTTTATTTCACAGCGTGGATTCATTGTTCTTCTTGTGACTGTTGTGCTCTTGAAAACCATTCCTGCGGCCGTGCTGTGGAAGGCTGCTTTCAGTGTGGAGACAAAGGCCACAAACGCAACAGCTGTCCTCGCCGTCATGTCACTGGGGTCCACAAAAAGTGAGTAAAGATACCAATAAATGAAAGGGGTTGTCCAGGTTTGGCATGAAAGTCTGCTGTCACTCTGTGAGCGCAGACTTAAGAGTCCTCACAGCTAGTGATGAGCGAGTATGCTCGTTGCTCGGGTTTTCCCGAGCATGCACTGGTGATCTGAGTATTTGGAAGTGATCGGAGATTTGGTTTCTGTTGCCGTAGCTGCATGATTTGTGGCTATTTGACAGCCTGAATATATGTGGGGATTCCTTAACAAAGTGGCATTCCCCACATGTATTCAGGTTGTCTAGCAGCCATAAATCATGCAGCTGTGGCAACAGAAACTAAATCTCCCAAGTACTTCCAAATACTCGGAGACCATGCGAGCAACGAGTATACTCGCTCCTCACTACTCACAGCGCACAGGCGGTCGTGTGACTGCAAGTATGCGCTATGCATACTCCTGGTACATTCCAACTAGACGTGTCCAGCCGTGCTCAGTTCACTTGTATTGAGTGAGGTCTAGCCGTAACGTGCCTGGGAGTATGCATTGCACATACTTGCAGTCACATGAATCCCGACATCGGAGAGTGTTGACAATAGCATGCCGTGAGGATTCACAAGTCTGTATTTTTAAAATGTGGGGTCTAGGTATTAATCAAAGCTTCTGGAGGTAGTCCATTCCAGAAAGCTGGCGCAGCATGAGAAAAGTCTTGGAGGCAGAAGTGTGAGTTTTCGATTATGGAGGATATTAGTCTTAAAATAAAATGAAAATAAGAAGCTTTGTAATATATTTTATCAGAGAAATCTGCTTGTTTCTCCTGGTGGACTAATTATTCATTCTTATTTCATGGGTAAAATATTGAATTCAGCAGATTTTCTCATTACTGAGATAGGGGAGGACAGTTGGTGCTTTTTAAAATTCTCTGGAAGGAGGAGCTGGAGGCCGACACAGACATCCTTGCAGGTTCTGAGACTGTTACAGTTCTCCGTAGAACTTTATGAGCACCAACTGCCATCTCCTATCTCTGTAATGAAAAAAATCTGTATTCACTGAATAGAGATTTTACCCTTTAATTCAGTATTTTAAGAATAAAAGATCAGTCTAGGAGGAGTAAGAAGCAGAAATCTCTGATATATTACAAAGCTTCTCATTTTCTCATGTACTATTGAAATATGTAAAAAAAAAAAAAAAAAAAATCTTACCGGTGGTTAGTCTTTAGAAATGTTGTCTATATTTTACTGTATATTACATAAATAGAAAAAACACTTGTTGGGGGTTGTGATATGTTAGCCGGCAAGTGAATAATCACTTTTTAGGCTGATGTGTTCTAAGCAGAATAAATGGGCAAGATTAAACATGGGAGGGATTTTGTCAAGGGCCAAGTGATAGTTGGAGGACTTGCTCAAACCATCTCCAAAAGCAGGCCTTCTGGAGTACATGCACTGTTTAGTACCTACCACAAGTGGTCTAAAGGAGGACAGCCGGTGAGGAAGGACATCTGGTGACCATGCAACAGTTTTATAGATGCAGATAACAGAATAGGCAAGAGGGACCTACCCAGTATTAGGCAGATAGTTTTAGGGGGCAGTCAGACGGCCGGATAATGGACGATGATCAAATCACAGTATACGGACTGGCCGGCTGCTCTCCTGACCTGAGCGTGACAGATGCATAGAAATACATGCTGTCACTCTTGGATCAGTAGAGCCGCCGGCCACTCCGAGCAATGCGATGTGATGGTCGTCTGTGTTATACGGCCGTCTGACTGCGCCCTCAATGTTATGGCTGCTCAGTAGAGAGCATTGTGTGTGTCCTCACAGTGTTGGATTTTCGAAAATTCTAATAAAATTCTGTCATTTTCTATCAGACAGCAAATTCCGAGCAAAAGAAGTCTAAAAATAAAAGGAAAGAAAGCATCACAAATTCCTGCAAGCTGGAAGAAGAAAAAGAGACAAAAGAAGAAGAAACCTGCATCCTGAGTGCAATATGTTCTCTTACATAACATCCGTCACAGTCTGCCCTTATTTAGGACTTTCTGCTGTTTTTGTTCCTTTTGTTTTTGAACATTTTTCTTTTTACTTATGATTAATAAACCGTCTCCCTGCTCTTCTGTCCTGTGCCTCAGAACATGGAACGTGTATGACTTTATACACATGGGTTTAGCACAGCTCTAACATATTCAGCTGAGTGTAGTCCCATTCTGCCAACATGTGAGCAGGGGCTCTAAGGACCATGACTAGCTCTTGTGAGAAATGCCATATAGTAGGCTGCGAGGGAACAGTCAATAGAAGCAGGAAAAATCAGCGTGTCTTAGGAAATGAGCAACAATTTTGACAACTGAATTGTGACGACTAAATGACTGGGTCAGAAATTCTCCAAAACATCAGGTCTTGTGTGATGTTCCTGTTATATATTAGTTGAACCTGCTGAAAATGGGCCGAGGAGGGACAGCTGATCACCGGGTAACCAGGTCATGTAGGTCTAATGCTCATTGATGCACAAAACTATTGTGACACCTATACTTCACACCTGTAGGAGCTTTTTTTACATTCTAGATTATTAATAAGGAGTCTGTTCCTCCTTCTTAGCCTCCCCTCTTCTAGCAAAGCTTTCTGTAAAATTTTGGAGCTGTCTGCGGTTTTTGCTCATTCTTCCGAAAGAGCATTTGTGAGGTCAGACACTGATGTTGGGAAGAGGCCGGGCTCACAATCTTTGCTCTCGTTCATCCCAAAGCTGTTGGATGTGGTTGATTTTGTGTCTCTGTGCAGCCATTCATGTTCTTCAATACCAAACTCCACCAACCATGACTCTATGAACCTTGCTTTGTATAATGAGACAATGTCATGGAAAACAAAAAAAAAGGACCTTCCTCAAACTGTTCCCACAAAGATGGAAGTATAAAATTATTGAATATGTCTTGTATATAGGCCAAGCAAAAAACAATTGTATGGCTTTAGTCCTCCTCCACCAAACTATACATCTGGCACAATGCAGTTAGGCTGGCCTCAAGTGTGATCCGCCACACCGCAGAACATAATTTCCACTACTCCAGGGTCCAGTGGCTGCTGCTTTACACCACTCCATTCGACATTTGTCATTGTGCTTGGTGATGTAAAACTTGCATGCAGCTGCTCGGCCAAGTAAACTCTTTCGATGAAGTTCCCAGCACACAATTTTTGTGCTGATGTTGATCTCAGGAGCTTTCAAACCCTGAAGTTACTGAGTCAGTAGAGCGCTGTCGACTTTTATGCACGATGTGTCTCAGCAATCAGTGAAATGAAAACTACCCTGAGTTCTTAAAGAGAAATACATTGCATGGGGTCTGTCCTCTTACGTAGTAAGGTCAATAGTCTAGTTAACACTGTATACAGACTTGCTTGACACCTACGTTTAAGATTTGTGTTTTTCTATGCCCTTACAATGGTGTTTATCAGATTTTCAGCTGCAGATGGAAGGGAGGGAGACACAGGAATTCATTACTGATGGGTAGGCGGAGCCCCAGATCAGGATGTCACCTCAGATCAAAAGAGTGCTGACTGGCTGGCCCCTCCAGCTCGGGCTCCTCCTACTCAGCTCCAGTCTAAGATTTGAGGTCTCAGAGGATGGTCGCTGCTAATGCAGCTCCTCAGAAGATTTTATTATTTTATATTCGGACAGGAGACTTGGATCACCAGTTGGTCTAGAGGTCTCAGGGGTACCAGCGCTGCTGTACCCCAACCTCTCCCTTGGCGGATCTGTATTTACTCAATAGTCCCTGCAGAATCCTTGCCAGCCCTGGGGGATGAGGAGAGCTTCCCTGGCGGGGACGCAAACCACACGTGCGGTCACTGCGTTCCTCGCCCTGGGGGGAAGCATGGGCACAAGCGCCACAAATCCTGAGGGGTCCCTGTGGCGCTAAGCTGGTGAGTACTCCACACAAAATTTTATTATTAATGTGTGAGTGCTTTAGCGTCTGATGGCAGCGCTATTACATGTATATCAGTATGCTTCAGCGCTGCGGTGACAGCGCTATTACATGTTTATCAGTGTATTTCACCAGCCTCTCCCTTGGCGGATCTGTAACTACATAATGGTCCCTGCAGAATCTTGCCGGCCCTGGGGGATGAGGAGAGTTTCCCTGGCGGGGGCGCAAACCACACACTGGGGTCACTGCGCTTCCCGCCCTGGGGGGAAGCATGGGCATAGCGCCAGAAACCCCTGGGGGTCCCTGTGGCGTATCGGCTGGTGAGTACTCCACATTTTGGTAAAATGTGTGTGAGTGTTTTAGCGACTGCTGCGGCAGCCGCTGTACATATATATGCCGGTGACTAGTTTTTCTATGTCCGCAGAAGGATGCCTGCAGGACGAGGGAAAGGAGGGGAGTACGCGCTCTTTTTATTTTTTGAATTTCGCGCCGCTTCTGAGCGCGCGCTTTACTGCAGCCTCCATTTCCGGCTCCTCTACATGGAGCACACGGAGGCAGAGCGCGGCGGCCATTGCTGATAAAGCGCTGCAGGCTGAAAGCTCCCCGGATCGTTCTCCTCCCCTCCCGGCAAGAATACGTGACCAGCTGGGTGAGTCGCTTCTAGCCCGCGGGCAGAAGCTTAACCCCTTCACCTCCACAGCGCTGGCGCCATCTGGGGCACTTCTGAGTGACAGATTGAGCTGTCCTGCGGCTGTTCTCGCATAAGGGCTCGCACACTCTTTTAATATTAATAAAGAGGCTGTGGGGAGTCTGCGACATTAATGCTGCCACTATACGTTTCCGCTGACGATCCTGATGGCGTCGCATAATATTGCGATCGTTTGTGTGTCATTTTTAGTGTCGCTGGTGGCTGCCAATCTGGCAATCGCATAGGCGATTAGCGATCTCCTTGACAACTTTGGCGGTCATTGCGTTATAAAAAAAAAAAATCAGCGCAATTTTTTAGCGATCTTG
Source organism: Oophaga sylvatica (assembly GCA_033576555.1). Taxonomy (NCBI): domain Eukaryota; kingdom Metazoa; phylum Chordata; class Amphibia; order Anura; family Dendrobatidae; genus Oophaga; species Oophaga sylvatica. The sequence goes on from JARQOD010000001.1 coordinate 59,422,737, forward strand.
TGGAACGTTTTCTGTTTAGTGTGGCATGGCTGTCCTGCAGCTGCGACCTTATAAGAGGCGCCTGAGATTCGCACACCCTTTTTCATTATCAAGGTTGTGGGGAGTCAGCTACTTTAACCCCTTCTTAGGAGGTTAACTCTTAATGGAGACAGCTGGGGTAGCTCTCGCTTTAGAGCTTTAACTCTTCAGCGTTTGTTTTTATTTAAGTACTGCTCTGGTTACTGACAGGTTTATCCTGCCATATACTATGCAAGGGCATGTCAGAGACCCTCTCCCAGATCCGCTACGGATCAGCCTCACGTATCTCCTCTTTGAGGAGAGTTTCTGAGTTGGCAGCTCTTTCTTGTTCGCCTCCTTTTCTGGGTTTTTTTCCGGATTGTGTAGTGCTTCGCACACGGACACGCAGACCTCGACTCATGCACGGTCAGAGGTTCCAGTGGTGTCAAAATGGAGGCCTTCACTGGTTTCTATTGATGACCTTTTAGGTTATGGAGTGTCAACTAGATCCTCTCAAGGAAGCGACACAAATCGGGGTTTTCCTTCTCGCTTAGCGAAGAAGTCCGATTCGGACAAGGAGGATCGGCAGGGACACCCTGCCTCTCTCAGGGGCCGTACTAAAATTTCTGTGGAAGCCATGTGGACGTTACAGTTACCGGAGGAGGTAACTAGTCGTCCTGGTAAGTCGGCCCGGATGTTGCAAGGGTCGCATGGGTCGCGACGACCTTACAAACTGTATCCGTTTTTCTACGGAGTTATTTGTTAATTGGACCCCTTCTCCTGAAGTGAATGTCCCTTTATTCCAGCTTAGCAAATCTTCCTGGTAAAAGGGAAGACGAGTCTGCAGGACACGCTGAACAGAAGAACGGAGATGGCAACAATTTCCATCTGTGTAGCCGTGGATCATAGATTCGGTATTAAGGATCTAGGTGTACTTGTTAAGTTCCCCTGAGCCGGTTGGACCGTCTAAGGACGGCGTGGCAAGTTTCCCTCTATCAAGGTAGATGGGCTTTTCTAGTTGAAGGATAATGCGTCACTGCTATCCAGGGCGCAATCCTCGGCAGTTACAGTCAGAAGAGCACTGTGACTTGGATGGAACGCAGTTTTCCAACAGGGTTTGCTATCTTTAGCTTAGAAAGTGGTCAGCTATTTGACTGACCTCACGGAGCTGACGCCAAGGCAAAGGCAAAAGAAGCAGCTTTACCGCAGCGCAGAGCTGTGACTTCTGCGTCTGGCAGGACTAGTGCCGATAGTTATCGGCAGTCCTTTTCGGTTCAAGGGATGATCTGACCAACCCTCTGGGGGTTTGTGTCGTCTCTCTCTTTTTTTAAAAAAAAAAAAAAGAGAGAGGGGGAATTCTCAGAAATTCCGCATACCCTGGAAACAGAACTTCTGTTAAGGCAGAAGCTGGCAAAAAAAAAAATCCGCTAAGGCGGACTGACTTCTGACATTCCGTCAGAGCCGAGCATGAAGTCGTTTCGCTCAGTTATGGCAGCCCTGTCGCAGAACGATCAATCGTCATTCGCGACGCTTTTTGGCATGTTCCCGTCGGAAGACCTCACCAGCGCTTCCTTCGTTTTTTGCCATAGAATCAACCATTACCAGGTTGTGGCTCGACCATTCGGCTTGGCCTTAACGCCCAGAATTTTTACAACGATTCTGACGCCTAAATCTCATGGCAATTCTTCGAAGACGGGGACTTACGATTCGTCCCTATTTGGACGGCCTTTTCGGTTGTGGCCTCAAAGGAGAAGTCGTCTCTGGAATCGTCGCAGGCAATCCTGTTTTTGAGGATGCATTTCGACACGGTACGGGCGGTGTTGTCCCTACTTCCAGACAAGCAGGCATGTCTGCTCCAGCATGTACAGACTATGAAGTCTGCGACAGCAGTGTCCCTTCGGAAGGTATGCGCCTTCTGGGTCTGACGGTGGCGTCCATGAGGTTTTTTCCGTTTGTCCAATTCCATTCCAGAGCTCTCCATAGGCTCATTCTGAGTCGTTGGGATCAATTGCAAGGTTCGCTGGATTGCAGCGTCACCATCTTTCACAGGGTGCGAGAATCCCGAGGATGGTGGTTATGTCCAGGAGCGTTATCCCTGGGAAAGCCTTTCCTCCCTCCGAAGTGGTCGGTCACAGGAAGATGGATCCCGGGGAATGGAGCCTCCACCCGGAAGTTTTTTGCACTACTGTGCTCCCGTTGGGGGACTCCCCAAGTGGTTTGATGGCATCCAGGTCCAATGCCAAGTTACCGACGTTCATGTCCAGGTACAAGGACCCGAAGGCTGTGGCGGTGGATGCTCTAGTGGCTCAGTGGGATCAGTTCGAGCTGATCTATGTATTCCCACCGATATCCTTACTTCCTCTAGTACTGCGTCGGATCAGACTAGAGAGAATTTCAGCTATTTTGATAGCTCCAGATTGGCCAAGGAGGGTGTGGTTCTCGACAATAATGTCGCGGTTGGCGGCACCTCCTTTTCTGCTTCCTCTTCAACCGGACTTGTTGACTCAGGGGCCCGTTTGTCATCCGGACTTGATGTCTCTGCGTTTGACGGCGTGGCTCTTGAGACCGAAATTTTAACCCGTAGAGGTTTTTCAGCCGAGGTCATTGCTACTCTTCGTGCTGCGAGAAGTCCGGCTACTACTAGGATTTACCACAAAACTTGGGAAACCTTCTTTTCGTGGTGTTTGGGGTCCTCTCGGAACCCGAGAAAATTTTCCATTCCCAATCTGTTGGCTTTTCTGCAGCATGGGCTAGACAAGGGTTTGGCAGTTAGCACCCTGAAAGGTCAGATTTCTGCTCTGTCCTTATTGTTCCGGAGAACCATTGCTTCGAATAGGGACGTGCTCTCCTTTTTCCGCGGTATAGCTTGTAAGTTTCCGCCGCGGAAGGCACCCGTGTCTCCTTGGCGGCTCAACCTTGTTTTGGAAGCTTTTCAGCATAACCACCAATGCCAGCCTGACGGGCCGGGGGGGGGGTGTTTGGAACAATCTCTGGATTTAGGGGGTATGGTCATTGGAAGAGTCTGTCCTTTCGATCAACATCCTGGAATTGAGGGCGATTTTCCTTTGCCTCCAGCATTGGACGGTCCTTTTGAGCGGTCTGCCGGTCCGAGTGCAGACAGACAATGCGACGGCTGTCGCGTTTATCAATCACCAAGGCGGGACAAGGAGTTCCAGACTCATGGTGGAGGTGTCCCAAATTCTGATTTGGGCCGAGGGCAGTTTACCAGCCATTTCGGCGATTCACATTCCAGGGGTTCAGAATATTACCTAAAGTGGTGTCACATTTTCATGTTAACCAGGATATTGTGTTGCCCTCATTCTGTCCGGATCCGAAGAATGCGAAAGAGCGAGCTTTGCACACATTAGATTTAGTGCGGGCCTTGAAGTTTTATCTATCTATTACTCAAGGTTTTCGTAAGACGGACTCCCTATTTGTGGTTCCAGCTGGTCTTCGATGTGGTCAACGAGCTTCCAAGGATTCCATAGCTCGTTGGATCCGGTCAGCTATATTGGAAGCTTACCGTCTTCAGGGTGAATTTTGCCTGATTAAGTTTCGAGCCCATTCCACGAGAGCTGTGGCTTCATCGTGGGTTTTTCTTCAAGGTGCTTCGGCAGTGCAGCTCTGCCGGGCGGCAACTTGGCACTCTGTCCACACGTTTACAAAGTTTTATAAAGTGGACGTCAGTGCTTCCGCTGATGCAGCCCTCGGACGTAGGGTCCTGCAGGCGGCTGTAGTTTAAAGTTCTAGATGAACTTGTGTTTAGCGCTGTTTGCGCATTTTTTCTGTTAAGGTTGTTGGGTTTCTGCCTTTTGTTGGTTTTTTCCCACCCTTATTTTTGAACTGCTTTGGGACGTCCCATCAGTAATGAATTCCTGTGTCTCCCTCCCTTCCATCTGCAGCTGAAACACGGATTTTGGTAAGAACTTACCTGTAAAATCCTTTTCAGCGAAGGAAGGGAGGGAGACACAGCACCCTCCCAAGGCAGAAGTGTGTTGATGTTTTCAGATGCAGCGCGACCCTTATCTGATAGCGATTATCTGGGCTGAGGTCAGCACGCTAAGGCTCTGTTCCAGCATCGCCAGCTCATCGCAGTAGTCAGGTTCCGTGAGTAGTACCTGGAACTCTGTGGTTTTTTTTGGCTTTCTTTGCATGCATAACCTGTATCCTTGTGTTTTTTCTCTGAAGTTCCTTCAGAAGGGGTTATGTTGCTCCGCTGGTGATCTTGGTTCTTTCCTAAAAGCTTTGGTACGACTGGAGCTGAGTAGGAGGAGCCCGAGCTGGAGGGGCCAGCCAGTCAGCACTCTTTTGATCTGAGGTGACATCCTGATCTGGGGCTCCGCCTACCCATCAGTAATGAATTCCTGTGTCTCCCTCCCTTCCTTCGCTGAAAAGGATTTTACAGGTAAGTTCTTACCAAAATCCGTGTTTTGTCAAGCTGTCCCTCACGTCACATGCTGCGCTATTTCTTACAGTAAAGACGAGGACTTCTACTTCTGAGGCTCCAATGCAGATGTAAACGGAGCCTGTAACATTGTCATTTAGAAGTTATCTGTGGTCAGGTTTGGTATTAAAGTGGTAAATGCCCTTTATCTAATCTGTCTTCACCATCTTATTTGATGTAACTTCAATAGCTGCAATAAAAAGACCAAAAGTTGGCATACGGTGGATTGATCGTAACACAATAATTTAATGATATCACTCTGGAAGACACAACTTGGAAATGTTCCTACAGAAAATATTGCATGATCTTAACCTTTAACTTAGAGATTTAAACCGCACAAAGATGATGGAGATAGAACTTCAGGAAGATTACACAGTGATGGGGATTAAACCTTGTGAAGATTACGTTGAATGCTTATGGGCTTGGTCCACCTTGGTTCATACGACCTTCACCATTGAACTTGCAGCACCAAGTTATGAAGACCACGGTATGGATAGACATTTTAACAATATGGAAATGATAAAAAAATGGAAACAAAATATTCCAGACATCTTGATTTAAGTATGAGTGCCACATGCAGACAACTTACACACCATGGCTGCTATCAATGACGTCATTAATGGTTTTCCGAGGAATGTTCTGCCACGCAGAATGTACTTGGGCACTCATATTTAAAACCACTGCTGGCAACCCCCTTGTGCAATTGGCAACCAATGAAGTCAGAGATTTGCTCGAAGGGAGACAAGTCAGGAGACTGCAGGCCGTGGTAGCATGTTAAGCCCATGCAGGCTGTTTACCGTAGAACGAGCGATAAGCGGCATGATGTCATGTTGAAAAACTGCTCCTGGGGCGTTATGGAGTAACTAGATGGTGGCCCGATTCTAATGCATCGGGTATTCTAGAATATATGTGCGGCCGACTGTGCGCGCCTAAGCAGTGAAGCAGTGTTTAAATGGGTTGTGCACTACTTTAAATTAACGTTACTATGTATCTCTCCAGGGCACCGAATGAATTTTGTTATGACGTCACGTTGTGAATAGTGCTTGTGACAACGCCGCTGCCTATGCGGCTACTTCCGTTAGCGAGAACCCGGTACATGAGCGGGCGCTCACAGCAGAAGTATCCCGACTCGCAGCGCTGCTCCCGGTCCTCTCTAGACATCCTAGCCGCATGGATGTCAGCGCCGCTGCCTGTGCGGGTACTTCCGCTGCGAGAACCCGGGACATGAGCGAGCGCTCGCAGCAGTAGTATCCCGGTCCTCCCTTCCGCATGGAGGTCAGCGGCGCCGTCGGTCGAGGTCCTTCTGCTGCTAGCGGCCGGGAGATGAGCGCGCCGGTCATCTCCCCGCTGCCTCGCCGCTGACCTCCGTCCCGCAGATGAGCCGCTAACGGCCGCCATTTTTTTTTGTGAAATCCCGCGGCACTGATTGGCCGCTGCCGGACCAATGAGCGACGCGGGATTTCCTGGACAGACAGACAGACGGGATAAGACAATTATATAGTAGATGGCTATACATAGTTATAAAAGTATTACACAGTGTTATTCCATATTAGTTTCCCGATGTAGCAAACACTGAAATATATTGAATATCTTTTGCATGGTGAAAAAGTGGGGTGCCAAATCTAAAGTTAACAGTAAAGACAAGAATTACAGAGGCCACGTTATAGAGCTGGGTTAATATAAGGGACAAGTGAGAAAGCTGCATATAATCGTTACTGTGGCCAACAAGTATACCCATGCAGGGTTTCCCATGTTGGTGTGAATGTAATGTCAATCATGCTGTCCTGGGCTGGAAGCTACAGGTGCTTCTCACAAAATTAGAATATCATCAAAAAGTTAATTTATTTCAGTTCTTCAATACAAAAAGTGAAACTCAAATTATATAGTCATTACACACAGAGTGATCTATTTCAAGTGTTTATTTCTGTTAGTGTCGATGATTATGGCTTACAGCGAGTGAAAACCCAAAAGTCATTATCTAAGAAAATTAGAATACTTTATAACACCAGCTTGAAAAATGATTTTAAAATCAGAAATTGTTGGCATACTGAAAAGTATGTTCAATAAATGCACTTGATACTTGGTGGGGGCTTCTTTTGCATCAATTACTGCATCAATGCGGTGAGGCATGGAGGCGATCAGCCTGTGGCACTGCTGAGGTGTTATGGAAGCCCAGATTGCTTTGATAGCAGCCTTCAGCTCATCTGCATTGTTTGGTCTGGTGTCTCTCATCTTCCTCTTGACAATACCCCATAGATTCTGTGTGGTATTAAGGTCAAGCGAGTTTGCTGGCCAATCAAGCACAGTGATACTGTTGTTTTTACACCAGGTATTGGTACTTTTGGCAGTGTGGACAGGTGCCAAGTCCTGCTGGAGAATGAAATTTCCATCTCCAAAAAGCTTGTCAGCAGGGGGAAACATGAAGTGCTCTAAAATTTCCTGGTAGATGGCTGCGCTGACTTTGGTCTTGATAAAACACAGTGGACCTACACCAGCAGATGATGTGATTCCTCAAACCATCACTGATTGTGGAAACTTCACACTAAACCTCAATTAGCTTGGATTGTGGCCTCTCCACTCTTCCTCCAGACTCTGGGACCTTGATTTCCAAATGAAATGCAAAGTTTACTTTCATCTGAAAACAACACCTTGGACCACTGAGCAACAGTCCAGTTCTTTTTCTCCTTGGCCCAGGTAAGACACTTCTGGCATTGTCTATTGGTCATGAACTTCTTGACACAAGGAATGCGACACTTGTAGCCCATGTCCTGGATACGTCTGTGTGAGGTGGTTCTTAAAGCAATGACTCCAGCATCAGTCCACTCTTTGTGAATCTCCCCCAAATTTTTGAATGGCCTTTTCTTAACAATCCTTTCAAGGCTGCGGTTATCCCCGTTGCTTGTGCACCTTTTTCTACCACACTTTTTCCTTCCACTCAACTTTCCATTAATATGCTTGGATACAGAACTCTGTGAACAACCAGCTTCTTTAGCAATGACCTTTTGTGGCTTACCTTCTTTGTGGAGTGTGTCAATGACAGCTTTCTGGACATCTGTCAAGTCAACAGTCTTCCTCATGGTTGTGGAGCCTACTGAAACAGACCAAGGGACCTTTTTAAATTCTTAGGAAGCCTTTGCAGGTGTTTTTTGTTATTCTAATTTACTGAGATAATGACTTTTGGGTATCATTGGCTGTAAGCCATAGTCATCAACATTAACCTCTTTGTGATCGCCAACGGTAGATACAGTGCCTACAAGTAGTATTCAACCCCCTGCAGATTTAGCTGGTTGACACATGCGGAATTAACTTGGCATTGTGACATTTGTACTGTAGATCAGCCTGGAAGTGGGAAATGCACTGCAGCAAAAATTTTTGTTGTAATTGTTTTTTTTTTTTTTTAAAAAAAACGTTAAAAGTTAATTCAGAGTGTCATTTATTATTCAACCCCTCAAACCACAAGAATTCTGTTTGTTCCCCCTAAAGTATTAAGAAGTAGTTCAGGCACCAAGAATAATGAGCTTCACATGTGTGGATTAATGATCTCTTTTGCCAGCCTTTTCTGACTATTTAAGACCCTCCCCAAACTTGTGAACAGCACTCATACATAGTCAACATGGGAAAGACAAAGGAGCATTCCAAGGCCATCAGAGACAAGATCGTGGAGGGTCACAAGGCTGGCAAGGGGTACAAAACCCTTTCCAAGGAGTTGGCCCTACCTGTCTCCACTGTTGGGAGCATCATCCGTAAGTGGAAGGCTTATGGAACTACTGTTAGCCTTCCACGGCCTGGACAGCCTTTGAAAGTTTCCTCCCGTGCCGAGGCCAGGCTTGTCCGAAGAGTCAAGGCTAACCCAAGGACAACAAGGAAGGAGCTCCGGGAAGATCTCATGGCAGTGGGGACATTGGTTTCAGTCAATACCATAAGTAACGTACTCCACCGCAATGGTCTCCGTTCCACACGAGCCCGTAAGGTACCTTTACTTTCAAAGCGTCATGTCAAGGCTCGTCTACAGTTTGCTCATGATCACTTGGAGGACTCTGAGACAGACTGGTTCAAGGTTCTATGGTCTGATGAGACCAAGATCGAGATCTTTGGTGCCAACCACACACGTGACGTTTGGTGACTGGATGGCACTGCATACGACCCCAAGAATACCATCCCTACAGTCAAGCATGGTGGTGGCAGCATCATGCTGTGGGGCTGTTTCTCAGCCAAGGGGCCTGGCCATCTGGTCCGCATCCATGGGAGGATGGATAGCACGGCCTACCTGGAGATTTTGGCCAAGAACCTCCGCTCCTCCATCAAGGATCTTAAGATGGGTCGTAATTTCATCTTCCAACAAGACAACGACCCAAAGCACACAGCCAAGAAAACCAAGGCCTGGTTCAAGAGGGAAAAAGTTAAGGTGTTGGAGTGGCCTAGTCAGTCTCCTGACCTTAACCCAATTGAAAACTTGTGGAAGGAGCTCAAGATTAAAGTCCACATGAGACACCCAAAGAACCTAGATAACTTGGAGAAGATCTGCATGGAGGAGTGGGCCAAGATAACTCCACAGACCTGTGCCGGCCTGATCAGGTCTTATAAAAGACGATTATTAGCTGTAATTGCAAACAAGGGTTATTCCACGAAATATTAAACATAGGGGTTGTATAATAATTGACCCACACTTTTATGTTTAAAATTTATTAAAATTCAACTGAGCAACATAACTTTTTGTTTTGTAAGATTTATGCTTCTGTTAATAAATCCTACTCTCGTTTGCAGTTTGAAGGCTCTAACTTATTTGCATCTTATCAAACCAGCTAAATCTGCAGGGGGTTGAATACTACTTGTAGGCACTGTATGTCAGCACTAGCAGGGCTTTGTGCAGCACCAATGTTTGTCTGCGGTCGCTGCTTTTGTGCTGATCAGGACCCCCACATACCTTATAATGAGGGGATTCCGCCGCACAACTCTTCCTGTTACCCCCGACCTCATCAGACCTGATTGGTTCAGGTCCCGATGACATCAGCGTCACACCAGCCAATGAGACAAATCACTGGGAAAGTTTGCTGTAGCAACAAATTTTCCCTGGCGATCTGCCTCATAATAACTCTGTTTCTCCTCTGATCTGTCATTGAGAGATTAGAGGAGAAACAGTGTTACAAGTGCTGTGATCTTGTTATAAAGTAAAAAAAAAAAACAAAGCAGGTTAGGGTTAGTGCTAAAGTTAGTGTTAGGCTAAAGTTACGGTTGGGGCTAAAGTTAGGGTTAGAATTGGGGTTAGGGTTGGGACTAGGGTTGGGGCTAAAGTTAAGGTTAGGGGTGTTAGGGTTAGGTTTGTGGTTAGGGTTAGGGGTGTGTTGGGGTTAGGGTTGTGGTTAGAGTTATGGTTGGGATTAGGGTTAGGGGTGTGTTGGTGTTAGGGTTGTGGTTAAGGTTATTGTTAGGGTTGAAATTAGAATTGGGGGTTTCCACTGTTTAGGCACATCAGTGGCTCTACAAACGCGACATGGCGTCCGATCTCAATTCCAGCCAATTCTGCATTGAAAAAGTCAAACGGTGCTCCATCCCTTGCGTCTGTGATAGTACCGTGCGTACCCAAAAGTTTTTATAATCTTCAACTGTATCGATGTGAGTGATGTGCATCTAAACATATTTTTTCCCTTCCCCATGACAGCACCGTACATGAGAGATGGTATCCGCCCCCAGGAGCAGGAAACCTGCAGCAGAGATAAAAGAAGGGGTGACACCTCACTCCTCAGTTTGGTTTCCTGTTCCTGCAGGTGGATGCCTGGAGCAGGCGACGTACCTTCAGGGGGATCTCCCTTTGGGTAAGAGCCGGTCTGGAGACCGAGGTCCTGGGGGGGAATTGCAGCTGAGCGTGGGGGCGCGCGCTCTTCATCCTGGGCGACGCACCTCATTCCCCTGCTGGACTCCCTGGCGGCCGCTCCTGTCAGGAGGCTGGGCCGGGCAGAGGCGTGTCCACGACGCTGGTGCCGAGTGAGTGGATCGACTTCCAGCCGCATCAGAAGTGATGTCACACGGTGGGAGAAGCAGTGTTCTGGACACTTCCGTGAGGAAGGTGCTCCAGAGGCGTGCAACACCGCTCTCCCCCTAAACCCCGCTCCATATAAAAAACAACTGGGTGCAACCAGATGGCGGCGACAGCTCCCCTGGGAAACATGGACCCCGCGGATTAAGTGCACGCACCAGATGAGAATGCGAACCAGCAGACTGCTGTGGTACCAGGGGGCCGATGGGTGAGTGCCTTTGTAAGGCAAAAACGCATGCAATAATGACGACCTGTATCCTGTCCTTTTTCTTAGGGTAAAAAAGCCACATCTAAACAAAAAAAACAAGGCATGTGCTTTGTGCAGGAAAACCCTCCCCAGAACATATGATAAGCGAATGTGTCGCTTGTGCGTTGAGAAAACGGTGGCGGAAGAATCACCGTCCCTACTTCAAAGTATTAAAACTATTATCAGGGAGGAAGTAAGAACGACAGTAAAAGAGCAGTTAAAACAGCAGACTGCGTTCGGTTCTGGGCCCACCCTGAACCCCCCTCCTACAGGACTCTATGTTCAGTAATCTGGAGGAAAAAAAAAAAATGGAAAGTTTTTCTCTTTCATGATAACCTACTAAATTTGATAAAAAGAGAGTGGAAAAAGCCCAACAAAAAGATGTCTATTCCACAAGCACTAAAACGTAAATACCCTTTTGATGAGGAAGGTTGTGAGAAATGGGAAAAGGCGCCTAGGCTGGACGCCGCGATCGCCAGTACCTCCAAAGGAATAGCCCTACCATTTGAAGATATGGGTGCCTTGAAAGACCCCCTCGACAAGAAAGCTGATGCCTTTCTAAAGTCAGCTTGGGAGGCATCAGCCTGGTCGTTCAAACCTGGGGTAGCCGCCACTTGCACAGCTCGTGCTATGGTCAAATGGTTGGAAGAAAAATAAATGCCCAAGAGAGAGGCTACTGGAGGCAATACCGTCGCTGCAAAAAGCGGCAGGGTTCCTGGCAGATGCCGCAGTAGATTCCATTGCCCGTGCATGTGCTCTATCTATCTCAGGTCGCAGAGCACTATTGTTGAAGAATTGGCGGCAGATTTCCAGTCGAAGGTCAAACTCTGCGCAATTCATTGTGAAGGAAAGTACCTATTCGGGAAGACGCTAGATGAGATCTTGGGGAAGGCGTCAGGAAAAACGATTCCCGCCACCTCCGTTTCGAGGCGCCGTTAGAGTGACGCTCGCTCGTCCTTTCATGGATCAGGGAATAGAGGGAGCAGAATCCGCTCAGAAGACTGGTCTATGCGTGGCAGACCTTGGAGAGAGGAAGGATAAAGGATTCCTTTTCAATAAGGGCCCTCCCAGATCTGATGCTAAACATCAATGACGCCAAAGTACCGGTGGGTGAAAGACTTCGGAAATTCGTTCATCAATAGTCAATGTTACCCGCCTCACGGTGGGTAACCAATCTGTTATCCGAAGGCTTGCGACTAAACTTCCTCAGCCCCCCGCCGCAACGACAAAAAATGACTCAGGTTGCCAAAAAGCACCAAGCACCAAGTAGGAGAAGGATTCTACAGCACCCTGTTCCTCATTCCGAAACCAGATGGCTCACTAAGGGCGATATTCAACCTAAAGGCACTCACTGAACCAATACATCCGAGTATAGAGGTTCAAGATGGAGACTTTGAGATCAACAGTGAAGCTGCTCGAGCCGGGCTGTTACATGGCAGTGATCGATCTAACAGATGCTTACTGGGAGGGACACCAGAAGTATCTAAGATTGGTGGTGAAGATTGCACAGGTCCCTACTCATCTGCAGTATCAATGTCTCCCCTTCGGGGTGTCGGTGGCACCTCATATATTCACAAAGGTAATTTCAGAGGTGGCATCATTTGTGAGGAAAGAAAATATATTACTGGTGCCCTATCTGGACGACTTTCTCGTTATAGCGGACACCAAGGAAAACTGTAGGAAAGTAGTCACAAGGGTGCTGGAAGTATTAACCAGATTAGGCTGGATAATAAACGAAAATAAAATCAAGATTAGTCCCCGCCCAAACACAGGAGTTCCTTGGAATACGGTTAGATTCAGTCAGACAACAATGTGTCCTCCCAGACAGGAAGATTCACTCCATTCAGCACAAGATACAACAGATGCGACCGGGTCAGGCCGTGTCAATCCGACAAGCAATGTCACTGTTGGGTTTCTTGACAGCGACAATTCCAGCGGTCCAGTGGGCACAAAGCCACACAAGAGAATTGCAATGCCAAATCTTGTCCGAACAGGCAAAAGACCCGTCCAACTTGAATCTGCGAGTCACCTTAACGCCACAAGTACACAGCTCATTAAAATGGTGGCTGGACACCAAAAATCTAAACAAGGGGTACCCTGGTCGATTCAGAACCAAGTGGTGCTAACCACGGATGCAAGTCCGTGAGGTTGGGGAGCGCACCTGACGGGCAGGTTTGTACAGGGCCAGTGGGAATCCTCAATGAGGATGACATCCTCCAAATTGAAAGAGCTGACAGCGGTAAAGCGGGCACTTTTTCAGATAAAAGAAGAGGTTCAAGGAGGGCATGTCACAATATTGTCAGACAACAGTACGACGGTAGCTTACATAAACCGACAAGGGGGTACAAGATCACCATCCCTGATGGCAGAGTCAAGAGAATTGTTCGTATGGGCAGAAAACAACCTTTTGTCCCTATCAAGCACACACTTAAGAGGGACGGACAATATAGTGGCAGATTTCTTAAGTCGACATGTATTGCACCAGGGAGAGTGGTCCCTAAATCAGGAGATATTTGGAAAAATTTGTGTCAGCTGGGGCATACCAGAAGTGGACCTATTTGCCACAAAAGAGAGCCGAATAGTAAACAGGTTCTACTCCTTGAACTCAAGAGAACACCCAGAAGGAGTGGACGCGTTGCTGCACCGCTGGAGGTTCAATCTAGCGTATGCTTTTCTCACGTTCCCATTAATACCGATAGTCCTGACAAAGGTACAGGAGGACAAAGCTCGGGTAATACTTATCGTGCCCTTCTGGCCAAAGAAAGCATGATTCACATGGCTCACACGCATGTATGTCTCGGACCCATGAATCCTGCCGGATGTCCCGAATCTCCTACAGCAGGGGCTAGTGGAACATCCTCAGGTTCACAGACTACATCTCACCGCCTGGAACTTGAGCGGGGACTCCTATTAGCAAAAGGATTCTAAGTCCCTTTGGTGACCACCTTGCTCACTAGTAGGAAAAAAGTAACCTCGGCCTAATATCAGAAAATTTGGCAAAAATTCCTGGTATTCTCAGGGCGACAATTATCTGAAACAGTCCAAGAGGTCCCAATAAAGGAAATCCTAGAATTCCTCCAAAAGGGGCTGGAAAGAGGATTGTCTGCAAGCACCCTAAAGGTGCAAGTCTCTGCCCTAGGTGCGTTATTTGACCAAAAACTGGCTGATCATCCTTGGGTCTTTAGGTTCATTCGAGCCTCCTTTGCAGCCAGACCCTCAAAATTACTACCTAAGGTAGCTCCCTGGGATCTAAATTTAGTTTCAATGCCTTGACTACGTCCCCCTTCGAGCCTATTATGTCCATTTCAGTAAAGGCTTTGACGCTAAAAACGGTGCTCCTGGTTGCCCTGACGTCTCCTTGGCGTGTCTGTGAGCTGCAAGCTATCTCTGTAAATCCTCCGTATACTACCTTTATGGGTGACAGAGTAATTATAGAGACTGACCCAGCCTTCCTCCCGAAGGTCAATTCCAAATTCCACAGGGACCAGGAGATAATTTTACCCTCGTTTTGTGCCTATCCTAGGGAGAGCAAACCTTCCATTGTCTAGATGTGAGACGTTGCCTACTTCAATATATAGAAGTTTCAAAAGCTTGGCGACAGTCATCAGCCCTTTTTTGTCTCCTTCCAGGAGGCAAACGGGGAAAAAAGCTTCCAAAGCAACTATTGCACGGTGGCTTCTCATGGCTATCTCACTTTCCTATTCTTCTTCAGATAAACCAAAATAAGGAGATATAGGTATCCACCAAAATATACAAATAAAATACTTAGAAAAAATCACTTGGGGGCATCAAAACACAATACCAGACCCCAATCAGAGGGCAATAAAACTTTCACACTCCTTATCTATGAACTGTTCCAATATTTATGTTCATCCCTCTCCCATAATGACAGTTCTGCTTCACATCACTTGTCTTACCTATTGCATTATTTCTGTGCTGTGTTGTGTATGAATATGTGATTCTTCAGTTTTTGTTTTAGTCTTTGCCTGATGAAGAGACCTGACTAGTCTCGAAAGCTTGCAATTTGTTTTCATCTTTTCAGTTAGCCATTAAAAGGTATCAACCACTGAGGACTCTCAATTCTAAATATTTTTCTATCTACTGGCTAACACGGTACAAAGATACACATCTTTCCTATATCAGAACAAAGCACACATTTCCACTGGTCTAATGTCCATTCCTTGTGTCCTTTAGCCCAAACAAGTATCTTCTGCTTGTTGCCTGTCCTTAGCAGTGGTTTCCTAGCAGCTATTTTACCATGAAGGCCTGCTGCACAAAGTCTCCTCTTAACAGTTGTTGTAGAGATGTGTCTGCTGCTAGAACTCTGTGTGGTATTGACCTGGTCTCTAATCTGAGCTGCTGAAAACCTGCGATTTCTGAGGCTGGTGACTCTGATAAACTTATCCTCAGATGCAGAGGTGACTCTTGGTCTTCCTTTCCTGGGGCGGTCCTCATTTGAGCCAGTTTCTTTGTAGCGCTTGATGGTTTTTGCAACTGCACTTGGGGACACTTTCAAAGTTTTCCCAATTTTTCGGACTGACTGACCTTCATTTCTTAAAGTAATGATGGCCACTCATTTTTCTTTACTTAGCTGCTTTTTTCTTGCCATAATACAAATTTTAACAGTCTATTCAGTAGGACTATCAGCTGTGTATCCACCAGACTTCTGCACAACACAACCCCATTTATAAGGCCAGAAATCCCACTTATTAAACCTGACAGGGCACACCTGTGAAGTGAAAACCATTTCCGGTGACTACCTCTTGAAGCTCATCAAGAGAATGCCAAGAGTGTGCAAAGCAGTCATCAAAGCAAAAGGTGGCTACTTTGAAGAACCTAGAATATAAGACATAATTTCAGTTGTTACACACTTTTTTGTTAAGTACATAATTCTACATGTGTTAATTCATAGTTTTGATGCCTTCAGTGTGAATTTACAATTTTCATAGTCATGAAAATACAGAAAAATCTTTAAATGAGAAGGTGTGTCCAAACTTTTGGTCTGTACTGTATATGAGAACTAAATTGGCGGTTACCTTGCATACTCTGAAGCAAACTGAGGAGAGAGGTGCCACCCCCTTCTTTTATCTCTGCTGCAGGTTTCCTGTTCCTGGGTGCGGATACCATCTCTCATGTACGGTGCTGTCATGGCTCTGGAAAATCAAATTACCGGTTAGTAATTATCATTTTTCTACTCTTATGCAACCATGTCTGTGATAGTACTATGCCAAAAGCCGCTGTGTGTATTCTTTAACCCCTTTCTTCCATCTGACATACTATTCCGTCCATGTGACCTAGGACTTAATTCCCATGGATGAAATAGTACGTCATACGCAATCAGCCGCTCTCACGGGGAGAGCGCAGCTGATCGCAGCCAGGAGTCAGCTGATTCTCACAGCTGACACCCGGCATTATGTGCCAGGAGCCGTCACTGACCGCTCCGGGCACACTGCTATCAAACATGGTCGCAGTGTTCCGGTGGCATAAGGAAGCATCGCAGAGACCCTCAGAGCAACGCGATGTGATCACATTGCTCCAAGAGCCTCCTCCCTGCAGGCCCACGGACCCAAGATGGCCGCGGGGTCCTTCCGGGTCCTGCAGGGAGGTGGCTTGTCAGTGTCTGCTGAGAGCAGGCGCCGGCAAGCCTCCTGCACTGCCTGTTAGATCACTGATTTGACAGAGTGCTCTGCAAACTGTCAGATCAGCGATCTGACATTATATAGTGATGTCCCACCCTGGGACAATGTAAAAATGTAAAAAAAAATAAAAAATAAACGTGTAAAAATATTTAAAAAAAATCCCTAAATAAATAAAAAAAATATTTCCCCAATAAACATATTATGTAAATAAAAAAAAACAAAAGTACACATATTTAGCAACGCTGCGTCCGGAACTGTCCCACTAGTTAACCCTTTTAGTGAACACCATTAAAAAAAAAACAAGGCAAAAAACAATGCTGTATCATCATACCGCCGAACAAAGAGTGTAATAACACGCAATCAAAAAGACAGATATAAATAAACATGCTACCACTGAAAACATCATCTTGTCCTGCAATAAACGAGCCGCCACACAGCATCATCAGCGAAAAAATAAAGTTATAGCTCTCAGAAAAAAACGGTGTAAAAATAATTATTTTTTTATATAAAATTGTTTTTATTATATAAAAGCGCCAAAACATAAATGATATAAATGAGGTATCGCTGTAATCATACTAACCCGAATAATAAAACTGCCTTATCAATTTTACCACACGCAGAACGGTGTAAATACCCCCCCCAAAAGAAATTCATGAATGGTTTTTGTTCATTCTGCCTCCCAAAAATCAGAATAAAAAGCGATAAGAAAATGTCATGTGCCCAAAAATGGTACCAATAAAAACGCAACTCGTCCCGCAAAAAATAAGACCTCACACAGTCGGCCAAAATATGGAAAAGTGGAAAAATTATATCTCTCAAAATGTGGTGATGCAAAAACTATTTTTTGCAATAAAAAGCGTCTTTTAGCGTGTGACAGCTGCTAAACAGAAAAACTCGCTATAAAAACCCGCTATAAATAGTAAATCAAACCCCCCTTTATCACCCACTTAGTTAGGGAAAAATAATAAAATTAAAAAAATGTATTTCCATTTTCCCATTAGGGTTGGGATTAGGGTTAGTGGTGTGTTGGGGTTAGGGTTGGAGTTAGAATTGGGGGGTTCCACTGTTTAGGCACATCAGGGGCTTTCCAAATGTGACATTGGGTCTGATCTCAATTCCAGCCAATTCTGCGTGGAAAAAGTCAAACGGTGCTCCTTCCCTTCTGAGCTCTGCCATGCGCCCAAACAAGTGGTTTACCCCCCACATATGGGGTATCAGTGTACTCAGGACAAACTGCACAATAACTGTTGGGGTCCAATTTCTTCTGTTACCCTTGGGAAAATGAAAAAATAGGGGTGAAAATATCATTTTTGTGGAAAAAAAATATTTTTTATTTTAATGGCTCTATGTTATAAACATCTGTGAAGCACTTGGAGGTTCAAAGTGCTCACCACACATGTAGATAAGTTCCTTGGGGGATCTAGTTTCCAATATGGGGTCACTTGGGGGGGTTTCCACTGTTTTGGCACATCAGGGGGCTCTCCAAACGCGACATGACGCCCACAGACAATTCCATCAAAGTCTGCATTCCAAAAAGGTCACTACTTACTTTCCGAGCCCCGACTTGTGCCCATACAGTAGTTTTCTTCAACATATGGGGTATCAGAGTACTCAGGACAAATTGGACAACAGCTTTTGGGGTCCAATTTCTCCTGTTACTCTTGGGAAAATAAAAAATTGGGGACTAAAAGATTTTTGTGGAAAATATGATTTTTTTATTTTCAAACTCGGGCGCTCTAAACTTTAGTGAAAAACCTGGGGGTTCAAAGTTCTTACCACACATCTAGACAAGTTCCTTTTGGAGTCTAGTTTCCAAAATGGGGTCACTTGTGGGGGGTTTTCACCGTTCAGGCACATCAGGGGCTCTCCAAACGCGATATGGCGTCTGATCTCAATTCTAGCCAATTTTGTGTTGAAAAAGTCAAATGGCGATCCTTCCCTTCCGTGCTCTTCCATGTGCCTAAACAGTGGTTTACCCCCACATATGGGGCATCAGCGTACTCGGGACAAATTGCACAATAACCTTTGTGGTCTTGTTACCCTTGGGAAAATAAAAATTAGGGGTGAAAAGATCATTTTTGTGGAATAAATATGATTTTTGAATTTTATGACTACATTATAAACTTTTGTGAAGCCCTTGGGGGTTCAAAGTGCTCACCACACATCTAGATAAGTTCCTTGAGGGGTCTAGTTTCCAAAATGGTGTAATTTGTGGGGGTTTCCACTGTTTAGGCACATCAGAGGCTCTCCAAACGCGATATGGCGTCCAGCCAATTCTACATTGAAAAAGTCAAACGGCGCTCCTTCCCTCCCAAGCTCTGCCATGCACCCAAACAGTGGTTTACCCTAACATATGGGGTATCCGCGTACTCAGGACAAATTGCACAACAACTTTTGGGGTCCAATTTCTCCTGATACCCTTGGTAAAATAAAAAATTGGGGTTGAGAAAATCATTTCTGTGGAATAATTGACTAGATAAGTTCCTTAGGGGGTCTACTTTCCAAAATGGTGTCACATGTGGGGGGTTTCCACTGTTTAGGCGCAACAGTATCTCTCCAAACAACATGGCGTCCGTTCTCAATTCCTGCCAATTTTGCATTGAAAAGTCAAACGACGCTCCTTCCCTTCCGAGCTCTGCCGTGCGCCCAAACAGTGGTTCCCCCCACATATGGGGTATCAGCGAACTCAGGACAGATTGCACAACAACTTTTGTGGTCCAATTTATCCTGTTACTCTTGGTTAAAATAAAAAAAATTGGATCTGAAGTAAATTTTTTGTGAAAAAAGTAAAATTTCATTTTTTCCTTCCACATTGCTTTAGTTCTCGTGAAGCACCTGAAGGGTTAATAAACTTCTTGAATGTGGTCTTGAGTACCTTGAGGGGTGCAGTTTTTAAAATGTTGTCACTTTGGGTATTTTCTATATATAGACCCCTCAAAGTGACTTCAAATGTGATGTGGTCCCTAAAAAAAAATGGTGTTGTAAAAATGAGAAATCGCTGGTCAACTTTTAACCCTTATAACATCCTAACAAAAGAAATTTAGTTTCCAAAATTGTACTGATGTAAAGTAGACATGTGGGAAATGTTATTTAGTAACTATTTTGTGTGACATATTTCTCTGTTTTAAGGGCATAAAAATTCAAAGTTTGAAAATTGCAAAATTTTCAAAATTTTCACCATATTTCCATTTTTTTCATAAATAAACGCAAGTTATATCGAAGAAATTTTACCACTAACATGAAGTACAATATGTCACGAGAACACATTCTCAGAATCGGCAAGATCCCTTGAAGTTTTCCAGAGTTATAACCTCATAAAGGGACAGTGGTCAGAATTGTAAAATTGACCCGGTCATTAAGGTGCAAACCACCTTTGGGGGTTAAGGGTTAATGCATATCTGTAGTAATACTGTGCTTTTAAGACTGTGTGTGTGTACTTTGCAACTGTGCCTGTCTTGGTACTGTGTCCCATTGTCTGTATGTGAAATTTTGAATCCTCTTCTCTGGGGGAAATGTGAAAACATGCTCTGTGGGTGAAATTTGTTATCTTCTGTGGGGGTTACTTCTGTGGGGCTACTGTGCCAGAAGCCGCTGTGTGCATTCTTTAACCCATATTTGTGGAGTACTATGCGTTTAAGCTGCTGTGTGTACTGTGCAACACTGCCTGTGGGGGGTACTGTGCCCCATTGTCTGGGTGAGAAATTTTTAATCTGCTTCTGTGGTGAAATTGTGGAAACATGCTCAGTGGGTGAAATTTTTAATCAGCTTCTCTGGGGGAAATATGAAAAATGCTCCATTAGTGAGATTTGTTATCAGCTTCTCTGGGGGAATTGTGGAAACATGATTTGTGGTGCAATTTTTAATCAGCTTCTGTGGAGGAAATGTGAGTACATGCTCTGTGTGTGAAATTATTTATCAGCTTCTGTGTGGTTACTGTGCCAAAAGCAGCTGTTTGTATTCTTTATACCTAATTCTGTGGGAGTACTGTGTATTTTAAGCTGCTGTGTGTCCTCTGCAACCCTACCTGTGGGGGATACTGTGCCCCATTGTCTGAGTGTGAAATTTTTTATCAGCTTTTCTGGGGGAAATGTGAAAACATGCTCTGTGGGTGAAATTTGTGATCAGGTTCTGTGTGGGAAATGTGATAAGTTAATAACATGCTCTGAAGGTGAAATTTGTTATCGGCTTTTATGGGGGAAATGTGAAAACATGCTCTATTCTATTCCCTATTCCAGAAAGACCGTGTACTCATTTGTCCATGGATTTCATCACTAATTTGCCTTTGTCTAGTGGGAAGACCGTTATATGGGTGGTGGTTGACCGATTCAGTAAACAGGCTCATTTTTTTCCATTATCAGGGTTACCTAATGCTGAGTCGCTTTACAGGTTATTCATCAATCATGTGGTGAGATTGCTTGGCATTACTTTGAACATTGTATCTGTTAAGGGGTGCAGTTTGTCTCTAAATTCTGGAGAGCGTTTTGTAAGAGACTGGGGATTGACCTGTTGTTTTCCTCTGCTTGCCAACCTGAAACCAATGGTCAGACTGAGAGGACAAATCAGTCGTTGGAGCAAATTCTAAGGTATTTCGTTACTGCTCAGCAGGAAGACTGGTCCTCATTCTTACCTCTTGCTGAATTTCCCTTTATCAGTCAGGTTAACCAGTCTACTGGAACCTTGACATTTTTTTTGTAATTGTGGTTTTCATACTCATTTGGTGAATTCTCGAGGATGAGTTCTGATTGTCCAGGAGTATAGGTTGCTATGCAAAAACTGGGGGATGTCTGGAGAGAGGTTCAAAGGAATATTGGGGTGACCAAGCATTGCCAGAAACGGAAGGCAGATAGGAAACAAACAGGGGGTCCCATATCAAGGTTGTTGATAAGGTCGGGTTTTCTTCCAAAAAACATTAAATTGAAAGTGCCATCAGCCAAGTTGGTTCCTAAGTTTATAGGTCCATAAGAGATTTTGGAGGTAGTTAAACCCCAGTGGCTTTCAGATTAAAAAATCCCTCCATCTTTTTGCATTCCAAATGTATTTCATAAATCACTGCTAAAAGAGTTGTCCCTTCCGTTTTGACTCCTTCATCTCCATCTCCACCTCCACCGGTTTTGTTTAATGACAGTTTTTGGATTTGAAGTTTAAAAGATTGTTGATTCATGGAAAGTCCATAATTCCCCCCATACCTCATTCATTGGAGAGGTTACGGACCGGAAGAGAGATCTTGGGTCCCTTGCTCGAGCTGTAAATGCGATCTTCTGGTCAGGCTTCATTGCAGGTTTCCTGGGAAACCTGGGGTTCCGGTGGAACCCCCTAGAAGAGGGAGTTCTTTCACGATTCCTCCACTCAGTTAATGATTGCTATGCTGTCTATGGAAACTGTCTTGCTGAGCTGTCTGTGTCTTGATTGACAGCTTGGCTGTCCAATACTGTGATGGGCTTGCTGGGGTATCGGTACCTTGCTTGACAGCTCTGCTGTCCATTCTTGACTGGGTCTTTTTTCAGGTGCTCAGTGTTCTGGTGATTGCCCAGCTACTTAACTGAGATGTCTGCCCCTGATCCCGCCAAACATACAGTACAGACCAAAAGTTTGGACACACCTTATCATTTAAAGATTTTTCTGTATTTTCATGACTATGAAAATTGTACTTCACACTGAAGGCATCAAAACTATGAATTAAAACATGTGGAATTATATACTTAACAAAAAAGTAAGAAGCAACTGAAAATATGGGCTTATATTCTAGATTCTTCAAAGTAGCCACCTTTTGCTTTGATGACAGCTTTGCACACTCTTGGGATTCTCTTGAAAGAGCTTTAAGAGGTAGTCACCGAAATGGTCTTCCAACAATCTGAAGGAGTTCCCAGAGATGCTTAGCACTTGTTGGCCCTTTTTGCCTTCACTCTGCGGTCCAGCTCATCCCAAACCATCTCGATTGGGTTCAGGTCTGGTGACTGTGGAGGCCAGGTCATCTGTCGTAGCACCCCATCACTCTCCTTCTTGGTCAAATAGCCCTTACACAGCCTGGAGGTGTATTTGGGGTCATTGTACTGTTGAAAAATAAATGATGATCCAACTAAATGCAAACCGGATGGAATAGCATGCCGCTGCAAGATGCTGTGGTAGCCATGCTGGTTCAGTATGCCTTCAATTTTGAATAAATCCCCAACAGTGTCACCAGCAAAGCACCCCCAAAACCATCACACCTCCTCCCCCCATGCTTCACGGTGGGAACCAGGCATGCAGAGTCCATCCGTTCACCTTTTCTGCGTTGCACAAAGACACTGTGGTTTGAACCAAAGATCTCAATTTGGACTCATCAGACCAAAGCACAGATTTCCACTGGTCTAATGCCCATTCCTTGTGTTCTTTAGCCCAAGCTAGTCTCTTCTGCTTGTTGCCTGTCCTTAGCATGGTTTCCTAGCAGCTATTTTAACCATGAAGGCCTGCTGCCCAAAGTCTCCTCTTAACAGTTGTTGTAGAGATATGTCTGCTGCTAGAACCTGCATTGACCTGGTCTCTAATCTGAGCTGCTGTAAGCCTCCAATTTCTGAGGCTGGTGACTCGGATAAACTTATCCTCAGAAGCAGAGGTGACTCTTGGCCTTCCTTTCCTGGGGCGGTCCTCATGTGAGCCATTTCTTTGTAGCGCTTGATGGTTTTTGCAACTGCACTTAGGGACACTTTCAAAGTTTTCCCAATTTTTCGGACTGACTGACCTTCTTTCTTAAGATGGCCACTCGTTTTTCTTTACTTAGCTGCTTTTTTTTTTGCCATAATACAAATTTTAAACAGTCTTTTTCAGTAGGACTATCAGCTGTGTATCCACCAGACTTCTGCACAACACAACTGATGGTCCCAACCCTATTTATAAGGCCAGAAATCCCACTTATTAAACCTGACAGGGCACACCTGTGAAGTGAAAACCATTCCCAGTGACTACCTCTTGAAGCTCATCAAGAGAAGCCAAAGTGTGTAAAGCAGTCATCAAAGCAAAAGGTGCTACTTTCTAGAACCTAAAAATATAAGACATAATTTCAGTTGTTTCACAATTATTGTTAGATTTATAATTCCACATGTGTTAATTCATAATTTGATGCCTTCAGTGTGAATGTACAATTTTAATAATCATGAAAATACAGAAAAATCTTTAAATGAGAAGGTGTGTCCAAACTTTTGTCTGTACTGTAGTTTTGCTTCTTGGTGAGTGTTAGCCTGATTCTGTTGCTCTGAGTTCTGATCTGCTGCTGCCTGACCCTTTGGACAGTGTTCTGACTATCCCTTTGTCTTGTTCTTCGACTTTTGATCCGCTGTCGCTTGTTATTAGCCCTCGACTGTAATCTGACTTACGCCTTCGACTTTTCCTTTGGTTCTCTTCGTACTCTCTTGGTATTGACCCCGTACATCTGACTCTTCTGCCTCACAGCCTATCCGTGAGTAGTGACTAGCGTCACAAGACCTTACAATACAAGAAGTTTTGTGAGGTGGAATACATTGGCGCTATAGAAATAAAAATTATTTTTTTGTACACTGAATGTGCATTAAAGAAATGAACAGAGCCTCAGTTGGAGTAGCAGGATCCACAATTTACACAATGGCTCTTAGGACCATAGTTACTTCAGTAGGTAATTTAATAAAACTAAATATACAAGTGAAGCACTTTTAAGAATTCCCTTGACATTTCTATACATTTTCTGTATAGTACATTCATGGCTGAAAGGGTTGGCACCCTTGAAATTGTTCTTGAAAATGAAGTATTTCTCCCAGAAAATTATTGCAATTACACATGTTTTGGTTGTACACATTTATTCCTTTGTGGGTTTTGAAACAACACAAAAACAGAGAAAAAGGCAAATTGGACATAATTTCAAAAAATAGCAAAAGCGGGTAAGACAAAATTGTGGCACCTTTCAAAAATTGTGGGTAAACACTTTGTTTCAATAGTGATGTTTGTTAAAATTCACCTGTGGCAAGTAACAGGTGAGGGTATTAGAAATCACACATGAAACCAATAAAAAGTGAGAAGTTGACTCAATCTTTGCATTGCATGTCTGTGTGTGCCACAGTAAGCATGAGGAACATAAAGAGGATAACTGTCTGAGGACTAGAGAATCAAATTGTTAAAAAAACTTCATCAATCTCAATGTTCCAAGTCCATCTCCAGAGACCTAAATGTTACTTTTGTCCATGATGTGCAACATAATTGTCACATAATTGCAAGGGTCAATAGGCACCTCCTCGGTCCCTCAAGCTAGGGGAACCCTGAAGACAATCTCTGTCCCCCTGGTTACCCAAGATGGTGGAGACGCAGGGGTTTCATACCTTGTTACCCTCTCGATAAACTTTTTGGTTCCCTCCCCCAACCAGGGAGGTATGAGACAAAAGTGTATAGGATAACACAAATCAGACAGACAGGGGTAAAAGAAAACTACAATCAAAGAAATACACTCAAAAACAACCAAATGGGAATCAGTAGGGGAATAGAAGGGACAAATCAAGTGGGTAAAGGATAGAGAGACAAACCCAAAGACCAACTCCACGCAGAAATCTCCAGAAAAACACTCCAACCGCCTACTCCAACAATGAACTTCTCCTTCAAACCCAAACAAGGTTGTGGTAAACTATCACTGGCAACTCCCAATGGAAATGGTGAGCATATTTACAGAGGGGAGGGCCACACAGAACAACTGAGACAATTCAGATGAGAGCTCCAGGAGATAAACAAACTGAATAAACCTCACAATAACAGAGCAAAAAAAAACCCGAACTTCTAGAATGAAGAATGAAGCAGTTCGATCAGTGCAAGGGTTCATGTAAACCAGACCCTTATCTCTTGCCTTCTCTGTCGCGGTATCCCTGTGAACCAGTACCCCCCCCCTTAAGAGGGGCTTCCAGATCTCAGAACCATATTTATTCTGGATGTGAAGCGTGAAAAGACCGAACCAACCTGATTGCATGAACATCAGACGCGGTAACCCACATTCTTTGCCTCAGAGTGTAACCTTTACAATGTACCAAATAATGAAAGAACTGGCGTACAAAGTAAGAATCAATTTTGTTAGCTATGGGTATTCCAGATTCCCATCAACAATGAATGGAAGGTGGTGGTTGAGAAGGTTCAGAGGAAGAAATTTATTTTTTTGAGAAAATGATTGATGAAAACACATTATGGATCCGAAAGTGGGTGGCAAAGCAAAGCAAAAACTACTGATCAATTAAGGCAACTATCATAAAGGGGGTCCCAGTTTCAGAGAATAAACCCTTCAACTTAATGTTCTTCGAGACTACCATTACAAATCACAACACACAGGGTCCGGACCCACCAAAATATTTCCAATCACCATACTCTTAAATTTGGAACCC
>JARQOD010000001.1:59448559-59484555 GCA_033576555.1 Oophaga sylvatica
TGTCCATAGCGTGACCTGAATGCAGTCTTCCATTCATCCCCAGGTCTAATACGGACTAAGTTATAGGCCCCACGAAGATCTAGTTTAGAGAAAATTTTGGCATGTCGCACTCTCTCCAATAACTCAGGGATTAAAGGCAATGGATAACGGTTTCTAATAGTAACCTTATTGAGTTCCCTATAGTCTACGCAGGGTCTCAGAGATCCATCTTTCTTCTTTACAAAGAAGATGGGTGCACCTGCAGGAGATGAAGAGGGGCGTATGAAGCCCTTGGCTAGATTTTCGTCTATGTAATCCTTTAAAGCCTTTAGCTCGGGCCCCGCCAGGGGTAGATCTTACCAAAAAGTATCTCTGCTCCAGGCAATAATTCAATTGGACAATCATATGGACGGTGAGGAGGAAGCTGGTCAGCGTTCTTCTTGTCACATAAATCCACATAGTCCTGGTATACAGCTGGTAGTTCAGGGACTGACATGGTTCCTTTAGGAACAGAGCAAGCTGAAACTTTTGGACTCATCTGTTTCTCTGGAAAGTGTAATTCCTTGGTCTCCCAGTTAATGGTAGGATTCTGAGCCTGCAGCCATGGTAGCCCTAGAATAATGGGAAAGTGGGGAGAAGAGATAAGCATAAAGGACAGTTTCTCTTGATGATCTTTACCCATAAGAACCCTCAAAGGCTCTGTTTCCTGATCCACTGGTCCAGAGGTCAGCAGGGAGCCATCCACAGTTTCCATCTGTACTGGAGTAGCCTTCTTCACTGAACGTATCCCCTGTTTCAGAGCAAAGGAGACATCCATAAAATTTCCACTTGCCCCTGAGTCGATCATAGCAGAGCTAGACACCCAAGCTGAGTCAACCCAGAGTTTGATGGAAAGAAAGCAATGAGAATTGTTTTTCTTACAACTCAGCTGGGACAACCGCTGAGGAAACTTGAAAAATGGCAGCGTTTACACAGTCAACGTCCTCAGAGGTAACGGAGTTTAAGTCCGAGAAATCAAGATCTGTTGCTGCAGATCTCTCTGGAGCCTGAGGCTCGGACCTGACAGATCCCCTCTCGCAACACTCACAGTGAATGAGTGCTGCAGTAGTCTTACGAGAACGGCTGGGGCAGTTTATAATGAAGTGCCCTGACTTACCACAATAGAAACATAGATTCTCCTTAAAACGATGTTCCTTGCGTGCATCACTAACCCGTCGTTGTAAAGAGTCTACCTGCATGGGTTCAGGTTCAGGTTCCCGTGTAATCCTACTAAAAGGGTTTTCCTTAGCTGGAGAGGAAGGTAGGAAAAGGTTAGTGCGATTGCTTTCGAACCATCTCTCTTGCCTGCGTTCAGTCAGACGAGTATCAATACGGATGCAGTAGTTAATAAAGTCACCTAACGCAGTGGGAGGGTCGGCACGAGCAAGTTCATCCTTAATCAGTGGAGATAACCCCTTTCGAAAAATAGATTTTTTGGCGGAACTGTCCCAGGTGGTATCAAGGGCCCATCTCCTGAAATCCAAGGCATATTCAGCTACCGAGTGCTTACCTTGGCGCAAAGCTAACATGGCTGCTTCAGCTGTTGCACCTCGATTGGGGTCATCAAACACCTGCCCCATGGCTGAAATGAAAGCATCAAGATGATCCAAACATTCATCCTCAGTCTCAATCAGAGGGTTTGCCCACATCAAAGCCTTGTTGGTAAGCAACATAATTATAGTAAGCACCTTAGATCGTTCAGTGGGAAATTGTGAAGCATGTGCAGAAAAAAAAAGATTGCATTGATTAATAAATCCCCTGAATTTCTCACGTTCACCGCCAAAACGAAAAGGGGGCAACTTGGGAATCCCAGAACTCGGGGCTACGGCAGGAGCCTGGACTCGCTCCTCTAGAACCTCAATCCTGGCTCGCAAATCCTGGGCAGTCTGTCCAAACACTTGCAAATTGTGATTAGTGAGGTCCTGTAGGCTTGCAAAACGGGTCTTTATATTCTGCAAATCTGCAAGGATATTATCAGTCACTCCGCAAAGTTCCTTTATGCGGGCCTCCTTTTTCCAGATCTTTTAAGACAGGAGTACTGGAAGAAGAGGAGAGGAAAAAAAAACAATAGTGTTTACCTGTGGTAACACTGCAGAAAAAAAAAAACTTAAGGGAATTGCTCACCTGGAATGGTTGTGAGAAGTCACAACCACTGTCATCACAGAAAGTACAACCGGACATCCGATATCCACAGTTACAGCAGACACAGCCTTTCCAGACCCAGCAGACACTAACGTTTGGCTTCAGAATCTTGTAATGTAAGTAGTACAGTTCATATAGTGTCTTGTGCTTGGGTGCGATGAAAACACAGGAGTCACAGGTTTGATATAGAAGGTCTTGTATTACTTCATACAAGTGGCAATAATAGTCACACAGTTTGCAGATACAAAAGCAGGAGACACAGCAGGCCAGAGTAACTTAAGCTCAGCAATCACTCTCCACAACAGGTTCAGGATCTCTTCTCTGTTACCGTAAGTCCATGCA
The DNA here is from genome assembly GCA_033576555.1 of Oophaga sylvatica. Lineage (NCBI taxonomy): Eukaryota > Metazoa > Chordata > Amphibia > Anura > Dendrobatidae > Oophaga > Oophaga sylvatica. The sequence continues at coordinate 59,451,062 of JARQOD010000001.1, forward strand.
AACGTGGATTTATCAAAATAGCAAGGTTCCAAAGTCCACGAGTGTTCCAAGGTTCCACAATAGGAAATAACTGGAGTACAAATCCAAGGCTTCCAGGAGTCAGGTCACAGGTTCACTGCAGGCTTGATTCTGAAGCACTGATTGCTCAGCTGTGGCTGCTTAAGAAGCAAGAGGAGAGAATCAGGGCGGGAACATGCAAGCTAGAAACTCCATATTGACTGAGGGCAAGATAGCTGCAGCAAGACAGAAAGAAAAATGGCTGACGAACAAACTGAGTTTCAGGAACATGTACACAGAACCTTACACCCAGGTAGATTGGTCGCACTTCCCAGGACTCCCCTTCAGTGTGTTCCTTTCTTGGCCTTTCCTCTCTGTGCTTATCTACTCCTTTCTTCCTAGCACCTCACCATGCAGTCCTTCAGATCAGAAGCTGTGGTCCTGTCGGGAAACAGATTAGTTCTGTACGTCCTTGGCCTATATAGCTTCCTTCCAGGGATGCTGCTGTTGGTTGTGGCAATGACCTATAAAGTGATCACCGCCATCGGCTTACTAGCAGGGCCTGAAGCTTTCCCACTAGTCTAGGGGCTGTTCCCTGATGGCCTGGTCCTTCCTATCTTGGATAGGGCTACGGATGGAATGATTACTGTCCGTACTCTTGGACCCTTTCGCTGACTTCAGGAGCTTTTCCAGGCACGCTCTCCTCAGAGAGACTCCTAAGAGTGTTCTGCCCTCTAAGCTTCTCTACTCCTCTAGATGCTGCCTAAGCTCCACCCACCCATATATACACCCTTTGCTAACCAGTCTGAGTCAGACCATCCTCCCGTAGGGTACGTCCGTATGCTCAGCTGGCATGGTGTGTTGGATGCAGGTGTTGGAGTACTAGGGGTGCTCCATCCTTACCTGGGAGTGGGGTGTCACACCTCTGGATGATATGCAACACCTCTGTGGAGACTGAACCCTCAAGGGCTCCACATTCCCCCCCCCTTAAACACAGCACGTCCGCTGGCTGAAACAGAGTAAAAGTTGTTAAAAGAAACATACAAATTTTTAGTTATGCATAACAATAGAAAAACAATTTCAAACTCATTTTCCCTTTATGAGAGGCACATTTGGTTAAACGTTGCATAAATAACATTAATAAAACTCTTTTTTAATTTAGACTAAGTAAAGTACAATAAGACAGTTGCATTTAAACTTCTGATAAGACTTAAATGTCCGGCTGGTCCGGGAACCCCAACTTTTCAGGGCCTTTCCGTGGTCCCTGGAACAATATGCGCCTAGCACGGACAGGTGCTGGGGCTGCTGCTGGGGCTGGCTGCAGAGCCGGTTCGCTCCGGTCCTCTAGGCCGCAGGGCCTGTCTTCCTCCAGGGATGCTTGCGGCTTGCCAGATTTACTTGCAGGCGGCGTGGGAAGGGGGTCCACCACCGTTCCTCCCGCGGGGCCTTGTGCCTCCGCCGTAGTGTCAGCATTGGTACAGATATTTTCCTCTGCTCCAGGTGCCGGAGTGATGGGACGCCTCAGCGGGAGCTGCGGCTCCAGCGCTTCCAGCTCCGCTCCATTTGCTCGGCCTCCTCCCATTGCTGGGTCAGCTCCGCAGGCTCAGCTCCCTCCAGCTCTGGTCCCGGGATGGCCAGTGTTTCTTCATGGAGGAGTTCCCGCTGTTTTGGTAGAGGGCGGGGTTTTCTTGTCCTCTTTCTCCCGCCAAAGAGGATCAGGAGGTGGATCTCTTTCGCCGTGGGGCATGTTCTTACATTGCAGAAGCATTTAGACTGGGCAGTCATTATTTTTGCGCCTGAGGGTGAGCTCACACCCACAAAGATATGCCCCTCTTCTTCAACAGCGCCTTGTGGTGCAAGTATGGCGGTGATGTTTCACAATTTTGCAATAAAGTCTCTACTGTTGTTGGCGGTTCTCTTGCATAACAAACAGTCAATATAGGCACACAGGACCCGGCGTCACCGGGCATCGCAATCCTTTTCGTGACGCCAAAAATGAGTCGCCCGCCAGGGCCGTGGGGTACTCGAAACCGAGCCTGTTAACTTCTATCGGGGATGTCACGGTAGCCATGACTCGGTCCGTGGCCCTGGGCACTCACCAAAAAGGGGATGTATTTACAGTGGATAATGTTCGTGTAGTGATTCGTGACGCCACCTGTGGTGCCTGGTCAGGATGACCAGCGCTGCAGCTCAGGTCCTCTGGAAGTGATGAAATTCTGCAGCCAGTTGGTAGGCCTCCCACAGCTGAGGCTGTAGTCTTCCAGGGCAGATAGATGTTGTAGTATAGAGATGGTGCTAGTGGATGCAGCACAGGGGAATGTGCGACGCTGGAGGAAATCTAGGAGACAGTCCAAGTGCAGTTTCAGGGTTTTTACTCACAGTCTGTTGCCAGCAAGACAGATGCCCGCCTGGTACTGTGTCCTCCGGGCGAGTGGTCCAGCAACCCCCAGGTAGATTGGTCGCACTTCCCAGGACTCCCCTTCAGTGTGTTTCTTTCTTGGCCTTTCCTCTCTGTGCTTATCTACTCCTTTCTTCCTAGCACCTCACCATGCAGTCCTTCAGATCAGAAGCTGTGGTCCTGTTGGGAAACAGATTAGTTCTGTACGTCCTTGGCATATATAGCTTCCTTCCAGGGGATGCTGCTGGTGTTGTGGCAATGACCCATAAAGTGATCACCGCCGTCGGCTTACTAGCAGGGCCTGAAGCTTTCCCACTAGTCTAGGGGCCGTTCCCTGATGGCCTGGTCCTTCCTATCTTGGATAGGGCTACGGATGGAATGATCACTGTCCGTACTCTTGGACCCTTTCGCTGAATTCAGGAGCTTTTCCAGGCAAGCTCTCCTCAGAGAGACTCCTAAGAGTGTTCTGCCCTCTAAGCTTCTCTTCTCCTCTAGCTGCTGTCTAAGCTCCACCCACCCATATATACACCCTTTGCTAACCGGTCTGAGTCAGACCATCCTCCCGTAGGGTATGTCCGTATGCTCAGCTGGCATGGTGTGTTGGATGCAGGTGTTGGAGTCTTAGGGGTGCTCCCTCCTTACCTGGGAGTGGGGTGTCACACCTCTGGATGAGATGCAACACCTCTGTGGAGACTGAACCCTCAGGGGCTCCACACAGTCATGTAGAATTTTAGCTCTAATGATTACGAAAAGAGACTTCCTATTTCTACACAGAGCTTAGAAGGATTGAGCTAGCCTGTTTTTAATCACCCAATGTCATATATCTAATGGAATGGAGAATAATTAATTTGGTTGAAGGCAAAAAAGAGCAATTGTAAGTACACAGTGCTACAGTGAAGAGCAAGAGGGTAACAATGTTTTGAACCTTTGACTTTCAGGCTCCATATCTCATTACCCACTTTAGCTTTGAACTTGAGACATCATTTTATAGGCAATCATCTTGGATATCTCATACTTAAACTTGACTTGCAACTATTTAGCATGTGATTAATTATGCAGATTCTTGTCATGTCACTGCATTGTTCCTGTCTTGCTCCTAAAGACCTAAATTTTAGTTGTTATTATTTTGTTAGTATTTTTTAAATCCACCTTTTTCTTTCAGTAATGCCTGAATCCTTCTGGACATGCTCTCAATCAGATTCAAACATGTCTCGACCAGAATCTGATCCCAGGATCTCTTCTACACATTCCAAAAGTTGGTGCATTCTGGTCAACTCACTTGGGTATGTATACAGTTTTTTCTTCAATTCTACCCACAAGGTTTGATTGGGTTGAGGTCTAGGGACTGTGAGGGCCAATCCAGCACCTCTACTTTATTGTCCTTGAACCATTTATTTGCTAATCTCGTCATATGCTTCATGTTGTTGTCCTATTCGAACACTACAACGTCCTTTTCATACCCATAATACTTAAGTGTATGAAGTTAACTCATCTTGAAGAATACTCACATATAGCTCAGCATTGAGGCCGCTATCAATCCTGGTAAAGTATCCAATACCTTTGGCTTTGAAACAACCCCATATCAGAATTCATCCACCGAACTTGACATTTCCTTCAATTTCTCAGTCCGTTAACCTTTTTTCCCTGTTTTTTTTCAGACCCATTTGCACCTATCAGAGCCTAGTTTATTGACTTTCGTCTCATCACACCAAATCACCCATTTCAAATCGTTAATTGTCCAATTTTCGTATTTGCATGCAAACTTGAACCAACACTTCTTATGACAATATTAAAGTTGAGACTTGTTCACCTTTTTTCGGACCACCAATCCAGGCTTGTGTAATGTGTGTCGCACGCTGTTTGCATCGACATCTGTGACCTCACTATTACAAAGCAGGAGCAAAACGGTAACAATGCAGTGACATGACAAGAACTAATCATATGCTAAATAGTTGTAAGTCATATTTATGTATGAGAAAGCCAAGATGATTATGTATAAAATGTTGGTAGTCTCGCGATCAAAGCAGTAGTGGATGGTGAGAAATGGAGCCTGAAAGTCAAAACTTCCAAACATTGTTACCATTTTGCTCTTCACTGTATATAATATGGTATGATTATTGCAATATATTAAGGCAATAAACATTTTGATGACAGGGGTGCTTCTTTAATAATTTATTTATTGGGTCACAGTGTGTAAAATAATTCATGTTAGGAACAGTGTGTGTTATAATTCATTTTCAGGGGCAGAGGCATATCTAGGGGGGGGCAGCTGGGGGGAGTCGGCTGTTCTCTGTGCCAGCTTTCAAGCTGACAGCCGGCACAGAGAAGCTGCAGTGCCGCCAGCTTCCAGGGAACAATTGTACTCGCGTCTTAGACGCAAGTACAATTGAAGCTATGACCGCCAGGTCAGAACGATGCCAGCAGCGTGATCAGATCATGTGATCACGCTGCTGTCACTCGCCCGCGCTACAGAGGCGCACATTGGTGGTAAATGCTCCAGTGGTGCTGAAGTCACTGAAGATTAAGTGCACGGGGAAACATTTAATGTGTGTGAGGAGATTTGGAGTGGGGATGGAGAGATTTAATGTGTGTGGGGAGATTTGGAGTGGAAATGGGGAGATTTAATGTGTGTGGGGAGATTTGAAGTGGGGATGGGGAGATTTAATGTACGTGGGGAGACTTGGAGTGAGGATGGAGGATTTAATGTTTTTGGGGAGATTTGGCGTGGGGATGGGGGGGATTTAATGTGTGGGGTGATTTGGAGTGGGGATGGGGGGATTTAATGTGTGTGGGGAGATTTGGAGTGAGAATGGGGGGATTTAATGAGTGTAGGGAAAATTTGGAGTGAGGATGGAGGATTTTATGTGTGTGAGCAGATTTGGAGTGGGGATGGGGAGATTTAATGTGTGTGGGGAAATTTGGAGTGGGGATGGGGGGATTTAATGTGTGGGGGAGATTTGGTGTGGGGTTGGGGGGATTTAATGTGTGGAGAGATTTGGACTGGGGATGGGCGATTTAATGAGTGGGGGGATTTAAAGACACAAAATGAGGAGCAAAGGGGGAGATGCAGGGCATGTATGAAGAAACAGTATGAGGGGCCTGTATGAGGAAACAGTATGGGGGACTGGGAGGCATGGATGAGGAAACAGTATGGGGGAATGGGGGACATGTATGAGGAAACAGCATGGGGGAATGGGAGCATGGATGAGGAAACAGTATGAGGGAATGGGGGGCATGTATGGGGGATGGGTGCAGACAGTATGGTGAGTGGGGAGATGGGTGCAGACAGTATGGGCAGCAAACGGGGGAATGTTTGCCGACACAGTATGAGTAGTGATGGAAAAAATGTATATGGACACAATATGGGAAGTGAGGGTGATGGGATGCGTGCACAGTATTTGGAGTCGAGGGTATGTGTTAGCAGGCAGTATAGAGAGTGAGGGGGTAAATATATGAGGAGACAGTATGGTGAATAGGGGGGATGTGAGAAGAGACAGTATGAGGATGGAGGGAATAGTGTGAGAAAGTATGGGGAGAAAAGTGAATGGCCACAAAATAGAGACTGAGAAGTGGGGGAGTAGCATGGGGGGACAGTGTAAGGGTATAGCCAGGAGGGGACAATATACCAAGGAGGAGGAGTGTGATGAGAGGGTACAGTATAGAGACTGTGCCCTATAGGGAGGGCACAGTGTGAGAGGGCAGTGTGAAAAGGGGTCCAGTATGGAAAGGAGAGTTCAGTGTGGAGGGCATATACCATAAGAGGGACAGCGTGGGGTCCTGCTTTGTGCGTGCAGCAGATATTTTTATTCAGGAGTAGTGTTGAGCGATACGATACCGCAAGTATCGGGTATCGGCCGATATTAGCTCTATCGGCCTTTCGATACTTAGTTCCGATATTTTCGTCTTATCGGATACCGGAATCGGGATTGTCACTGTCACTGTCAGTGTCCGTCGGTCGGGTCTGTCAGGAGTCAGCGGCACTTACCTGGCAGAAGATCTCCGGCGGTCACGGGCTGGACTGCTTGATGGCCGCCATCATCTTTCCCCGGCGGTCACATGCAGTTTCTCACGATAACTGCAGTGACTACTGGGTAATCCCGGCCGTAAAGCAGTCAGTCCGATGACGTCACCGCCGGGGAAGCAGGTAATCAGCTGTGCTGCGTCGCGATGACAGGCTCTGCCTGTCATTGCGATGTTGTCACGCTGTATAGCAGATATATATATGTGATGTCAGTAATCTATATCAAAAGGGCAACATACTATATAACATGCGCATAGATATATGATAACATAGATTTACCTGAAAGAATGTCCAGAGGGTCAAAACGGAATCCGTTATACGCTGTCTCCGGCTAGAGGGTGACCGGGGTCTAAGCTGACCCTAAACTGGGGTCCTAACTCATCCCTCAACCTGGAGGTACTGTTAAAGGTACAGAGGTCCAGGCCACCAGCGTAAACCCTGTCTCCTATCAATCCCTGCCAACTGTATTCTAGTCCTAAGAAGGACCCTGAATACCACCAAAGGGAATGAACAGGTAACGGTTAATGAACAGAAAGACATACAACAAAGACAAGAAATAAAGTAAATAAAGTCTTACATACAACACTCACACACAGTAGGAACACCTAAGGTCTCAGAGAAAAACTATAAGCTGTAAGAGTAAAAACAACTAAGGAGCTCTTAGCTTAAATATTCTCAGAACCGATCCAGTCTGCTAAACTACATGAATGCTTTCACCGGCATCTAACACCCAGACTGGCAGAAATATAAAGGAAACTAATTAGAACATAATCAAAAGCAGCCGGGCGAGGCTGCACCTAGCCTTAGCAAAGAGCTAGGAAAAATTAACTCTCTCATTACCAAAAAACAAAGAAACAGCAGCTCAGCTGTGAGAAGTCAGAATGTGCAATCGCGACGATCTTCATGGCGATGCACCCATGACAGTACCCCCCCTTCTACGAGGGGCCTCCGGACCCTCATGACCAGGTCTGTCCGGGTGAGTTGTGTGAAAGGTCCGAACCAATCGATCTGCGTTAACATCAGACGCAGGGACCCACGTCCCCTCCTCAGGACCATACCCCCTCCACTGAACTAAGTACTGAAGGGATCGGCGACTGAGACGTGAGTCAATGATTTTCGACCCATGAATTTCCACGTTATCATTGACCACCACTGAAGGAGGTAGAGGTGACGGTATGACTGGTGCCACATACTTTTAAGTAATGACTTGTGAAACACATTATGATTTTTAAACGTAGGAGGGAGGTCCAGACGAAATGCCACAGGATTAATTATGGAACTGATCCTGTACGGCCCGATGAATCTGGGACCCAACCTCCAGGAGGAAACTTTACGTTTTATATTCCTGGTAGACAACCAAACCAGATCGTTCACCTTCAGATCTAGACCAGAAACTCTCCTCCTATCAGCCCTCCGTTTGTAACGGTTCCCCGTAACCTTCAGTCTTAAGCGATCTGGAACTATCAGTCTCCCTGGAAGTCCCACAGGGGCGTCCCCCTGAGCCCCCAATACCTCCCCCTCAAGCTCAGAGCATACAGCTGACACTACAACTCCCTCCTGAGGAATAGGAACCGGATCACCTCTCCGCCCTTGGAAAGTACGAGATAAGGCATCAGGAAGCAACTTTATTGAGCAGTCATATGCGCGATGAGAGGAAACTCTTTACACCCCTCCTCTGAGAACATCTCCCCAAAGTCCTCCAGAAAAGGAGACAAAATCCTAGGCACAACCGCACCGATGACCGTGCTCATGCAGTTATTCTTGCAAAATTCACCCCACTGGCTTATCTTTCTGGATTGCCAATCAATCACTGGGTTATGTTTAGCCAACCAAGGAAGTCCCAACACAATAGGAGTAGGTAGACCCTCCAACACATAACAAGACAATTGCTCTTTATGTATTGCCCCTACTCGAAGATCTATGTTATGAACAGCTTGTACCAAGCTACCTTGACCAAGAGGTCTAGAATCAATAGAGAGTATAGGGACCGGTTTGGCCAATACACTCAGTTGCATACCATGCACCTGGGCAAACCGAGCGTCCACCAAATTAGCCCCGGACCCACTATCAAGAAAAACAGAAATCCTCTCAGTTCTAGTACCAATCACCACCTCCGCAGGCAGAGAAACTGAGAGGGATTTGGGGACGAAATACACACTCCCAGGTTAACTCCTTGGCTCAAAGAGGTCCGGGATGGACACCCCCCAACAAAATGTCCCTCTCTCCCGCAAAAGAAACACCTTCTAGTCTTTCGGCGCACCGCCGATTCCCTCCTACAAAATGATGTCCCTCCCAACTGCATGGGTTCCTCAGAACAGACCAGGGGAACCTCAGTATAAGGGACTTTAGTAGTAGGTGGAGTCATCATGGGGGGCGGAGTTACCTCGCGTCTTCCCCGAAGTCGTCTATCAATGCGAATAGCGAGGGCCATAGCAGCCTCCAGTGATGGAGGAGAATCATACTGAGCCAACACATCTTTTAATTTGTCAGACAACCCTTGACAAAACTGGCTCCTAAGAGCTGGGTCATTCCACTGAGTATCTGTTGCCCATCTACGGAACTCAGAAGAATATTCCTCCGCTGGACGATTTCCTTGCCGTATTTTACGTAACCTTGTTTCAGCAAGGGAGACTCGATCCGGATCATCATATACCAGACCCAGGGCAGTAAAAAATCGATCCACTGACTGGAGATCTGGGGAGCCTGGAGGAATAGAGAACGCCCAAGATTGAGGGTCCCCTTGTAAGAGCGAGATAACAATTCCCACCCTCTGCTCTTCACTCCCAGATGACCGAGGCCGCAGCCGAAAGTACAATTTACATGCCTCCCGGAAAGTAAAAAATTTGTCCCGCCCACCAGTGAACCTGTCCGGGAGAGCAACCTTAGGTTCAGATCTGGTTTGCTCCGGGAGGGACAAAACCTTGGACTTAATGTCTGCAAATTCCATGGACAACCCCTGCAACTGCCGGGCCAGCTGGGCTACTGGATCCATGACAGCTGGGGAGAATCTTTAGTTTTGGCCGTGTGAAAATGTCACGCTGTATAGCAGATATATATATGTGATGTCAGTAATCTATATCAAAAGGGCAACATACTATATAACATGCGCATAGATATATGATAACATAGATTTACCTGAAAGAATGTCCAGAGGGTCAAAACGGAATCCGTTATACGCTGTCTCCGGCTAGAGGGTGACCGGGGTCTAAGCTGACCCTAAACTGGGGTCCTAACTCATCCCTCAACCTGGAGGTACTGTTAAAGGTACAGAGGTCCAGGCCACCAGCGTAAACCCTGTCTCCTATCAATCCCTGCCAACTGTATTCTAGTCCTAAGAAGGACCCTGAATACCACCAAAGGGAATGAACAGGTAACGGTTAATGAACAGAAAGACATACAACAAAGACAAGAAATAAAGTAAATAAAGTCTTACATACAACACTCACACACAGTAGGAACACCTAAGGTCTCAGAGAAAAACTATAAGCTGTAAGAGTAAAAACAACTAAGGAGCTCTTAGCTTAAATATTCTCAGAACCGATCCAGTCTGCTAAACTACATGAATGCTTTCACCGGCATCTAACACCCAGACTGGCAGAAATATAAAGGAAACTAATTAGAACATAATCAAAAGCAGCCGGGCGAGGCTGCACCTAGCCTTAGCAAAGAGCTAGGAAAAATTAACTCTCTCATTACCAAAAAACAAAGAAACAGCAGCTCAGCTGTGAGAAGTCAGAATGTGCAATCGCGACGATCTTCATGGCGATGCACCCATGACAGATGTAGCAGAGCTGGATCGTCGTGGGACTGTCGTTACTATGGACTGCGTCGGACAGGTGGTATACTGTTGGTTTGTTTTTTTCTTTTTTTTACAGGAGATCGATGGCGTCGCAGGAATGAGAGAGTAATAAAAGAAATGAAAACTGTGTTGTCTCTTTTATTTCATTAAAAGACTTTTTTCTTGCTTTGTCTTTTTTTTATACATTTAATAACTTTGGGATTAATAATGGATCGGTGTCTTATTGACACCTCTCCATTATTAACCGGGCTTATTGTCACCGTGCAATCAACGGTGACATTAACCCCTTATTACCCCACTTGCCACCGCTACAGGGCAGTGGGAAGAGCCGGGTAAAGTGCCACAATTGGCACATCTTTTGATGCGCCAAATGTGGGGCTGCTGTAGCCTGGTATTATCAGGCTGTTGAGGGCCAAAATCCATGGGCCTTGACAGTCTTTTAATACCAGGCCGCAGCAGTCTGCATTTTACTTGGCTGGTTAACAAAAATAGGGGGACCCCTACGCCATTTTTTTTTCGAGGGGATCCCCTATTTTTGTTAACCAGCCAAGCTAAGCAGACTGCTGTGGCCTGGTATTATCAGGCTTGCAAGGTCCATGGATATTGGATCCTTACCAGCCTGAAAAACCAGGCCTCAGCGGTCTGCTTCATCTGGCTGGTTAAAAAAATAGGGGGGACCCCACGCCAATTTTTTTTGAGGGGATCCCCTATTTTTGTTAATCAGCCAAGATATGCAGACTGCTGTGGCCTGGTATTATCAGGCTGGCAAGGTCCATGGATCTTGGCTCCTTAACAGCCTGAAAATCCAGGCCTCAGCGGTCTGCTTCATCTGGCTGGTTAACAAAAATAGGAGGGACCCCACGCCAATTTTTTTCGAGGGGATCCCCTATTTTTGTTAATCAGCCAAGATATGCAGACTGCTGTGGCCTGGTATTTACAGGCTGGCAAGGTCCATGGATCTTGACTCCTTAACAGCCTGAAAATCCAGGCCTCAGCGGTCTGCTTCATCTGGCTGGTTAACAAAAATAGGGGGACCCCACACCAATTTTTTTTGAGGGGATCCCCTATTTTTGTTAATCAGCCAAGATATGCAGACTGCTGTGGCCTGGTATTATCAGGCTGGCAAGGTCCATGGATCTTGGCTCCTTAACAGCCTGAAAATCCAGGCCTCAGCGGTCTGCTTCATCTGGCTGGTTAACAAAAATAGGGGGACCCCACGCCAATTTTTTACGAGGGGATCCCCTATTTTTGTTAATCAGCCAAGATATGCAGACTGCTGTGGCCTGGTATTATCAGGCTGGCAAGGTCCATGGATCTTGGCTCCTTAACAGCCTGAAAATCCAGGCCTCAGCGGTCTGCTTCATCTGGCTGGTTAACAAAAATAGGGGGGACCCCACGCCAATTTTTTTCGAGGGGATCCCCTATTTTTGTTAACCAGCAAAGATATGCAGACTGCTGTGGCCTGGTATTATCAGGCTGGCAAGCAGGGTCGGACTGAGCCACCGGAGAAACCTCCGGTGGGCCCCAGCTCCTGCGTGGTGGGCCCTGATTTGAAAGGATAGGTCGCGGGGCAGAGGGGGCGGTGGCCCCGGGCCCCGCGCTCTGAGGGGGCCCACCCGGAGCTACGCTACAGTAACTGTATCGGCGTGCACAGCACGCCGATACAGTTACATTCTGCGGCAGAGCAAGGAGAATCGATCTTCCTGCTCTGCCGCCCAGAAGCTATGGGGCCTGAACAGGCGTTGGGGGGGCCCGGTGCCAGCAGTGGGCCCCCCAACCGTCATTGGAGGGTCAGCTGTATCGGCATGGGTACGGTTGGGGCGAGGATATGGGTGTGATTAGCTGTGAAATGGGTGTGGTCGGGGCGTGGCTCAAAATTTGCAGCGGCGCGCTATGCGCGCCGCAGCCTTTAACCCTCTTTCCTGTCTTCAAAATTTGGGAGGTATGCTGTATGACCTCCCTACAACTTCTGGGCATGCTCCTGATGAGCGCGACGGATGGTCTCCTGAGGGATCTCCTCCCACACCTGGACTAAAGCATCCACCAACTCCTGGACAGTCTGTGGTGCAACGTGGCATGGCCTAAAATTTGCTGCAGCAGGCACAGCGTGCCACAGCCTTTGTCCCTCTTTCCCTTCTTCAAAGGTTGGGAAGTATGATGATGGGCCCCAAGAATATATTTTCTCTGGTGGGCCCAAGGTACTCCAGTCCGACGCTGCTGGCAAGGTCCATGTATGTTGGCTCCTTAACAGCCTTAAATACCATGCCTCAGCAGCAGGGGCGTACATAGAAATCATGGGGCCCCATAGCAAAAGTCTGAATGGGCCCCCCCCCAAAAAAAAAAACCCAGAGCCATTGTAAATGTAAAGTGCCAGCACAGTGAGGGGACACATTAAACAAAAAAATGTATTATGCCCCCATAGATTGTGCCCCCATAGATGCTCCATAGTATAGGCCCTTATGCTGCCGCAGCTGCTGCAACCAAAAAAAAAAAAAATACATACTCACCTTTCGTCGCTGGGGGCCAGGTGCCCGTGTCCTGAGCAGGGGGTGACACCAGGTGCCGATGTCACCGCTCGATCAGGGCCCCGGCACCTGAGATATTTACCTGTCCTCTCTCCACTGCTGAGTGCCGCTGTCTTCGGGGTCCTCCAGCAGTGAATGATGAGGCAGAGGGCGCGGCGCGCACTAACGACGTCATCGCGCCCTCTGACCTGAACATTGCAGCAAGAGGACACGAGCAACGGTGGAACGGGACAGGTAAATATCCCTTATACTCACCCTTCTGCCGGTGCGGTCTGTGCAGCCCCTGCTCTTCTCCCACGGTTTCCGCCGCCAGTGTTCAGCGGTCACGCGGGACAGCTCATTAAAGTCATGAATATGTGCGTATTCATGACTGTAATGAGCGGTACCACCTGACCGCTGAACACAGGCGTCGGAGACCGTGGGAGAAGAGCAGGGCTGCAGAGACCGCACCAGGAGGGGTGAGTATATAGAAGAGCTGCGCTCCCCCTCCCCCGCCGACCGCCTGGTAGTACTGTGTCAGCACAGCTACCCGACCGTCGAGGGCCCCCTCACCTGTCCGGGCCCCATAGCAGCTGCTTGGTCTGCTTCATTCACGGTACGCCACTGCTCAGCAGTCTGTTTCATCTGGCTGGTTAACAAAAATAGGGGGACCCGACGCCATTTTTTATTCGAAGGGAACCCCTATTTTTGTTAATCAGTTCCCTCTGACGTCACTGATTGTGTCCCTGGCTGACCTGAAGTGAAAGTGGAAAGCAATCAATTAAGCTTTCCACTTCCTCTCCTGTCAGCCAGGAGAGGAACTCATTCATTTGGGGGTTTACTGTGAGGCTGCAGCATTAGCTGCGGTCCCTGCAGCAAACATTAACCCTTTCTGAAGGATTACACCGTGGGACCTGACTGTGCATGGGATAGGTAAGAATAATTTTGCTTTTTTATTTTATTTTTATTACAGGAAATGGTTTTTGCAGTCAAATAAAAGATGGTCAAAAACATGTGTCTTTATTTCATTAAAATGATTTTTAATTAAAGTGTGTGTGTTTTATTTTTATTTCATGCAATAGGATTAATAATTGATAGTTGTCTAATTGACAGCTCTCAATTATTAACCTGGCTTAAGGTCACCTTTCAATTGCAATGTGGCTTTAACCCCATATTAACCCATTCGCCACCGCTACAGGGCAATGGGAATAGACGGGCAAAGTGCCAGAAAGGGCGAATCTAATTATAGATTTGTCTTTTCTGGGGTGTCTGGGGGCAGATGTTAGTAGCCAGGGGGGGCCAAAAATAATGGTCCCTCTCTGGGCTATTATTATCTGCCCCCATTCACTGGCTTTGTCTGTCTGGTTGCGAAAATAGGGCGGGAGCCCACGCATTTTTTTTAAACAATTTTACACCTCATATATATATATATATATATACGTCATTGAATTTGTGACACATATATATATATTTATATTTATAGTTCATACACTTCTACATAGTATAATAGCCGCTAATTCAATTGACGGCTTTTGTGAAAATGCAGAACCCGACATGAAATGACACTTGGTGTACATAGGGTTAACCATGTCTTTTCATGTCCTTTGCTATCTGATTTGCACAAACAATTACATCAGTCTATGTGTGCAAAATTTCACACCTGTAGGGGTTAATTAAAGGTGTAAATTCGTAGCAAAAAAGTCCGTTTTTTTTACAACGAATTTACACCTTTAATTAACCCCTACAGGTGTGAAATTTTGCACACATAGACTGATGTAATTGTTTGTGCAAATCAGATTGCAAACGACATGAAAAGACATGGTTAACCCTATGTACACCAAGTGTCATTTCATGTCGGGTGCTTCTGTCTTTTCACAGAAGCCGGCTTTACCCGGCAATTGAATCAGAGGATATTTTACTATGTAGAAGTGTATAAACTATACATATATGTATATATATATGTCACAATGACATGTATATATATATATATGTATTCTATGTGTGTATATTTAGTGTTTACAAGGAAATAAAGGTTTTTTTTTAGTTGCGATATTTGGTTCCCATAGACTTACATGGGACTTCCGGTATCGGAATCGGATATCGCCGATATTTAGTGATATCGGCGATACCATTCCGATCCGATATTTTTAGATATCGAGCAGTATCGCTCAACACTATTCAGGAGCATTATAATAATACTTCTATCTTTAAGGGCATCATGTGGAGATTCGCTGCAAAAGACTGGAGAAGATGGAAGTCTGCAGAGACGAGCTGTGGATGAGAAAACTCATCATGGGGTCTGGACAAGATGAAGAAACGAAGGAAAACGACTCCAGAGACGACGTCATCTATAAGGTACCTGGATGTAAGTATTATTTGTGATACTGACTAATTCTCATGTTTTTATTTATGTTAGAATCATTAAAGGAGTTGTCCTGGTCTGTGATGAGTCTGCAGACATTCTATGTGACTGCAGACTTCTGAATTCTCACAGTGCGCACTGCACTCTGTTAGGATTCTCCCGTGCCAGCGATTTACATACATGTGGTCACATGCTGACTAGACATGTGTGGCCTCACTCAATGAAAATGAACTGACTGAGGCTTAGCATGTCTAGTTAGAATGTGGCCAGAAGTATACAAATCACATGCATGTGCTGACATGACCCTGTACTCTTGCCAACGGCAAGGGAGAACCCTAAAAAAGTGTGCAGTGCATTAATTGTGAGAATTAAGAAGCCTTCAATGTCAGGATTCAGCTCTGCAGGTTCCAGTAGTCATCACATTGAAACTTTACTCATATGTGACTTTCATACTTATGGTCCTGTGACAATGAGCTTCTCTTCCTGCTTCTCTCAGTTTTCACTGAACATTGAAAGCATTAGGGAGAGCGACTCGTTGGTACATGACTAAAGGTACTGCCACACTAAACAATCCCGCTAGCGATCTCGTTAGCGTTGCATACTAATGAGATCGCTAGCGGGATTGTTTCTATATCGCTAAATGCGGCCACATTTAGCGATATAGTTAACGACGCTATCGCCGTTAGCGATCTTCTTAACGACTTTAGCGGTACAAAAGTACCGCTAAATCGCTAAGAAAAGGTGCCACACAGCGATTAGATACTTACCCAGCGGGGCGCCAGCGATGAAATAGGGTCTGGAACGATTCCAGCGACGAGCGAGATCACAGCAGGAAGCTCGTCGCTGGAAGCTGCCGCACTGAACAATATCGCTAACGGGATCGCTAAATAGTGACGTTTTTTAGCGATCCCGTTAGCGATATTGTTTAGTGTGGCATACCCTTAAGTGTGCAAATTGCATATGTTCTTGGGGGGGGCGCCAAACTGAATTCTTGATACCTAGATACACCTCTATTCAGGGGTACTATAACTTAGGTGTTTATTATAATAATTTTTAGGCGACTCTATGTGTTATTCATTTATGAGTGTAGAGTTTCAGAGGGTTATGTTTTTAGGATGTGGAGCTACTGTATTTCCAAAAGGTACAGCTTGTGACATCAGTATGGAGCATAAGTGTGAAGCTATTATTTACAAGAGGCACTGAGAGTGGCAATATTATTTACAGGGGTCACATTGTGTAAAGCTATTAGTTATGGGGGGTATGTTAGGGTATGTGCACACGTTGTGGATTTGTTGTGGATCCGCAGTGGATTTTCTGCACGGATTCGCTGCAGATCCACAAGTGTATCAGCAACCAATGTAATTCAATGGGAAAAAAAGCTGTGCACATGCTATGGAAAATTCCGCACGGAATCTGCAGCGGTTTATTTTCCGCAGCATGTCAACTCTTTTTGCGGATCCCCATGCATTCTTACACCCATTCCATTAATGAAATCCGCAGGACTAAAAACGCATGCCAATCCACAAGAAATCCTCACCCAATCCGCACAAAATCCACGAAAAAAAGCACGGATTTTGACGTGTGTTTTCTGCGAAGAGATGCAGAATCCGCTCAGTAAATTCCTGAGCGAAATCCGCAACGTGTGCACATACCCTTAAGCTATTATTTACCCAGGGCATGGTTCATGCCAATATTTTTGGAGGGTACGGAGTTTGGCAGATTGAGATTCTGCATATGAAGAGGATAAGCTGCAAAAGTGAAGAACAGAAGATGTTGCGACAACAAACTACAGAGAGCTGAAAAGAGAGACAAGACCTGAAAAAAGTCATGATGGTCTGGATCGGATGGAGGAGAGAAGCAACGTCAACAACTCCCATCATTGATGATGCCTCCGGCAAGTCACTGAATGTCACAGTGTGTACTCCGACTGACTGTATTTTGCCAGTACTGTATTCACCTGAGGTCTGTGGCCTTCTAGTCTGTGAAACAGCAACTCTTGACATGCCGTTACCATTGTTTAAACCATTTTTGGAGCTATAGTCTCACGTGGCTGAAAATCTTTGTTATGGTTAACCTGACTTGACAACTGGTTCATTTTAATCTTAGAGCAGTTCTTATTTTATCCAAAAAAAGCTAGGGAGAGCAGAAATCATTGATTTTCAATTTACACTATATACCTAGATTTGCAGTTAATATAATACAGCCTCGGGTTATAACCGCATAGGACATTCATTTGTGTAACCTATATGCACTAATACATTTTACATGAGCTAACAGGTGTGATTAAGCATAATGCTTCACTAGTGTTCCTCACTGATGGCTTAAAGTAGAAAATGTGCTGGTGGCCTTAGTTGAAACTTAACTTCTTCGATAAATTGGTGACTTAAACAAGGACAAGGTGTACATGTGCATCATAATGTTGGATAAATTGTGAAAACTGCACAACCTAACATTAATCTGAATATATTAATGATTGAGGCTATGTGCGCACATTGAGTATTTGCTTGCAGAAATTTCTGCATCTCCTGGCAGGAAAAATGCTGTGGAAAAAAACGTGCTTTTTTACCACATTTTTTTATGCATTTTTTGATGCGTTTTTGTACAACAATGAAAGCTTTTTTGAGCTAAATAAAGATATTTTTTTAAAAAAAGTTTTGTGATATCATTTCTTGGTTCAACACCACCTTTTTCATGCTGATGCAGTGGCATCAGGGTAATGGGATTGGGGCTTGGTGTAAGCAGCTGTCATTGACACCTAGCTCTAGGCTTAAGGTACTGCCACACTAAGCAATCCCGCTAGCGATCTCGTTAGCGTTGCATACTAATGAGATCGCTAGCGGGATTGTTTCTATATCGCTAAATGCTACCGCATTTAGCGATATAGTTAACGACGCTATCGCCGTTAGCGATCTTCTTAACGACTTTAGCGGTACAAAAGTACCGCTAAATCGCTAAGAAAAGGTGCCACACAGCGATAAGATACTTACCCAGCGGGAGCGCCAGCGATGAAATAGGGTCCGGAACGATTCCAGCGACGAGCGAGATCACAGCAGGAAGCTCGTCGCTGGAAGCTGCCGCACTGAACAATATCGCTAACGGGATCGCTAAATAGTGACGTTTTTTAGCGATCCCGTTAGCGATATTGTTTAGTGTGGCATACCCTTTAGTAATGAAAAGGTGTTAGGCTGGCAACCTCATTACTAAGCTGATAAGTAAACACAAACACACATTGTCACCAGCCTATGTAGGAGCACTAACAGGACAAACTTAAAGGGTATGCCACACTAAACAATCCCGCTAGCGATCTCGTTAACATCGCATACTAATGAGATCGCTAGCGGGATCGTTTTAATATCGCTAGTAGTGGCCTAATTTAGCGATGTCGTTAAGGACGCTATCGCGGTTAGCGATCTCCTTAACGACTTTAGCGGTACAAAAGTACCGCTAAATCGCTAAAAAAGGTGCCACACTCAGCGATATATACTTACCAGCGGGACGCCGACGATAAAAATAGGGTCCGGAACGATCGCTGTGATGAACGAGATCACAGCAGGGGCCACGTCGCTGGTAGATGGTAAGGGTATGCCACACTAAACAACATCGCTAACGGGATCGCTAAAAAACGTCACTATTTAGCGATCCCGTTAGCGATGTTGTTGTGTGCGGCATCTACCAACGACGTGGCCCCTGCTGTGATCTCGTCCGTCGTCCTGATCGTTCCGGACCCTATTTTCATCGCTGGCGTCCCGCTGGGTAAGTATCTAATCGCTGAGTGTGGCACCTTTTTTAGCGATTTAGCGGTACTTTTGTACCGCTAAAGTCGTTAAGGAGATCACTAACCGCGATAGCGTCCTTAACGATATCGCTAAATTAGGTAGCTACTAGCGATATAGAAATAATCCCGCTAGCGATCTCATTAGTATGCGACGCTAACGAGATCGCTAGCGGGATTGTGTAGTGTGGCAGTACCTTTACATAGGCTGTACCCATGTACCCAAACAACTGTTAATTTTAAAGAAACAAAAATGAAAAAAAAAATTGCGTGGGATCCGGCGTAATTTTAATAACCAGCAAAGAGGAGGCTGAGGGCTGATATTAATATTCTGCAAAGGAGCCAATAGCCATAAAGGTTCCCAGGCTATTAATATCAGCTCAAAGCTGTTTGCCTAGCCTTTACTGGCTAGTTTACAGGGGGACACCAGAAAAGAATTGACATAGGGTCCCCCTATAAAATCTAACTAGCAAAGGCTAGGCAGACAGCTGCGGGCTGATATTAATAGCCAAGGAAGGGGCCAAGGCTATTGACCCCTCCCAGACTAAAAACATCATCTCTCAGCCGCTCCAGAAAAAGCGCATTATAAGATGCGCCAAATCTGGCACTTAGCCTCGTTCTTCCCACTTACCCTATAGCGGTATCAAGTGGGGGTTCATATTTGTGGGGTTGATGTCACCTTTGTATTGTCAGATGACATCAAGCCCACAGGTTAGTAAGGGAGAGGTGTCTATAAGACACCTATCCATTAGAAACCCCATAGTGATATTGTATAAAAACACACACCCAGAATAAAGTCCTTTATTTGAAATAATGACACAGACTCCTTTAATGAACCTTAATTAAACCACACTTACTGAATGCCTAATCCACCAAAGCCAATATCTCCTGCAACAAAAATTAAATAATAAACCACAATGATCCTCACCTCAAGGAAGCTTGTAAAACACAAAACAAAAACTCAGCAAATCCGCAAACGTTTTTATACCTGCGTTTTTGCTGCGGATTTGACTGACTGAATTGAAGTCAATTGGTGGAAAACGCTGCAGTAAAACACAAAGAATTTACATGCTGCAGAAAAAAATGCACTGCAAATACTTAAGAAAATTTACTGATCATGTGCACAACACTTCAGCATTGTCATTGAATTAGCTTGCATAAGGATTCCATAGCGGTTTTGCAGCAAAAACGCATAAAAAATGCACATAGCCTAAATCTGATATGCTGGTTTCATAATATGGAGTTCTAGTCAACATGGCCACCATCAAGGCAGTACAGGAGCCACTGCTGTCAGGGACCCAGAAAAAGGAGCTAAACTTCATCTGTTAGCTGCCACACATCCGCTAACCAACAATAGCATCAGGTAAGCAACCAATGTTCACTTATAAAGTACAAGGGACCTGATAATGGCAATGAGGTATAGTCCTGGTTCCTTATGTAGTGTCCTTCATTTCAGAAAGTATAAATGGTCCCAATTAGCATTCTGCCCCTGCTCCCCATTGCCCCACCAAACAGATCAGCCTAAATGCCCCCATCCATATTAGACTAATGTTGCCCAAACCCGCTGATATTGACAGGTCTGGCAGATGGTTTAATGTGTATTGGGGTTGTGGCGCCCCTGAGGGTCCAGTCGCCACAGAGTTGTTGCATCTCACCCAGAGGTGTGACACCTGACTCTCAGGTAAGGAGGAAGCACCCCTTAGACTCCAACACCGCATCCAACACACCATGCCAGCTGAGCGTACGGACGGACCCTTAGGGAGGATGGTCTGACTCAGCCTGGTTAAGAAAGGGTGTATAGCTGGGTGGGTGGAGCTTAGACAGCACTTAGGCTGCATGTTAGATTAGAGAGCAGCCAGTCCTGGACTGGGGCTTCTCCTGAACTGATCTTGGGAAGCAACTGCCAGAGGAGCGAGAGGGTCCTGGGCAGAGGCAGTGATTGAAGCTGTAGCCCATTCTAGGATTAGAAGGACCAGGCCAACGTGGGGCACGGCCCCTAGACTAGCGGGAAATCTTCAGGCTCTGCTAGTAAAGCCGACAGCGGTGGTCACTTCATGGGCCATTGCGATATTCCACCAGCATCTCTACCGGAAGGCAGCATTACGGGGTCAAGTACGTGCAGACAAAGGATTGATCTGTTTACCGAAAGGGCTCACAGCTCCCTTCGTCTGAGAGCTCTGACTGGGTGAAGGTGCAAGGAAATAAGGAGTAATAGCATGGAGAGAAAGATAGAAGGCCAGAAACATTACTGAAAGGAAGTCTTTGGGAGTGCGACCAATCTATCTGGGGGTTGCTGGACCACTTCCCTGAAGGACACAGTGTCAGGCGGGCATCTGTATGGATCCGACAGACTGTGAGTAAAAACCCTTAACTGCACGTGGACTGTCTCCGAGAGTTTTTCCAGCGTCGCACACTCCCCTCTGCTACATCGCAAGCACCATCCCTGCACTTCCACATCTACCTGCCCTGGAAGGACACAGCCTCACCTGTAGGAGGCTTAACATCTAGCTGTACTACACCATCCCTTCCAGAGGACCTGGACAGCAGCACTGGTCACCCTGACCAGGTACTACAGGTGGCGTCACGAATAATCATACGAACACTAATCCCCTGTAAATATCCCCTTTTTGGTGAGCGCCCAGTGCCACGGACCGAGTCGTGGCTGCCGTGACATCCCCCATAGAAGTCGATGGGCTCGGTGCCGAGTACCCCACGGCCCTGGCAGGCGGCTCAGTGTGATGGCCCTAAGATTGTCGGGAGAGATGTTGATCGGGTGTATCCGATTTCAGAATGCTGATTGAATTGTTCTCTCGGAAAAAAAGGCTCCAGCAGATCTGTCAGTCAGCAGATTTCTCTTCATGAACCCTGAGGCACTTGGCCTGTCATGTGCTTCTGTCTATGGGAGAATCTGTTGGGATAGACTGTGCTGTAGGTTCCTTCCTCTGAAGATATCAATCGTGTTGTGTGTATTGTGTCATACATCCAGTGGTGTAACTAGGCTTTCTGGCACCCGGGACAAGAATTCGGTTCGGCACCCCCCCTCCCGAGCACACATGCGATTTGCACACTTAAGGTACTGCCACACTACACAATCCCGCTAGCGATCTCGTTAGCGTCGCATACTAATGAGATCGCTAGCGGGATTGTTTCTATATCGCTAGTAGCTACCTATTTTAGCGATGTCGTTAGGACGCTATCGCGGTTAGCGATCTCCTTAACGACTTTAGCGGTACAAAAGTACCGCTAAATCGCTAAAAAAGGTGCCACACTTAGCGATATATACTTACCCAGCGGGGCGCCAGCGACGAAAATAGGGTCCGGAACGATTCCAGCGACGAGCGAGATCACAGCAGGAAGCTCGTCGCTGGCAGATGCCGCACACAACAACATCGCTAACGGATCGCTAAATAGTGACGTTTTTTAGCGATCCCGTTAGCGATGTTGTTTAGTGTGGCATACCCTTTAGTCATGTACTGACGAGCTGTTCTCCCTAATGCTCTCAATGTTCAGTGAAAAACTGAGAGAAGCAGGAAGAGAAGATCGTTGTCACAGGACCATAAGAATGAAAATCGCATATGAATGAAGTGTCCATGTGATGACTACTGGAACCTGCAGAGCTGAATCCTGAGATTGCAGCTTCTGAATCCTCACAACTAATGCAACTGCACACTTTTAGGGTTCTCCCTTACCGGTTGCAAGAATGCACGGTCATGTCAGCACAAGCATGTGATTTATATACTTCTGGCCACATTCTGACTAGACGTGCCCGACCTCGCTCTGTTCATTTTCATTGAGTGAGGCCACACATGTCTAGTCAGCATGTGACTGCATGTATGTAAATCGCCGGCACGAGAAAATCCTAACAGAGTGCAGTGAGCACTGTGAGAATTCAGAAGTCTGCAGTCACATAGAATGTCTGCAGACTCATCACAGACCTGGAGAAACCCTTTAATGCTCTTAACATTAATAAAAACATGAGAATTAGTCAATTTCACAAATAACATTTACATCCAGGTACCTTATAGATGATGTCGTCTCCTTCTTTTCTTCTTCTTGTCCAGACCCCATGTTGAGTTTTCTAATCAACAGCCGTCTCTGCAGATTTCCATCTTCTCCGGTCTTCTGCAGCAAATCTCCACACGATGCCCTTAAAGACAGAAGAGTCATTATAATGCTCCTAAATAAAAATATCTGCAATATACTGTCGCCTCACACTATTCCCCTCCCTCCTCACACTGTCTCCTCTCACATCCGCCCTGTTCACCATACTGTCTCCTCATATATTTACCCCCTCACTCTCCATACTGTCTGCTCACACATGCCTCTGACTCCCCATACTGTGTCTGCACACATCCAATCACCCTCACTCCCCATACTGTGTCCACATACATTCACCTGTTCATTCCCCATACTGTCTGCACCCATGCCCCCACTCACCATACTGTGTCTGCACCCACCCCCCATACTGTTTCCTCATACATGCCCTCATACATACTCTTGTGTCCTCAAATCCACCCACAAACATTAAATCCCCCCATCCCCACTCCAAATTCCCCACACATATTAAGTACTGTCACGCGGTCTTATGATATGTGTACGATGTCAGTAAACTATTCTTAAAAGAACAACACTCTATACAACATATAGATTAGCAACATCAGCATGTAAATATAGAATAGATTTACCTGACACGATATCCGTTGAACTCAGGGTTAATCTTGAGGACTTGATACACTGTCACAGGAAAGAGGAGGACCGGGGTCTAACCTGACCCTAAACTGGGGTCCTAACTAATCCCTCACCTTGGAGGTACTGATAATGGTTCAGAGGTCCAAGTCTCCAGCCTAACCCTGTCTCCTATCAGTCCCTGAACCCTGTAATCAGTCCTAAGAAGGATTCTGATTACCACCAAAGGGATATGGGCTGATCTCTGCTAAATACACAGATTAGACATATAAGACAGACTGGAGAAAACACAGACTTGCATACACACTCAAACACAGAAGGAACATAAATGATCTGGGATATTAAACTCTAAGCAAGGTGAGCTTAAAACAACTAAGGAGCTCTTTAACTTAAGTCTATACAGATACAATCCTATCTGTGGTCTGCATGAAGAATTTCACTGGCAACTCCCAACACAGACAACCAGAGATTTAAAGGAAAACAATCAACAAATAATTAATTGCAGCCGGAAGAAACTGCACCCAGTCCCAGAACTGAGCACAGACAGAATTAACTCCCTAACTGCCAAACACAAAGAAACAGCAACTCAGCTGTGAGAAGTCAGAATGTGCAACCGCGACGATCTTCGTGGCGATGCACACATGACAAGTACACCCCATCCCACTCCAAATCCCCCACACACATTAAGTACCCCCATCCCCACTCCAAATCCCCCACACACATTATCTGCCCTCCATCCCCACTCCAAATCCCCCACACACATTAAGTACCCCCCATCCCCACTCCAAATCCCCACACAAATTAAGTACCCCCCATTCCCACTCCAAATCCCCCCACACATTAAGTATCCTCCCTATTCCCACTCCAAATCCCCACACACATAAAATAACCCTCCCCATCCCCACTCCAAATCCCCCCACACATAAAATAACCCCATCCCCACTCCAAATCCCCTACACATAAAATAACCCCCATCCCCACTCAAAATCCACACACAATAAAATAACCCCCCATCCCCACTCCAAATCCCCCCCGCATAAAGTACCCCCATCCCACTCTAAATCCCCCCACATAAAGTACCCCCCATCCCCACTCCAAATCCCCACACACATTAAGTACCCCCATCCCCACTCCAAATCCCCCCACACATTAAGGATCCCCCATTCCCACTCCAAATCCCCCCACACATAAAATAACCCCCCATCCCCACTCCAAATCCCCCCACACATAAAATAACCCCCCATCAACAATCCCATTAAAACCCCCCATCCACTCAAATCCCCAACTAGTCCCATCCCCACTCCAAATCCCCCAATAAAGTACCCATCCCCACTCCAAATCCCCCCACATAAAGTACCCCCATCCCCACTCCAAATCCCCCCACACATAAAATAACCCCCATCCCCACTCCAAATCCCACACACATAAAATAACCCCCCATCCCCACTCAAATCCCCACCATAAAACCCCCATCCCCACTCTAAATCCCCCCGCATAAAGTACCCCCCATCCCCACTCAAATCCCCCCACATAAGTACCCCCATCCCCACTCCAAATCCCCCCACACATTAAGACCCCCATCCCACTAACACATAAATCATCCCTCCTCCACACATAAAATAACCCCCCATCCCCACTCCAAATCCCCCCACACATAAAATAACCCCCCCATCACAACTCCAAATCCTCCCATACATAAAGAACCCCCCATCCCACTCCAAATCCCCCACATAAAGTACACCCATCCCCCACTCCAAATCCCCCACATAAAGTACCCCCATCCCCACTCCAAATCCCCACACACATAAAGAATCCCCCATCCCCACTCCAAATTCCCCCACATAAAGTATCACCCCCATATTATGTCCCCCCGTTAATCTTCGGTGGTTTCTTCAGCTCCACAGTGGAGCACACTCACCACCACTGTTTCCCTTCTGGGCGCCGCCGGTGTGTGACGTCAGCAGCATGATCACATGACCTGATCACGCTGCTGTTGTCGCTCTGACCCTGCGGTCAGAGCTTCAATTGTACTGGCGTCTGTATAGACGCCAGTACAATTGGTCCCTGAGAGCCGGCGTGCAGCAGCTTCTCTGCGCCAGCTTTCAGCTTGACAGCCGGCACAGGGAACCGCCGACTCCCAGGCTGGGAGCGGCAGAATGCAGCCGCCGGGGGAGACACTGCTGACCGCCGCATTAGGCGGCCCGACTGCACCCCACTACCCGCTGCGCCCGGGGCACATGCCCCGGCTGCCCCCCTGGATACGCCTCTGCATACATCTTTGTATATATTGTGATATGGTTATGTACAGTGTGTAGTAGCGTTATACGTAATGTGAAGTATAATATGTATAATGTAGGATGTGATCATGAAACCTATACAAGCGGCAGAGTCAAAATTAGCCCATCCAAAACTCTGTTGTCAATGGTAACAAATTCACTAAATGCAAAAAAGGTGCAAAAACACAAATTTTATTGACATATATAACAGTACAAAAGTTTGACTCTGTCGCTTGTATAGGTTTTATTTCATTGAGAGTCGCCCATGGACTTTATTATAGTCTTATAGTGATCATCCACAGGTATGATTCTTTCTGAGAGGATGTGATCATGTAAGTAATGTACAGTGTAGGATAGAATCAATAGAAAAATTATCCAAATAATATGGTGCTAACAATACATGTAAACCCGTCTAAAATCCTAAACACTCCGTGCAGGGAGCGATGTAGGGAAACCAGAAAAAGCACAACAAAAACAAAATATTTTGAAAATTATTGATGAACAATCTTTAAAATAATCATAATTACATTTCAAAATTATTAACTGAGAGAAGGATGCCTCAAATGCGAGGGACGTTTAATGGCTACGAACCCTGTTAAACATCAATTGACAAAATAATATGAGGTAGATTGTTATAATTATTCATAGTCTCTGTAAAACAAGCCTACTTTCAAAAGACACCAATAGATGTCAATTATAAAGTGCATGTGCAAAATAACAAAGTATAGATTGAAGGTAGGCAAGCTCAAAGCAGGTTGGAGGCGTGATCAATACATTCCCTTTAAAAGTATTATGCTTACATTAACATAAGGGGTATATGAGCCTACAATTGTATTGCAGCCTGAGAAGCAGGGCTGCCACTAGGAATTTTGGGGCCCCATACTGGCAAAATATTCAGGGCCCCTTGATTGAGACTCCA
Organism: Oophaga sylvatica; assembly: GCA_033576555.1. Lineage (NCBI taxonomy): Eukaryota > Metazoa > Chordata > Amphibia > Anura > Dendrobatidae > Oophaga > Oophaga sylvatica. The sequence continues at coordinate 59,477,796 of JARQOD010000001.1, forward strand.
CCCAGGCTCCACCCCAGCCCCGCCTCCACCCCTCGAACTGTCCACAGTCCCACCACTCTCTCTTGGAAAAACTCCACTTCTCACCAATCACACATTAACAGTTCTCATCACCAGATCACACATATAGCTGGCAGCTCTAGTTTTGGCCAAAAGATTTTTTTAAGCTGCCACCGTAACACATTAGACACTTTTGGCCGGGCCCTACTCTACTGTAAACTATGTGAGACAGTGAGAGTATGTGTATTGAATGGGGTGTATATTTCACCTAGCTACTTTACTGACTGGTATAAGGGAGGTGTGTGGCTTTGTAGATCTAGTGGTAGAGAAAGGTCACTACACCTTACATTCAGTACACACTTGCAGCTCAGGCCTGAAATCACTCAGGTGTTAATTAGGAGACCAGAAGTAGGTGTGTTAGAAACAGTCTCCAGGAGTGTTAGAGCTGGCTTAGTCTGGACACACAGGAAGGTGTCCCGGCACAAGAAGCAGTCTCAAAGTGTTAGAGCTGGCTTAGTCTGGACAGGGAGTCCAGGCACAAGAAGCAGTCTCCAGGAGTTTGAGCTATCTCAGTCTGGGTGCAGGAAGTACCCCGGACACAGGAGTAGTCTCAGTGAGAACCCGTGCGAATAGCGGCTGAATAGGAGTGGATCTCTCTCAAGTCTGGACATGGAAGGTGCCTTCAGACACAAGGAGGAGTATCTGTGAAACTCCATACTGGTAACATATATCATATGTGTTGTTTTGGGTCAGGCTGGTAGAGCCGGGACCCGGATAGACAGGGCAATCGATCTATGTGTAATTAGTGGCTAGACAAGCCTAGGTTTTCTGTTTATGCTTTATTTTTATCTGTTTGCTGTGGACTTTAATAAAGCTGGTTGCGGCCAGTTTTCACCAGAACTGCTGTCTGAATGGACTGTTTTCGTGTCACTCTGTCTACCCAGACAGCGATCCTAGAGCTATATCCCCTGAAAATGCTACACCTATTAAATATTTGTTAAAATATCCAATACAATTTAGATATATTTTTATTTATTTTTAATTTTTTAAAATGACCAATAACACCACATACAAGGATCAAATACCACCGCACCATGACCAGACCACATATTACCACCACAGTGACCAAAATAATATCACATACAAGGAACAAATACCACTGCACCATGACCAGACACCATATTACCACCACATAGTGACCTGTAATACCACATACAAGGGACAAATACCACCCCACCATGTCCAGACCACAAATTACCACCACATAGTGACTGAATACTACAATACTGATCAGTAATAAAAAAAAACCACAATACTATCACCATAAGTGCCATTATACACAGGAGATCTGTATACAGTGTATAGTTTCAGTGTACAGGTAACACTGACTCACCAGTGACGTCTCTAGGTGAAGTCCTTCATCTTTGCTTTTCATCTTTCATCCAGCACAGACCGCCATAACGTCTTCCAGCCAGGGCTTGTCTCTGCAGGAAATAACACAGTTATCTAGAGCTCCACATGCAGAACACATTACTTATTTTTTCCTCAACTTCTAAACTACACCAGATGAAGAAAAAAAGGCAACATAGTGTCGCTCTGCACAGTAACAGGACCGCCTCCCCATTTAAAACAGTATTCTCAAAAAATAAAAATACATCACTGCAGTAATAATATCCCTTAATTAGCCCCTATGGTAATAATATCCCTCATCCTGGCCCTGTGTGTCTCATTCCTGGCTTCAGCCATATGTTCTCCCATCCCGCCCTCATGAGTATCCATTCTGCCCCATATGATCTCCCCATCCTGCCCCATCTGTCTCCAACCCTGCCCCATGTCTTTTATCCTGACCCCAGTGTCTCCAATCCTGCCCCCAGTGCCTCCAATCCTGCCCCCAGTGTCTCCAATCCTGCCCCCAGATCCTGCCTCCAGTGTCTCCGATCCTGCCCCCAATGCCTCCAATCATGCCCCCAGTGTCTCCAATCCTGCCCCCAGTGTCTCCAATCCTGCCCTGTCTCCAATTCTGCCCCTTCTCCATCCTGCCCCCAGTGTCTCCAATAATGCCTCCATGTCTTTCATTCTGCCCCCATCTGTATGGCCAATCCTGCCCCCAGTGTCTCCAATCCTTCTCCGTCTCCATTCTGCCCCCAGTGTCTCCAATCCTGCCCCCAGTGCCTTCAATCCTGCCTCCAGTGCCTCCAATCATGCCCCCAGTGTCTCCAATCCTGCCCCCAGTGTCTCCAATCCTGCCCCTTCTCCATCCTGCCCTGTCTCCAATCCTGCCCCTTCTCCATTCTGCCTCCAGTGTCTCCAATAATGCATCCATGTCTTTCATTCTGCCCCATGTCTGTATGGCCAATCCTGCCCCCAGTGTCTCCAATCCTGCTCCGTCTCCATTCTGCCCCCAGTGTCTCCCATTCTGCCCCATCTCCATCCTTCCCCGTCCAGTCTTCATTCTGCCCCAGTCCTGCCCAGTCTCCATTCTGCCCACAGTCCTGCCCCATCTCCATTCTGCCCCCAGTCCTGCCCCATCTCCATTCTGCCCCCAGTCCTGCCCCATCTCCATTCTGCCCCCAGTCTTGCCCACTCTTCATTCTGCCCCCAGTCCTGCCCACTCTCCATTCTGCCCCCAGTCCTGCCCCATCTCCATTCTGCCCCCAGTCCTGCCCCATCTCCATTCTGCCCCCAGTCCTGCCCCATCTCCATTCTGCCGCGGCTCCGGCTTGCAATATTAAAAAAAAAAAAAAAATCTTTCTCCTTACCTTGCCGCGTTCCACGGTAATAGAGTCACTGAACCTGTGTCCTGGACGCAGGTTCAGTTACTTGAGCGGCAGGCTGGGGGCGGGGAAGTGGGGCCCGATCGGTAGGTGACGGGGCCCGGTGCGGGCCCCCCTCTGCTGATCGGGCCCCATACGCCAGTCAGGGCTGTAAAGCCCTGATGGCGGCCCTGCTAAGAAGAGCTAATGATATGGTATGAATAATTAACCCCAAAACACTGTTAAGCAGCAATAAACATTGGCACAGAGCCCTAAGAAGACAACTTACTGAATGTGTTGCAGGGTCCATGCCGCGTCCCTCCACCCCGATGCTCGTTTCGTCCACACTTCTTCAGGGGGCGTCAGGAGTGTGTTGGGGATATTTATTCATACCGAGGTGTGTTTGGATAGGGAGCTGAGTCACAAGTTCCGAAGCTTGTAATGCAAAAGGTAATGGACCTAAGCAGGACTGAATGTGACAGACTAGTGGGAGTTACGAGTGCGAGGGATCCAGGGAAGTCCTTCATCTTTGCTTTTCATCTTTCATCCAGCACAGACCGCCATAACGTCTTCCAGCCAGGGCTTGTCTCTGCAGGAAATAACACAGTTATCTAGAGCTCCACATGCAGAACACATTACTTATTTTTTCCTCAACTTCTAAACTACACCAGATGAAGAAAAAAAGGCAACATAGTGTCGCTCTGCACAGTAACAGGACCGCCTCCCCATTTAAAACAGTATTCTCAAAAAAATAAAATACATCACTGCAGTAATAATATCCCTTAATTAGCCCCTATGGTAATAATATCCCTCATCCTGGCCCTGTGTGTCTCATTCCTGGCTTCAGCCATATGTTCTCCCATCCCGCCCTCATGAGTATCCATTCTGCCCCATATGATCTCCCCATCCTGCCCCATCTGTCTCCAACCCTGCCCCATGTCTTTTATCCTGACCCCAGTGTCTCCAATCCTGCCCCCAGTGCCTCCAATCCTGCCCCCAGTGTCTCCAATCCTGCCCCCAGATCCTGCCTCCAGTGTCTCCGATCCTGCCCCAATGCCTCCAATCATGCCCCCAGTGTCTCCAATCCTGCCCCCAGTGTCTCCAATCCTGCCCTGTCTCCAATTCTGCCCCTTCTCCATCCTGCCCCCAGTGTCTCCAATAATGCCTCCATGTCTTTCATTCTGCCCCCATCTGTATGGCCAATCCTGCCCCCAGTGTCTCCAATCCTTCTCCGTCTCCATTCTGCCCCCAGTGTCTCCAATCCTGCCCCCAGTGCCTTCAATCCTGCCTCCAGTGCCTCCAATCATGCCCCCAGTGTCTCCAATCCTGCCCCCAGTGTCTCCAATCCTGCCCCTTCTCCATCCTGCCCTGTCTCCAATCCTGCCCCTTCTCCATTCTGCCTCCAGTGTCTCCAATAATGCATCCATGTCTTTCATTCTGCCCCATGTCTGTATGGCCAATCCTGCCCCCAGTGTCTCCAATCCTGCTCCGTCTCCATTCTGCCCCCAGTGTCTCCCATTCTGCCCCATCTCCATCCTTCCCCGTCCAGTCTTCATTCTGCCCCAGTCCTGCCCAGTCTCCATTCTGCCCACAGTCCTGCCCCATCTCCATTCTGCCCCCAGTCCTGCCCCATCTCCATTCTGCCCCCAGTCCTGCCCCATCTCCATTCTGCCCCCAGTCTTGCCCACTCTCATTCTGCCCCCAGTCCTGCCCACTCTCCATTCTGCCCCCAGTCCTGCCCCATCTCCATTCTGCCCCCAGTCCTGCCCCATCTCCATTGCCCCAGTCCTGCCCCATCTCCATTCTGCCGCGGCTCCGGCTTGCAATATTAAAAAAAAAAAAAAAAATCTTTCTCCTTACCTTGCCGCGTTCCACGGTAATAGAGTCACTGAACCTGTGTCCTGGACGCAGGTTCAGTTACTTGAGCGGCAGGCTGGGGGCGGGGAAGTGGGGCCCGATCGGTAGGTGACGGGGCCCGGTGCGGGCCCCCCTCTGCTGATCGGGCCCCATACGCCAGTCAGGGCTGTAAAGCCCTGATGGCGGCCCTGCTAAGAAGAGCTAATGATATGGTATGAATAATTAACCCCAAAACACTGTTAAGCAGCAATAAACATTGGCACAGAGCCCTAAGAAGACAACTTACTGAATGTGTTGCAGGGTCCATGCCGCGTCCCTCCACCCCGATGCTCATTTCGTCCACACTTCTTCAGGGGGCGTCAGGAGTGTGTTGGGGATATTTATTCATACCGAGGTGTGTTTGGATAGGGAGCTGAGTCACAAGTTCCGAAGCTTGTAATGCAAAAGGTAATGGACCTAAGCAGGACTGAATGTGACAGACTAGTGGGAGTTACGAGTGCGAGGGATCCAGGGAGCAGTAGTGGAAGAAACAGAATGTGGAACCGAAGAGCAAGTAAGGAGACTTGCTGATCAGGACTGTAGCGTTAATGCTGGGCTGTGACGGAGTAGAGAGGAACAGTGTGCCTAACTAGCCCTAGAATAAATTGCAGAAGTCCATTAAGACTTTGTACACACTATCCGTTGTATATAACCTTTACCAAGTTATCATTCAGTAAATAATTTGTGTAGGAACAGAAGTCTCTCTCCTTGACCTATAAAACACATGGTCCTGGCAGCCCCCACAATCCACAAACAGGCGCCCTGCACGGGTGTGAAGCCCACACCACACAAGTCCACACAGCCAGCCAAGACCCACTCTTTCATGTAGCGAGCCAGGGCATGAAGGGAGACAAGTTCCTCGGCCGTGGCTCCTGCCTCGCACAGTGCTTCAGGCTGAGGGACTCATGATCAGCTGAAGCATTGTTCGGCCTACACCATGTAATGTGTATGGTCGGCTTAAGAGGTTTCTTGAAGAGTCCCCTTAATAAAAGCAGATATAGATATTGATGGACACAATGGACAGTTTAATGTCACTGAACATTTTGCATACGTTGCACAGATAAAAACTGACTAATTAACATAGGACAATGACCTACTTCGGTTGGTAGATGACAGTCAGTCACACACATTATATAACATTCCACTTCATAGAAATAGGCTGCTTAAAGGGAAAATGCCACCAGGTTTTTATTACCTTATCTGAAAATAGCATAATGTAAGTGAAGAGACTCTGATTCCAGCGATGTGTCACTTACTAAGGTGCTTGCTGTCATTTTGATAACTGTTTTACATGATGCACGTCTACCAGTTCTCTAAATGCTAAACAGTCTATAATCCTGCCTACACCACTGATTGGCTGCTTTCTGTGTACAGTCATGGCCAAAAGTTTTGAGAATGACACAAATATTATATTTTCACATGATCTGCTGCCCTCTGGTTTTTATGTGTGTTTGACAGATGTTTTTATCACAGACAGAAATGTAATAATTGCAAACATATGAGTAACAAAAGCTTATATTGACAGTTAGAATGAGTTAATGCAGCAAGTCAATATTTGCAGTGTTGACCCTTCTTCTTCAGGACCTCTGCAATTCTCCCTGGCATGCTCTCAATCAACTTCTGGACCAAATCCTGACTGATAGCAGTCTATTCTTGCACAATCAATGCTTTCATTTTGTCAGAATTTTTAGGTTTTTGTTTGTCCACCCGTCTCTTGATGATTGACCACAAGTTCTCAATGGGATTAAGATCTGAGGAGTTTCCAGGCCATGGACCCAAAATCTCAATGTTTTGTTCCCTGAGCCATTTAGTTATCACCTTTGCTTTATGGCAAGGTGCTCCATCATGCTGGAAAAGGCATTGTTGATCTCCAAACTGCTCTTGGAGGGTTGGGAGAAGTTGCTCTTGGAGGACATTCTGGTACCATTCTTTATTCATGGCTGTGTTTTTAGGCAAGACTGTGAGAGAGCCGATTCCCTTGGCTGAGAAGCAACCCCACACATGAATGCTTTCAGGATGCTTAACCGTTGGCATGAGACAAGACTAGTGGTAGCTCTCACCTTGTCTTCTCCGAATGAGGCGTTTTCCTGATGTCCCAAACAATCGAAAAGGGG
>JARQOD010000001.1:59484655-59512383 GCA_033576555.1 Oophaga sylvatica
GTGGGGACCCAGGGATCTGTACTGGGAGCAGGTGGACACAGGGATCTGTACTGGGAGCAGAGTGGACAGCAGGGATCTGTACTGGGAGCAGTGGGGACCGCAGGGATCTGTTCTTGGAGTAGTGGGGACCGCATGGATCTGTACTGGGAGCAGTGTGGACCGCAGGGATCTGTACTGGGAGCTGTGTGGACCGCAGGGATCTGTACTGGGAGCAGTGGGGACCGCAGGGATCTATACTGGGAGCAGTGGGGACCGCAGGGATCTGTACTTGGAGTACTGGGGACCGCAGGGATCTGTACTGGGAGCAGTGGGGACCGCAGGGATCTGTACTGGGAGCAGTGGGGACCGCAGGGATCTATACTTGTAGTGCTGGGGACCGCAGGGATCTGTACTGGGAGCAGTGGGGACTAGTTTTTACGGTGTACATTTTGTGTTAAAAATGACCATGCAATATGATTCTCATCATCAATACGATTATGGTGATACTAAATATGTCTAGTTTTTTTTAGTAGTTTGGTGATGAAAAAAAACCTGAAGTTCGCAAAAAAAAAAATTTGAGGACTTGTGTCGCCATTTTCCGAGACCTGTTACATTTTTATTTTTCATCCGATAGAGTTGTATGATGGCTTATTTTTTGCAGGTCAAGATGACGTTATTGTTATCATTTTTGGATAAATGTGACTTTTTGATTGCTTGTTGCAGCTTTTTTTGTGGAATTGTGTGGACCAAAAAAACGTAACATGGGGCCCATTATATATAGAGCATTATATGGGGCTCATTATTCTGCATGAAGCTCTATGTGGTGACCATAATACTGTATGGAGAAATATAAGGAGTTCGTTATTCTGCATGGAGCACTATGGGGTGCCCATAATACTGAATGGAGCAATATATGGAGCTCATTATTCTGTATGGAGCTGTCACGCTGTCACTGCATACAGGAGGTCAGGGTCCTATGCTGACCCTAAGCTGGGGCCCTGACTAATCCCTCTACCTGGAGGTACTGTTAATGGTACAGAGGTCCAGGCCGCCAGCGTAACCCTACCTCCTGAGAATCCCTGAACCTCAGTAATCTAGTCCTGAGAAGGACCCCGATCACAACAGTAGGGGACAGGGTAGTAAATGCTTATACACAGTACTAGACAAACGAGACAGTACAAGGGGAAAACCAAAAACCACCTTGCTTACAAAAACTCACACCACAATAACAGAGGGAGCACAAACGGGTAAGGAGATAATTGATAAAGCGAGGAAGGGAAAAAAACCACACCGAGTACACTTCGCTCCAAACTCTTCAATACCACGATCCGCTCTGATGGTCTGTATGAAATGCTTTCACCGACAACTACCCTATCAGACCGGCAGGTATTTGAAGGAGTCCCAATACTGCAGAATTAACTGCAGCTGGGTGAGACTGGGCCTCGTCTAGCACAGAGAGAGAGCAATTAACTCCCTCACTGCCGAAAAACATCAAGCACCAAAAACTCAGCTGCGAGAAGTCAGGCTGTACAATCGCGACGATCTTCGTGGCGACACACCCGTGACAGGAGCACTATGTGGTGCCCATAATACTGTATGGATGACTATACTGTTTATCTTTTGTGCTATTGTAGAATTTACAATAGATATCACTCATGTAATGTATGAAGTAAGTGAAATGTTTGGCATTGTACTACACCTATATTTCTATGCCGTATCTGTGCATCATGAATTGTGGTATGTTCTAAAGGGGCCCATTGAGACTCTTTCGCCCGGAGCCCATGAAAACCTAGAGCCGACCCTGCTCGCCTGTTATAAGTTAATGTGTGAGTAATAACTATATCCTCTACAGGTCACCAGCCATAGGTCATGTGTTATTCATGGATCTATTACAATTATTAGGATAGGAAATTGTATTTGACCTTCTTTACTTCCTATATTGTTCATGTAAAAACCTGATGTCACGCGCAGTGTAGGACAGACTAAGTGCATCACAAAGGGATAAGGGAAGGGGAACCAAACACTAGGGAAGGGGGAAGTGGAGACCCCTGTACTGATCTAATATCACCCTGTCTGTCCTACCATCCATATATAGGTTCAAATGGAAAACCCGGACAGGGAATGAAACGGATTGCAACACTAACATACTGCAGTCAGTTTCAAAAGACCAAAGCCAGAGCAGGTTTTCCCTCAATCTTCCTTGAACAACTAGCATGTCCAAGACCAACAAGAGACCCATGGACCAAAGTCACTAAACTCCCGAGTCCAGGATAGCCTCTGTTTTGGTACCTGTTTACAAGTACCTGGCATAGCTGGGGTTCGCTGTCTGTGGTGCCTGTAGTTGCAGTACCAACTGGCTGGGCATACATAGACATACGGCGACCAAACCCGCAGTCCATGGGTTCAGATACCAGTGGGCAGTTGGCAGCCACATGGCTAGGCCCTTGGCACCGCCAACACCTGATTGCTGTGGCACGACTATACCTTGGGGCCGGTACCTGAGATATCCATGTCCGTGTGTACTACGTGTGACACACATGTGGCAACCACGTGCCACCTGTGTGCCGCATCAGCACCACACGGACGGCCGCCAGGGAATAAGTGGCTACTGTAAATGCTGAAAAAAGCCGAAGTGGAGCAGTGTCTGGTATAAAGTCCTGAGTGGCTGTATACCGCTCTACCTGGTCCAGAGTTTCTGTGTTCTCTTGTACCACACAATGCTGTATGGCCGCTGGCACAGCCTTTACCAGCCAGTCAACCACCACCCTCCCTACCATTTGGAATTGGGTTTAAGGTCTCAAGCTGGAGACATTTTTTTACCAGCTGTAGCAAGTCATATGCCTGAGACCTGGTGGGACAAGACTCCACAAAGGACCACTGGTACACCTGCTGAGCCCGCACATATGTATTAATCTCCAGTCGGGCAAGGATCTCACCTCTCAGCTTCTCATAGTCCAGTACATCCTCCCGACTAAGGTACAGGTAAGCCTTCGGGGCATCTTCCGTCAGTAAGGGGGCCACCTGTTATGATTTGGTAGCTGAGGAGAGCAGGCAAAAAGGCAATACACCAGAGCAGTTGGAATCTATGAGATTGCAGTACCCTGACTAACCACCACAACTAGAGGCAGCCGTGGAGCGTTCCTACGTTGGTCCTAGACGCCTCGTCACAGCCTGAGAAACTAACTACACCTAAAGACAGAAACAGGAAAGCTATCTGCCCCGGAGCAGAACCCCAAAGATAATAGAAAGCCCCCAAACATGTAATGGCGGTTAGACAAGAGGAAATACTGACACGAAAGAAAATAGTATGAGCAAACGCTGGGGCCCAAACTATCTAAATAGAAAAGGACAGGAAGGGCACTTACTGCAATCCAGAAAACCCTGAAAAGCACCAACTCTACTAATTTCAAAATCACCTGAGATCACACGACCTCTACCACCTAAATTAGTTCTCTGGTGTAACAAAATCAAAACAGCAGCCACTGAAAAAACTGGAAAAAGCAAAAGAACAAAACTCAGTGGCTGAACTAAACTGAGAGGGCAGAAGCCCCCGGAGGGGACCTGAAGGCCCCAAAGAAGTGCAGTACAAAATGCAAAAATATAGCACAAACACAAAAGAAGCAAAAGTCTTATCTGTTAGCAGGAGATGCAGACACGACACAGCAGGCTACAAGGGAAACTGGAATGAAGGATTCAGACCAGAACAATTGATCACCGGCAACCCTGATGGGAAAATGACTCCCTTATATAAGACCAGTCAGTAACACCTGATTCCCAGTCCTCACAATCTTCACTAGCACCGCTTGTAACCACAGAGGGAGCCTCTGCTCAGAACTCATCTCAAACCCATTCACAACAGTACCCCCCCTTGAGGAGGGGTCACCGAACCCTCATTTGAGCAACCAGGTCGGTCAGGATGAGTTCTATGATACGCACGGATAAGTCTCCTAGCATGGATGTCCGAAGCAAACACCCAAGAATTGTCTTCCTGACCATAACCTCTCCATTTAACCAAATACTGGAGTTTCCGTCTAGAAAAACGAGAATCCAATATTTTCTCAACCACATACTCCAGATTGCCCTCAACCAAAACAGGGTCAGGAGGCACAGCAGCAGGAACCACTGGCTCAACAAACCTCTTCAACAAGGACTTGTGGAACACGTTATGGATCTTAAATGTCCCTGGAAGAAGCAAACGAAAAGAAACAGGATTAATAATCTCCATGATCTTATAAGGTCCAATGAACCTAGGCTTAAATTTAGGAGATGCTACTCTCATAGGAATATTCTTTGAGGACAACCAGACCAAGTCCCCACTTTAAACCGAGGACCATCAGTCCTATGCCGGTTAGCAAACCGCTGGGCCTTCTCCTGAGAGAGGGACAACCTCTCTACTACCTGGTCCCAAATCTGTTGCATACGCTCCACAACAGAGTCAACACCTGGACAGACAGAAGCCTCCGTCTGTCCTGAAGAAAATCGAGGGTGAAAACCAGAATTACAGAAAAAACGGAGACATCAAAGTGGCAGAGCTAGCCCTATTATTAAGAGCAAACTCAGCCAAAGGCAAAAAAGAGACCCAGTCATCCTGATCAGCAGACACAAAGCATCTTAGATAAGTCTCCAATGTCTGGTTTGTTCTCTCAGTTTGACCATTGGTCTGAGGATGAAATGCCGAGGAGAAAGCAATTGAACACCCAGTTTAGAACAAAAAGTCCTCCAAAATCTGGAAACAAACTGGACTCCTCTGTCAGACACAATGTTCTCAGGAATGCCGTGTAAACGAACCACGTGCTGAAGGAACAACGGCACCAATTCAGAGGAGGAAGGCAACTTAGGTAATGGCACAAGATGTATCATTTTGGAAAACCTATCACAAATTACCCAGATGGTGGTCATTCTCTGAGAAACCGGAAGATCGGAAATGAAATCCATAGAGATATGGGTCCATGGTCTCTTGGGCACAGGCAATGGCATCAACAAACCACTAGAGCGAGAGCAAGGCTTGGAGCGAGAGCAAGTCCCGCAGGACTGCACAAATTCCCTGACATCACGAGACAAGGTAGGCCACCAAAAGGACCGACTAACCAAGTCTCTGGTACCAAAAATTCCGGGATGCCCAGCCAATGCGGAACAATGAATCTCAGACATCACACTCTTTTTCCATTGTCCGGGACAAACAATTTTCCAACAGGGCAGCGCTCGGGCCTATCCTCCTGACACCCCTCCAGAGCAAGTCTCAAATTGGGCGAGATGGCGGAAAGAACTACACCCTCTTTCAAATAACAGAAGGATCAGATAACTCAGGAGAGTCCGCAAGGAAACTCCTCGAGAGGGCATCCGCCTTAACATTCTTAGTGCCAGGAAGAAAGGAAACCACAAAATTCCTGAAAATGTCATTCATGAAGGACTGGAAGACGGAAGGAGCATTAGTGAGCCCAAAGGGCATCACTAGGTACTCAAAATGCCCTTCAGGGGTATTGAATGCCGTCTTCCATTCATCCCCGTGCTTAATGCGAATAAGGTTATACGCCCCCCTGAGGTCAAGCTTGGTAAACCAAGTAGCGTTTTTCACCCTGGAAAACAGGTCAGAAATCAAGGGTAACGGGTATTGATATTTCACAGTAATATTGTTCAAGAGACGATAATCAATACACGGCCTTAATGAACCATCTTTTTGGCCACAAAGAAAAAACCGGCACCTAAGGGTGAAGAGGATGGTCTGATATGACCCTTCTCCAATGATTCCTTGATATAAGACCGCATAGCGTCATGTTCAGGTACAGACAAGTTAAAAAGGCGACCTTTAGGGAATTTACTACCCGGCACTAATTCAATAGCGCAGTCATAGCTCCTATGGGGAGGCAAGGATGCAGATTTACTTTCGCTAAACACATCAGAAAAATCAAACAAAAAGTCAGGAACATCCTGAGCCTGGGGGAGGCAGAAAAAACAGGAGTGTTGGTATTAACACATTGGCAGCCCCAACTGGTTACAGACACAGATTTCCAATCCAAAACAGGATTATGAGACTGTAACCAAGGGAAACCCAGCACGATAATGTCATGCAGATTATATAGAACCAAAAATTTGCAGCACTCCTGGTGATCAGGTTCAACCCTCATTATCACCTGAGTAGAAAACTGGGGTTTATTCTCAGCCAAAGGGGTAGAATCGATCCCCAGTAGGGGAATAGACTTCTGTAGGGGTATCAAGGGAAACCCACAACGTTTAGCAAAATCATAATCCATCAGGTTAATAGCTGCTCCAGAATCAACGAAAGCCTGAGCAGAAAATGAGGACAGAGAGCATATCAGAGTGACAGTTATATAAAAACTTAGTCTGAACACTACCCAAGACAACTGAGCGTGCAAAACGTCTTCCCCGCTTAGGGCAGACTGAAATAGCATGAGAGGCATCACCACAGTAGAAACATAACCCATTGCGCTTTCGAAACTCATGACGCTGTGCCCCAGACACCACTCTATCACACTGCATGGGTTCAGAAGCTGGTTCACAAGGCAACACCATTCCACGCATACTTCTCCGCTCACGCAAACGTCTGTCCATTTGAATCGCTAATGACATAGAATCATTGAGACAGAGGGGACAGGGAATCCCACCATAACATCCTTTACATTATCTGACAGACCCTTCCGGAAAAGGGCCGCCAAAGCGTCGTCATTCCATTTGGTCAGGACTGCCCACCTACGGAATCTCTGACAGTATAACTCAGCGTCATCAAGCCCCTGATTTAATGCCAACAAGGTTTTTTCAGCTTGATCAGTGACATTAGGCTCATCGTACAATAACCCCAAAGCCTAAAAAAAACGCATCAACATCACTCAAAACAGGATCCCCAGGTATCAGGGAAAAAGCCCAATCCTGAGGATCGCCGCGCAGGAGAGAGATGACAATTTGAACCTGCTGCGCTGCGTTTCCTGAGGACTTAGATTTTAAGGCAAAAAACAATTTACAATTATTTTTGAAATTCTGAAACTTAGCTCGATCCCCCAAAAACAAATCTGGCATGGGAATCCTAGGTTCCACAACAGGCAACCTAGCAAGATATGCAGCAATACTCTGAACCTCAGTGGCAAGCTGATCCACACGGCCAGACAACCGTGCAAACTCCATTGGGAGAAAAGATCCTCCCCAGCACCCAGAGATACAGAGGGAAAAGAAAAAAAAAAAATGCAACAAACAGAAAAATATCTCTGACAACTCTGACAACCTTTTTTCTTTCACAATATTTTTTCCCTTCTGTGAGTACCATACAATTTTCAATTTTTTAGGCCGGTGATACTGTTATGTTACTGTTATGATTTGGTAGCTGAGGAGAGCAGGCAAAAAGGCAATACACCAGAGCAGTTGGAATCTATGAGATTGCAGTACCCTGACTAACCACCACAACTAGAGGCAGCCGTGGAGCGTTCCTACGTTGGTCCTAGACGCCTCGTCACAGCCTGAGAAACTAACTACACCTAAAGACAGAAACAGGAAAGCTATCTGCCCCGGAGCAGAACCCCAAAGATAATAGAAAGCCCCCAAACATGTAATGGCGGTTAGACAAGAGGAAATACTGACACAGAAAGAAAATAGTATGAGCAAACGCTGGGGCCCAAACTATCTAAATAGAAAAGGACAGGAAGGGCACTTACTGCAATCCCAGAAAACCCTGAAAAGCACCAACTCTACTAATTTCAAAATCACCTGAGATCACACGACCTCTACCACCTAAATTAGTTCTCTGGTGTAACAAAATCAAAACAGCAGCCACTGAAAAAACTGGAAAAAGCAAAAGAACAAAACTCAGTGGCTGAACTAAACTGAGAGGGCAGAAGCCCCCGGAGGGGACCCTGAAGGCCCCCAAAGAAGTGCAGTACAAAATGCAAAAATATAGCACAAACACAAAAGAAGCAAAAGTCTTATCTGTTAGCAGGAGATGCAGACATGACACAGCAGGCTACAAGGGAAACTGGAATGAAGGATTCAGACCAGAACAATTGATCACCGGCAACCCTGATGGGAAAATGACTCCCTTATATAAGACCAGTCAGTAACACCTGATTCCCAGTCCTCACAATCTTCACTAGCACCGCTTGTAACCACCAGAGGGAGCCTCTGCTCAGAACTCATCTCAAACCCATTCACAACAGCCACCATTTCAGCCCACTGTGACATCAGCAAGCTCTCCGGTCTGCAGTGCATTCAAAAACGGTGAGGAAGGTGGTATGATTCGGTAACTGAGGAGGAAACAGGGAAATAGGCTAGGCAACCAGATACTTAGAGAGGTTGGTAACTTAGCAGATTGCAGACCCCTAAACTGACAACATAACTAGAATTAGCCGTGGGACGTACCTACGATGCTCTAGACTCCTCGACAAACCCAAAGAGTTAACTAAGCCTAAAGAGAGAAAGGAGAAAGCTAAACTGCCCCGGAGTAGAGCCCCAAAGGAATAGATAGCACCCAAACATATATTGCCGATGAGACAAGATGAGGCACAAAACACAGGCAGAAAATAGAGTAAGCAAATGATGGGGCCCAAACTGTCTAGATAGAACAGGACAGGAAAGGATACTGTCTGCAATCCCGCAAAAACCCTAAGAAAAATTCCAACATGTCTGATATGCAAAAATACTGAGGCCACACGACCTCTCCCCCACTAAATCATAACACTGGTGTGAACTGGATGCAAAACAACAGATTCTGAAATAACAGGGGAGTAGAAATACAGAAAAGACTGACATAAGCAGTGGCAAATGAAAACAGAGTCCAGCACAGGTCCCAGCAGGGAACCCGGCTGAACTCACACCAGCAAGGCAGAAATCAGAGAGAAGCAAAAGGAAACAAATGCCACAGATTAAAATAGACAAATAACTTATCTGAAAGATGCAGGACAAAGCAGGAGGCAAGCAGACTTCCAAAAGGCTCAGGAAGAAAACCAAATCATCGGCAACAACTAAGGGAAGGCTGCTCACTTAAATCTCTCCAGTCTGTACCACCTGACCTCCAATCATCCTCTTCAGGTGATTGACTTCTGTCAGCCAGACCAGCTTCAATACCAGCAGCAACCACCAGAGGGAGCCCAAACTCAGAAGCCAGATCAAAAGTGTTCTCAACAGTACCCTCACCTTGAGGAGGGGTCACCGAACCCTCACCCAAGCCACCAGGCCGATCAGGATGGGCCTGGTGAAAGGCGCGAACCAATCTCAATGTCAGAAGCAAACACCCAAGAATTTTCCTCCTGGCCATAACCTTTCCACTTGACCAAGTACTGGAGTCTCCATCTAGCCAGACGAGAATCCAATACAGGATCAGGGGGCGCAGCCATAGGAACTACTAGATGAACAAACCTTTTCACCAAGGATTTATGAAAGACGTTGTGAATCTTGAACGTTCCTGGAAGAGACAAACGGAAAGAAACAGGATTAAGGATTTCCAAAATCTTATAAAGAACGATGAACCTTGGCTTAATCTTTGGAGACGCAACTTTCATAAGAATATTTTTTGAGGACAACCAAACCATGTCACCTACTTTAAACCGGGGACCAACAGTCCTATGCCGGTTGGCAAACCATTGGGCCTTCTCCTAAGAGTGAGACAACTTATCCACTACTTGATTCCAAATCTGCTGCATTCTCTCTACCATAGAATCAACACCAGGATAGGCCGAAGCCTCCACCTGCCTGAAGAAAACCGAGGATGAAACCTGAAGTTGCAGAAAAAAGGGGACATCAAAGTGGCAGAACTAGCCCTATTATTTAGAGCAAATTCATCCAAAGACAAAAAAGAGACCCAGTCATCTTGATCAGCAGACACAAAACATCTCAAATAAGTTTCCAAAGTCTGGTTTGCTCTCTCAGTCTGCCCATTGGTCTGAGGGTGAAACGCAGAGGAGAAGGACAACTGAATTCCCAGTTTAGAACAAAAGGCTCTCCAAAATCTGGAAACAAACTGGACTCCTCTGTCGGACACAATGTTCTCCGGAATGCCGTGCAAACGAACCACCTGCTGAAAAAACAAGGGCACCAACTCAGAACAGGATGGCAACTTCGGCATTGGTAGAAGATGGACCATCTTGGAAAATCTATCACAGATCACCCAGATAACAGTCATTCTCTGAGAGACAGGGAGGTCGGAAATAAAATCCATTGAGATATGGGTCTATGGCCTCCTGGGCACCGGCAGTGGCACTAACAATCCACTAGAGCGAGAACAGGGTTTGGACCGAGAACACGTCCCACAGGACTGCACAAGATTCCTGATATCACGAGATAAAGCAGGCCACCAAAAAGACTGACTCACTAAATCTCTGGTACCAAAAATACCAGGATGACCAGCCAACACGGAGCAATGAATTTCAGACATTACTCTCCTCCTCCATTGGTCGGGGACATACAATTTCCCCATCGAGCATCGTTCAAGTTTATCCTCCTGAAATTCCTCCAGGGCAAGTCTCAAATCGGGTGAGATAGCGCAAAGAACCACACCCTCATTTAAAATGGTAGTAGGCTCAGTCACATCAAGAGAATCCGCAAAGAAATTCCTAAAGAGGGCATCCACTTTAATATTCTTAGTGCTCGGAAGGAAGGAGACCACAAAATTAAAACGTGTGAAAAACAAGGCCCACCTAGCCTGTCTAGGATTCAATCGCTTGGCTGATTCGAGATAGATCAAGTTCTTGTGGTCGGTGAGGACCACAACTTGATGTTTGGCTCCCTCCAACAAATGTCTCCACTCTTCCAATGCCCACTTCATAGCCAATAATTTCCGATTCCTCACATCATAATTACGTTCAGATGGGGAAAATTTTCGAGAAAAGAAGGCACAAGGGTTAATCTTAGAGGTTACCGGATCTCTTTGAGACAAAACGGCTCCTGCACCAATCTCAGAAGCATCTATCTCCACCTGAAATGGGAGAGAAACATCAGGTTGCCGTAGAACAGGAGCAGAAATGAATCTCCGCTTAAGCTCCTGAAATGCCGAAACTGCCTCTGGAGACCAATTCACTACATCAGCGCCCTTTTTGGTCAAATCCGCAAGTGGTTTCACAATACCAGAAAAATTACTTATGAATTTACGGTAAAAATTTGCAAAACCCCAAAATTTCTGAAGAGCCTTCAAGGAAGTGGGCTGAACCCAATCATAAATGGCCTGAACCTTGACAGGGTACATTTCAATAGCGGACGGAGACAAAATGAATCCCAAAAACAACATTTTTTGTACGCCAAAGAGACATTTCGATCCTTTAACATACATAGCATTTTCTTTCAAAATCCGGAATACAATCCGAACATGTTCCACATGAGAATCCCAGTCATTGAAAAAAAAATCAAAATGTCATCCAAATAAACGATCAAAAACTTGTCCACAAAATCCCGGAAAATATCGTTCATGAAAGATTGGAAGATGGAAGGGGCATTAGTGAGCCCAAAAGGCATCACTAGGTACTCAAAATGCCCCTCAGGAGTATTAAACGCCGTCTTCCATTCATCACCATGCTTGATGCGAATAAGATTATATGCCACCCTAAGGTCAAGCTTGGTAAACTAACTAGCACCTTTCACTCTAGAGAATAAATCGGAAATCAGGGGTAACAAATACTGATATTTAACAGTGATTTTATTAAGGAGACGATAGTCAATACATGGCCTTAATGAGCCATCTTTCTTGGCCACAAAGAAAAAGCCGACACCTAAAGGTGAAGAGGACGGTCTGATATGACCCTTCTCCAATGACTCTTTGATATAAGATCGCATAGCATCATGTTCAGGTACAGATAAATTGAAGAGCCGACCCTTGGGAAATTTACAACCTGCACTAACTCAATCGCGCAATCATAACTCCTATGAGGAGGCAAGGACGCAGACTTACTATCACTAAACACATCAGAGAAATCAGCCAAATAGGGACATCCTGAGACTGGGGAGAGGTAGAGAAAATAGGAGTGTCACTAAGAACACATTGACAACCCCAACTAACTACAGACACAGACTTCCAATCCAGAACAGGATTATGGGTCTGCAACCAAGGAAAACCCAGTACAATAATGTCATGTAAATTATGTAACACCAAAAATTTACAATTCTCTTGGTGGTCCGGGGCTGCCCGCATTATCACCTGGGTCCAAAACTGGGGTTTATTCTCCGCCAAAGGGGTAGCATCAATACCCCTCAAAGGAATAGGAGTCTGCAGGTGTACCATGGGAAAACCACAACATTTGGCAAAGTCACAATCCATCAGGTTCAGGGCTGCTCCTGAGTCGACAAAAGCCTTAGCAGAAAATGAAGATAAGGAGCAGATCAAGGTAACCGTCAAAAGGAATTTAGGCTGTACATTGCCCAAAACAAATGAGTGAGCAAAACGTTTTTCCCGCTTAGGGCAGACGGAAATAGTATGAGAGGCGTCCCCACAAAAGAAGCACAACTTATTACGCTTTCTAAATTCTTGACGTTGAGCCCTAGAAACAACCCTATCGCACTGCACGGGCTCAGAAGTTTGTTCAAAAGGCAACACCGCCTCTCGCATAGTTTTACGTTTACGTAAACGTCTGTCAATTTGAATGGCTAATGACATAGAGTCGTTGAGACCAGAGGGGACAGGAA
This sequence comes from Oophaga sylvatica, assembly GCA_033576555.1. Classification (NCBI taxonomy): domain Eukaryota; kingdom Metazoa; phylum Chordata; class Amphibia; order Anura; family Dendrobatidae; genus Oophaga; species Oophaga sylvatica. Next base: position 59,497,244 of record JARQOD010000001.1, read on the forward strand.
ATCCCACCATAACATCTTTTATGGTCTCTGCCAGACCTTTCCGAAAAAAGAGCCGCTAGGGCATTATCATTCCATTTAGTAAGGACTGCCCACTTTAGGAATTTCTAAAAATATAACTCTGCCGCTTCATGACCCTGGTTCAATGCCAATAAGGTTTTCTCAGCTTGATCAATAACATTAGGTTCATCATACAACAACCCCAGAGCCTGAAAAAGCGCATCCACATTAGTCAAAACAGGATCCCCAGGAGTCAGGGAAAAGGCCCAGTCCTGAGGGTCGCCAAGCAACAGGGAGATGACAATTTTAACCTGCTGCACCAAGTTCCCCGAGGAATTAGGTTTCAAGGCAAAAAATAATTTACAATAATTCTTAAAGTTCAAAAATTTAGACCGATCCCCAGAAAATAAATCAGGAATAGTGATCTTAGGTTCTACAGTAGACAACTGAGCGAGATAGGCAGAAATTCTCCGAACTTCAGCAGCGATCTGCTCAACATGATCAAACAAATTCTTATTCTCCATGAACGGAAAAAAAATCCTCCTACGGCCCCCAGAGAAAAAGAGGAAAAAATATATAAAAAATTCTGACACCTTTTATTTTATTTTTACTATTCATTCCTTCTTTAAAGTACCCTAGAATCTACAGAGAGGCTGGTGATTCTGTTATGATTCGGTAACTGAGCAGGAAACAGGAAACTAGGCTAAGCAACTAGATACCCAGAGAGGTTGGTAACTTAGCGGATTGCAGACCCTAAACTGACAACACAACTAGAATTAGCTGTGGGACATACTTACAATGGAAGAGATGCCTCGTCACAGCCAAAGAGTTAACTAAGCCTAAAGAGAGAAAGGGGAAAGCTAAACAGCCCCGGAGTAGAGCCCCAAAGGAATAGATAGCACCCAAACATATATTGCCAGTGAAACAAGATGAGGCACAAAACACAGGCAGAAAATAGAGTAAGCAAATGATGGGCCCAAACTGTCTAGATAGAACAGGACAGGAAAGGATACTGTCTGCAATCCCGCAAAAACCCTAAGAAAAATTCCAACATGTCTGATATGCAAAAATACTGAGGCAACACGACCTCTCCCCCACTAAATCAGAACTCTGGTGTGAACTGGATGCAAAGCAACAGATTCTGAAATAACAGGGGACTAGAAATACAGAAAAGACTGACATAAGCAGTGGCAAATGAAAACAGAGTCCAGCACAGGTCCCAGCAGGGAACCCGGCTGAACTCACACCAGCAAGGCAGAAATCAGAGAGAAGCAAAAGAAAACAAATGCCACAGGTTAAAACAGACAAATAACTTATCTGAAAGATGCAGGACAAATCAGGGTGCAAGCAGACTTCCAAAAGGCTCAGGAAGAAAACCAAATCACCGGCAATACTGCTCACTTAAATATCTCCAGTCTGTACCACCTGACCTCCAATCATCCTGTTCAGGTGATTGACTTCTGTCAGCCATTACCAGCTGCAACCACCAGAGGGAACCCAAACTCAGAAGCCAGATCAAAAGTGTCCCAACAGGAAGGCCTTCATGTTGTCCTCAGGACTCTTCCTCAGCGCTGTCCGGACTTTGTACTGGGCCTCAGAACAGATCGTGGTCACTGTGGAGGGTGCCTCTCGTATAGCCACACCCTGCTGCAGAATCAGCTCATTAGTATTTTGCTGCTTCTGAGTGAGGACCAACTGCTTCAAAAACTCCTCCATTTTGTCAGCCAGCTTGAGCTGTAGTGTTGCAGGCTTAATCACTGACATGCAACACGCTTTGGGGTATGCCTCAGTTCACACTGCTCCGCATTCTCTCCACCATATGTAGTGCAGCGGTAGCACACTATGCAGTAACGAGGCAGTGACCCAGCAAAGTCCAAAGCAAAAGTCTCTTTAATGTTCTATTCACATAAAGTAAACAGCACTAATGTCCAACTCACCAACTCACAGCACAACACAGTACACAATATCCTCTGGATCGCAGTTGGGAACCATATCCTCCAGTTTGCAGTCAATAAACACACCAGTCCTAGTCCTTGACTGGTTGCCGTGGGTGACTACACCGCTGTGTATGCTGTGGGTGCCAGGTTCTTCAGCTGCCTTGGCCATTTGGCTCCGTCGGCCTGTGTTGCCTCACACAGGTGGAACTCTGCCTCACACAGGTGGATCTCTGCAAGGCCCACTGCTCTGCACTCTAACAAACACCAACTGATTCTGGCCCTGACACACCCAAACCCTATACTGCAGGGTTTTTCACCTAGAATCTGTGGCTTTCAGCCACATGGAAACGCCGGCCTGGGAATGAAACGGACTGCAACACAAACATACTGCAGTCAGGTTCAAAACACAAAAGCCCAGAGCAGGTTTTCCCTAAATCTGCCTTGGACAACTAGCATGTCCAAGACCTATACTCACTTTCACTCTGCATTGCAACCGTAGCTATGCCTGTGACTGCAATGCACTCTCATGGCCTCAATACGCCTACATGCGCATCCCTCTGCCCCGACGCCTCCCGAAGAAGTGGTAGTGAAACGTGAGTCGGGGCAAAGGGACGCCAGAGGTACTCCATACACCCACTATATGTATGATGAATCTTTTTGATTGCTGGGTCAATTTTGTGCATTTACTGCAATGATGTCGTTAGACATGTGGATTTCTATAGTCCGTCACATTCTGAATTCGTGCTATTTGGCTGCACACGCCTGTTAGGTAGCAACAGTGTGTTGGTTTTTTGTCCCAGTGCCATATATCCCTCTTTGCAGTATGCTTAGTACTTTTTTAACTGCAGGAAAGGGTTTTTTTTTCATGGCATTTTGAAGCCATAGTTGTGGCGTTTTCAGACAAAACACCAACATATTCAGGCCATGAACTATATGGTTTTTGTCACGGCATTTTTGTTTATTCTTAACAGTGTCTATTTATATTGCACTTGCGAAATTTGCACATGTGTATTAGTTTACATCACAGTACAGGTGGACATTGGTGGGCCCATAATACTTTGTGATTGGGCATCCATTTTTTACTATGCTGCCTGTCTGTCTAATGGACTTGATTTATGATGCCTTATTGAGTAAGTTGCGAATTTTAGCACTCAAATTAACATAGGCTATTGTATATGCGTCATTTGCACCATGTATTAAAGTTTACAGCAATTAAAATTCACTTTCCTAGTGGGATGTTCATTGAGAGCCCTCAGGGCCGAGTCAGTCCCTTATTTCTAATATTGATGTACAACTCTTCTATTACATATACTGTATGTTTTTAATTGTTGTTCAATAAAAGTTTGTTTGTTCTTTATACCACATGTATTTGGAGCCTATTTCTTCAGGTTTCCGTCCAGTGTGATTAAATGATGATGACATGTCAGCCAAAATAACAGCCTGGAATGCTAAGAAGTGGACAGATTACCAGAGCTCCAGTCCACCAGTCAACTTAATACTGACTAGGCCGATGGACCGGAGTACTATGGAACAATTCTCCTACCTCTAGGAATCGATCAGCCAGTGCTCATAAGCTGCCATTAGAGTTGAGCAAAACAGGTCGTTCATTTTCAAAAATCGCTGATTTTCGCCAAAGTCAGGTTTCTTGAAACGACTCCCGACCGTGGAGTGAGTTCGATCACGTGTTCGGCAACCATTTTGCTGGATCGGTGTTCCCCTACACTTTAAGCACCTTTTCTCGGCCAATGAGCAAGGACGCAGGATGTGGGCAATGGGATGACATAGGCAGCCGCCAGCACCATCTTAGAGAAGGGTATTGCAGCGATTGGCTGGCTTTCAGTGGCGTCACAGTGCATATAAAATCCCTCAGCGCCGACCACCATTTTACATCTGCTGAACTCAGTGTAGGGGAAGGTTGCTGGCGGTGCTCTGAGCAGGGAGAGCGTTAGGCAGGGCCTAAAAAAAAAATTACTTTCTGCTGATAGGGATTAGCTGTACAGTGACTGTGCAGTGAGAGGGGTGGATTTTGCTGTGTGCAGCAACGCTGGTTCTTAGCGCTGCGCAGTGACGCTGTAGAAATTGCTTGTGTGGAGCATCAGATCTGATTAGTAGGCTGCCTGCCTGTGATAAGGGGGCAATTAATTTGATGGAGTAGCAGAGCTGCCTGCCAGTGACAGTGTACAAATTGCTTGTGTGGAGCATCAGATCTGATTAGTAGGCTGCCTGACTGTGATAAGGGGGCAATTTATTCCCCATTGACTTGCATTAGGGTCGGATTTTCGACTCCAACCTGACCATTTCCGATAGTCGGCCGACTTCGCTCGACTTGATTTTGAGAAAGTCGGGTTTCACGAAACCTGACTCGACCCGAAAAAAGGCAAAGTCGCTCATCTCTAGCTGCCATTGTTGTCAGCTGAATGAGTCCTGTTTACACAGGACAATGTGCTGCCGAGAATGATGATCTGTTGTGCAGCACAAAAGATAATTTCACCCACTGAAAAAGTCTTTTGTATATTCAATAAGTGATCGGCAGCCCATTCAAACTCCAAGATTATTGTGAAATAAGCATTTAACAATAACCTTGCATAGTAAATGAACCTTTACATACAAAGACTCCAAAGTTGGAGTCAACAATCCAAAAAGGCTCAATGAGTGGTAAATTACCCTACAAATCACATTTAATTTTGTTCTTCTTTGCCTAGAGGCCATATATTGGGTGTAGCACAGTCTACTTCAGTGTGTGCAGAGAAGCTTCTCATCTCCGGGTGTCATACTCTTTTTAGAATTTATCTATTACTTTAAATACTGGGATTAAAATTTATAATAGGTGGAGTTTCCTCTTGCAGTTGATTAACCTGTTGTTGCAAAACATGAACAGATAAAAACATTTACTAACATACTATATTCTAAAATCATTTATCTTATAAAAGTCTAAACATCAAACAAAAGAGCATTATGATAGATTATGATAGTGTTAGCTGAGCATTTCCAAAGCATAGATAAGTATAGGAATAATAGACTGCTTAATATAGTCGACTCCCGAGTAAGAGACTAAATTCCTTCATGTCATATCTTAATATTACAGTCAATTAAAAGTAAATAATTTGTGTAACTGGAATAACACGTATTCAGACCTTGTAACCCAAGTGCAGTCCACATAGTGTGGAGCTAATTATTTCCTTCCAAAATAGAAAGGGGTATTATTAACATTAGTAATAGTGTTCTCCTTTACTGCATGGGAATATCTCAAAGCGATTTATATTGAGCAATCTAAGTCACCACATTTAAGAGAGAAGAAGGAAACTAGGAAGTGAATGAGGAGCCATAACAGCTGTGGGATCTCCACTTCGAGTGATGGATCCCTGCGATGTTTCACACTGCTGAAAATTTTCTTACACAAATCAAAGAAATCGCCAGGTCAGGTTCTTCATTTGTCACAAACCAGCATAAAGATGTCTTCCACTCACATTTTGGCTTTGCTCTGCTTCCCAACTTTCTTCTCAACCTTGTTTCCAACTCTGAAAACTGCATAACACTCTGCCCTGAAAATACACTGATGAGCAAAAGGGTAACAATGTTTTGAACTTTTGACGTTCAGGCTCCATATCTCACCATCCACTACTGCTTTGATTGTGAGACTACCATCATTTTATAGACAATCATCTTGGATATCTCATACATAAATTTGACAGATTCTTGTCATATCACTGCATTGTTGCTGTTTTGCTCCTGGTGGTGGAAAAAAATTGTTTTCTTCCTGAATACTACAAATTACTGTTCTCACATTCCCTAATAGCTCAGTGTGTTATTAGTTTGATTCCCAAGTGAAAGGCCATTGGTTCGAATTAAGGAGCAGCCATGAAGACGAGTTCCACGGCAAAATAGATACAGCATCATCCAGCTCATTGATAGCGGTCTTTCGGCAAGAAAAATTGCCAAACTGCATCATGTGAGTGCCATGACAGGTGGAAGAATACAAAATGAAGTCCATCCTTCCATTCAAAAGCCAAGAGGTGGACGTCCAGGAAAAATATGGGAGTCAACAAGTCAGCACATCTCAAGGTCTATCAGTTCTGGTGCGACAAACACGGCAGTGGAGGTGGCTCTAAATAGTGAGATCACAGATGTCCATGGAAGCACCGTGTGACACAAATTACAGAATTTTTGAATGGTGGCCCGAAAAAAGGTGAAGAAGCCTCAACTTCAATATCATCATGAGAAGCGTCGGCTCAAGTTTTAAAAAAGGTATAGTAACAAAAAACTTGGCACTCAACTTATTGAAGAAATCCGGTAATTTATTATTGCAGTCAAAATAGGAGACGTTTCGGTCCAAATGTGGACCTTCATCAGTCAGACTGCTTTGAGAGATAAATTTAATGAAGGCTATACTGCCTGTGGATATGTAAAGACCCAGGCGGGGTGAACAAACCCTCAAGGATGGGTACGGTGTTAACCTGTATGTCAGACATCTGACAAGCGGTGGACGCCGCGTCGGTGTGTGAGTGACCCGGACTAGCACCTACCTCCATTTTTTCTCTTGGGTTATTTAACCCCTACATTTCTCCTTGAACATCCTTGAGGGTTTGTTCACCCCGCCTCGGTCTTTACATATCCACAGGCACGTATAGCCTTCATTAAATTTATCTCTCAAAGCAGTCGGACTGATGAAGGGATGAAGGTCCACATTGGGATCGAAACGTCTCCTATTTTGACTGCAATTATAAATTACAGGATTTCTTCACTAAGTTGAGTGCCAAGTTTTTTGTTACTATACCTTTGGCTTGGGAACCTACTTGTGCACCATCACATATACACCTACAAAAAATGTCACCGTGGCTAGCGGGACTAACCCCCAAGCCTATACATGAAAACCTAACAAAAAAAGCTAAGGAGTGTTTTTTATAAAAAACACCCAACAACAAATCAGCATATCATACTGAGATTAAGCAAATCTAGGCAAATATAGAATGATTCAAAGCCACAATAAGGGGGTTATTAGAAAATTATAAAGTTTATTGCACATACGTGTATAAATTACATACAAAAGGACAAGGTATTCATATAAAATAGTGAATGGCAGCTAAAGAGTTAATGTACTGCATGTTGGAAAAGCAGCACATGGAGAAACATGCGTCTCCCAGCAAATCTGCATGTTAGTTAGTAGCAGAGCATAATGCTTAGTATACCCAAGGAAATGAATAGTTAAATAGATAATAGGCAGACTAAATGTAGTAAGAAGCACACTAGTTACATAGAATAGATCATTAAGGCAAATAAATTAATGCCCATCTATATACAATACCTTGAGACATGTAGGTGCCGTAAGCAGGAGCACTGGGAGGACGCCAGGAGCCTCGACGCACGTTTCACCGCCCTCGGCTTCGTCAGGAGGAAGCTGAGGGCGATGAAACGCGCGTCGAGGCTCCTGCGCTTCCTACTAGCGCTCCTGTTCACGGCACCTACATGTCTGAAGGTATTATATATAGATGGGCATTAATTTATTTGCCTTAATGATCTATTCTATGTAGCTAGTGTGCTTCTTACTACATTTAGTCTGCCTATTATTTATTTAACTATTCATTTTCTTGGGTATACTAAGCATTATGCTCTGCTACTAACTAACATGCAGATTTGCTGGGAGACGCATGTTTCTCCATGTGTTGCTTTTCCAACATGCAGTACATTAACTCTTTAGCTGCCATTCACTATTTTATATGAATACCTTGTCCTTTAGTATGTAATTTATATATGTGCAATAAACTTAATAATTTTCTAATAACCCCTTTATTGTGGCTTTGGATCATTCTAGATTTTCCTAGATTTGCTTAATCTCAGTTTGATATGCTGATTTGTTGTTGAGTGTTTTTTTTTTAAAAAAACACTCCTTAGCCTTTTTTGTTGTGTTTTTTGTGCACCATCACAGTAGTGCTAGGATATATCTCCTATCAAGTTTTAAAAAAAAGTCAGAAAAGTAAACAGTAGAAGATTGGAAACGGGTGATTTGGAGCGATGAGACGAAAGTCAAAAGACTAGCCTATGATAGGTGCAAATGGGTCTGAAACAAACAAGGGAAAAAGGGGCTACCGAATTTAGAAATTGAAGGAACTGTCAAGTTTGATGGAGGAAGCCTGATGATATCAGGGGAGTTTCACAGCCAAAGACATTGGATACTTGACCAGAATCGATGATGGTTTCAATGCTGAGCTATATGCAAGTATTCTACAAGAATACTATACTATGGGTATGAAAATGACGACATAGTGTTCCAGCAGGACAACGAGCCGAAGCATACGTTGAGACTGGAGACGATATGGTTCAATAACAATGAAGTCAATGTGTTTATTGGACAGTTATACAATCCCCAGACCTCAACCCATTCGAACACTTGTGGGTAGAGTTGAAGAAAAAACTGTGAGTTGACCAGTATGCAGCAACTTTAGAAGAGACCTTGGATCAGATTTCGGTTGAGACAAACTTAAATCTGATCAAGAGCATTTCCAGAAGGATTCAGGCAGTGTCGAAAGCCAAAGGTGGATATACAAAATGCTACAAATTAAAATTTAGATTTTTAGGAGCAAAAAAGTAACAATGCAGTGACATGATATTGATCTGCATAACTAATCATATGCTAAATATTTGAAAGTCAAATTCATGTATGAGATATCCAAGATAATTGTGTATAAAATGATGATAGTCTCACGTTCGAAGCAGTACTCGATGGTGAGATATGGAGCCTGAAAGTCAAAAGTTCAAAAGTGTAATACTGTGACATACTGCACCTCCAGAAAACAGTACACACGATGCCCCAAGACAATATTCATGTCAACTTTGCCCCCCCAAAATAAAATAAAATGCACTCTGTCACTCCTGAAATAAATAATAAAATCCACTGTGCCTCCTGAAATTAATAATAAAATGCACTGTGCCTTTTAAAATAAATAATAAAATCTACTGTGACTCCACAAGCAAATAATAAATCCATTGTGCCTCCTGAAATAAATAATAATGCCCACTGAGCCTCCTGAAATAGAAGCAAAGTTTATTGTGAATCCTAAAATAAATAATGTATGTAATAATAAATAATATTTACAACTGTTCCACCAAAAATAAATAATGATGTTCACTGTGGCTCATGAAATAATTAATAATCTGTGCCCCTTGAAAATAAATACAGTAATTGCAACAGTGTCACCTAACAGAAGTACACGAAGCGGCTCACTAAGGGAAATAAAATGTCTGTTGTGTCTCCTGAAATAGTTACATAATAAATAACAATTGCATCTGTGCCCTTTGATAATACTTTTGGAAGTATTCACCTTTGGTTTATATCACAGACCCTCCTGTGCAGAGAACATTTCCTGGACATCATGTTCGGGGACAGTGCTTACACAGGTTCTCTGCTAACTTTCACTTCTCAATCCATGCGGAAAGGAACAACTGAAATAGGGTGACTATTAGAAAGTCAGCTCTTGTACACTTTACACATTTAATACTAAAATGATTTCCATCTGTAGGCATGTAACTCCATAAATATGATTATTGCAATCTAATTTGTTGGTAGATAATCTCATGTTTCTGTAGACATTATTGTTGGTAGAACCTCTCTGACATCACAGTATCTCAGGTTGAGCAAACATGAGTAAAACAAGCACAACATGAACCTGCATAGAAACAGTGGCATTTGGAATGTTACCGTATATACTTGTGTATAAGCCGAGATTTTCAGCACCTTTTTTTGTGCTGAAAATGCCCCTCGGCTTATACACAAGTCATAGGGCTGAAACCAGCGGGGGAGGGGATGCGGCGGCAGGAGCCGGTGACTGGGACATCATACTCACCCTCCCCGTGCCATCGCTGAACGTCCCTGCAATCCTGCGTTCTCCCCGGCTTCCTGCAGCTCTCCAGCGCTGAGCGGTGACGTAATACCCGCTCATTAAGGTCATGTAAAATGGACGCGACGCCACTCCCATGGGTGTGGCCTCCATATTCATGGCCTTAAAGAGCGGTATTACGTCACCGCTCAGCGCTGTAGAGCTGCAGGAAGCCGGGGAGAACGCAGGATTGCCGGCCGGGACGTTCAGTGATGGCACGAGGAGGGTGAGTATGATGGAGGAGGATGGGGGGAGCATGGAGGAGGACAAGGAGCACGGAGCAGGACGGGGGGAGGACGGAGAGCATGGAGCAGAATGGGGGGAGGACGGAGAGCACAGAGCAGAACGGGGGGGAGGACGGATAGCACGGAGCAGAACGGGGGGGAGGACGGAGAGCACGGAGCAGGACGGGGGGAGGACGGACAGCAGGAGCAGAACGGGGGAAGGACGGAGAGCACGGAGCAGAACGGGGAAGGACGGAGAGCACGGAGCAGAACGGGGGAAGGACGGAGAGCACGGAGCAGAACGGGGGAAGGACGGAGAGCACGGAGCAGAACGGGGGAGGACGGAGAGCACGAAGCAGGAACAGGGGGAGGAGGCGGAGAGCACGGAGCAGACGGGGGAAGGACGGAGAGCACGGAGCAGAACGGGGGAAGGACGGGCACGAGCAGACGGGGAGGCAGGCAGCAGACGGGTGGGCACAGAGGAGAATGCGGGAGTGCAGAGCTGGATGGGGGAGCACGGAGCAGGACGGGGGAGGATGGAAAGCATGGAGCAGGACAGGATAATGGAGCAGGAGGAGGGGAGCACAGAGGAGAATGGGGGCGCACAGAGCAGGACGGCAACTTATACACCCGGCTTATACGCGAATCAATAAGTTTTCCAAGTTTTTTGTGGCAAAATTAATCAATCCATGCGGAAAGGAACAACTGAAATAGGGTGACTATTAGAAAGTCAGCTCTTGTACACTTTACAAAACTGTATTGCCCATTTAACACGTAAATGATTTCCATCTGTAGGCATGTAGCTCCATAAATATGATTATTGCAATCTAATTTGTTGGTAGATAATCTGATGTTTCTGTAGACATTATTGTTGGTAGAACCTCTCTGACATCACAGTATCTCAGGTTGAGCAAATAGAAGTAAAACAAGCACAACATGAACCTGCATAGAAACAGTGGCATTTGGAATGTTATCTAGTTTCTATTGATAAATGTTAAAGAAAATGCTTCTTCATGGGAAGCCAGAGATATAATTTACCGAAGATCCTCATGAAATCCACATTTTTTGAAAACCCTTTTGAAGAAACTGCCTTGTATAGAAAATTATGTTCCATAAAGTCACGCAAGTTGTTAAACCGAAGTTGAGACAGAAACCACATGTAACCTTTTCTTTGTTCGCCCTAAAGCCCTCTTTGACTTTGAAAGAGATTTTGCTTCTAAAGTCCTCCATACACTTTAGATAGCTGCTGTAACTAAATAAGTAAAAAGCAAAAGTGCATTTAAATAACACAGGGTTCTTAGTAATATTGTTTTTGATCAAAAATAGCATAAAAGTCACACTGAGGTCAACTCTGACACATAGTAAGGTTTTTAATATTAGACAGCGTAGGACCGTCTCGATCAGGGTCACCTTGTCGTGGTGGGAAGGCTTTTATGCTATTTTTGATCAAAAACAGTATTACTAAGAACTCCGTACTATTTAATGCACTTTTGCTTTTTACTTATTTAGTTACAGCAGGTTTTTTGCTCATTTTTTCTCTTGTAGGTTTTATATGCTTTATAGCCAATACGAACATGCGTTTATGTGCTGCATGTGTACCAACTCAAACCAAGCTCAATTTTTGTGTTTTTTCACTTTAGATAGCTGTAAGCTGAACAATAGTTCTGGTAATCATTTGGCCGGCATCTATCTTGTCCAATTTTCCCATATACAGAATTGATTTCTTGGCTGAACGTTCCTGTGTAATCTATGAGAGAGCATCTGCCACACATCTGGCGGCTTATCTGTTAGGCTGGTTTCACATTTGCACAGCGTTTGATCCACATAGATCCACATGCATCCTGCGTACATATCTTTAACATGGTGTACGCAGAGACATGCGTTTGCATGCGTTCGCATTCGTTTGTGTACTCATGCATCGTTTCGCGGTGTCCGGCGAATACAACATGTTGCAGTTTTTGAAGTGTCAAAAATCCGTCAAATGTGCACAGTCATGCACATGCGGATGAGTGCATAAAAAAACACATTACTGTCTGTGGGAACGCATTGGTATGCTAGGACATGTGAGTCGCACGTACCAGGGCTTTGGGGTACTCGGCACCGAGCCCGTTTACTTCACTGGGGGATGTCAGGGGTAGCGCAGCTCAGTCCGTTGCCCTGGGCGCTCACACTAAAGGGGGGGATATTTACAGGGGATTGTAGAAATGTTCGTGACGCCACCTGTGGTTCCTGGTCAGGGTGACCAGCGCTGCAATGTAGATCCTCTGAGGGTTTTGGGCAGCAAGGTGTTAAGTCTCCCACAGGCGAGACTGATCCCTCGGAGTATATGGCGGTGCAGGGGTGAAGGAGCAATAATGCAGACACACACAAACAGTCTCTTTCTGTACCTTTACTGGTGATGAAGTTGCAGGCACGTCCCGGGAGGCCGTCAGGGTGGAGGATGCACGTCCAGTAATCACTGAGTAGGTGTAGGGCCTCCTTACGTCTATATGTGTGTGAGTTTCTAACTTGCATGAAACAAAGTTTAACTCCGTTCTCTTTGCTACGCCCGGCTGATCTTGTGGTGGAGCCTTCTTTTGGACAGAACTAAGTCTCCAATGGTTGCGCTGACCAGACTCCTGTTCTTCCTGACCCCGGTTATGTATCAGCACTGTTGGGCCCCTCTGTGACCTGAAGTCCAGCAGGGTCTCCGGTTTTTCCCACTAGCCGTGAAGGTTCTAGCAAGCTCGGACCCGGTGTCCGGTAGTGCAGAGTGGAGGTAAGCCATCATTGCTATTCATCCTCAGTCACTCTCTCTTTCCCTTTTTCCACTTGCCTGTCGTCCTACTCACACCTCAGTTGACTCGGTCTTACAAATACTGCAGTTCCCTTTCCTTCACTTCCTTCTTAGGCTCTGTCCAAAGTAGCTATCAGGACCTTCCGTCAGACTGATTTATGCTCACTTAGAGAGTCACTTTCCACTTCCCTAGGGAAACTACAATCTGCATGTTCTGACAGGAGTCCTCTCACTCCGGTGTTCTGAGGAGATCTGATCTGTCTGAGGTACAACCAACAACTAGCTAGCGTTCAGCTAGACTGTCTGTCTGGAATGTCTACTGCTCTATCTCTCCACAACCTTATATACCTGCGTATTCTAAAGGGCTCCCTCTGGTGGCACCAGGAAAATGTGAAGTGTGAATGAATATCAGGTGATTGTGAATTACCTTTCATGCATCCTCCAGGGTAACATGTGGCACCAAGCACAGCTGGGCTACACACAAGCACATGGATGAGTTCGATACGCATGCGGACTTCAGACTACGCATGTCCAGGAACTGATTACAGCACCTGGAAATATCAAACGCATGCACATAAACAATGCAAATGCATGCACACGAAGCTTTTTTTGGCGTCATGTGTAAGCTGATGCGGATGAAAAATGCTGCGTTAGCATGCGTTTTGGCATGCGTTTGCGCATGCAGATGATATGCTGCGCACAGAAACGCTAATGTGAACCTAGCCTTAGAGAACAGAAGAAATGGAAATCCAAAATTGGATATACTGGAAACTTATTTCCCCATAACATCATTTGATGGGGAAGAGTAGGGTGTTCCATACACATGAGACTGTGACTCAAGTCCATCAATATCAGCAGGTTTGATTTGTGTTAAGCTAATGTGTATGGGGACCTTAGGTCTGAGTAACTCTATTTAATCTAAGATCTTCATTGCATATAACTGTGATAGCTTCCCCATTCCTGGTTGGCATCAAGTTATAAGAAAAACACACAACTCAAATACAAGTTTATTGAATAGACATGGCATGACCCCACAGTGTACACTGTATGGAGCAATATGTGGGGCTCATTATACTCTATGGGGACCATCCTATACTGTATGGCACATAATATGGGGACCATCATATACTGGAGCATTATGTGGAGCTCATCATATACTGTATGGAACATTATATGGGACCAATTATTCTGCTTGGAGCAATATATGGGGCTCATTATTCTGTATGGCACACTATGTGGTGGCCATAATACTGTATGGAGGACTATACTGTCCGGTTTTTGAGCTATTGAAGAATTTATAATAGATATCTGTCATGTAATGTAAGAAGTGAAGTATTTGGCATTGTACTATACCTATATTTCTCTGCCGTATCGGAGCATCATGAATTGTTAAAGGGGCCCACTGACGCTCTTTCGCCTGGGGCACACGAAAACTTGGAGCCAGCCCTGCCCCCCACAACTTTTGCCAAATAAACCCCAGTTTTCAATGCGTTACTATTATTATAAAGTAAATTAAGGTTGACAAGCTTAAGTAATGAGAATTGATGTCGTTGGCATTGAAATGGGCACTGTAGGTGTGTTTACTGTCCTCCACTCCCTGCTGACTTTTATTCCCCATTGACTTGCATTGGGTTTCGCTGTTTCAGTCGGACCTCCGACTTTTCCCGATAGTTGGCCGATTTCGTTCGACTCGACTTTTGAGAAAGTTGGGTTTCATGAAACCTGACTCGACCCTAAAAAAGGCAAAGTCGCTCATCTCTAGTAACAATGTTTTGAACTTCTGACATTCAAGTTCCGTATCTCACCATCCACTACGCTTTGATCGTGAGACTACCATCATTTTATAGACAATCATCTTGGATATCTCATACATAAATTTGACTTGTAATTATTTAGCATATGATTAGTTATATATATTCTTGTTATGTCACTGCATTGTTACAGTTTTGCTCCTGGTGATGGAAAAAATCTTTTTCTTCCTGAATATTACAAATTACTGTTCTCACTTTCCCTAATAGCTCAGTGTGTTATTAGGTTGATTCCCAAGCGAATAGAGGAGCAACCATGAAGATGATTTTTCAGGAAAAGAGAAACAGCATCATCCAGCTCATCGATAGCGGTCTCTTGGTCAAGAAAATTGCCCAACTGCATCATGTGAGTGCCATGACATATGGAAGAATACGAAATGAAGTCCGTTCTTCCATTCAAAAGCCAAGAGGTGGACGTCCAGGCAAAATATCGGAGTCAACAAGTCGGCTCATAACAAGGTCTATCAGTTCTGGTGCGACAAACCCGACAGTGGAGGTGGTTCTTAATAGTGAGATCACAGATGTCC
>JARQOD010000001.1:59512483-59616538 GCA_033576555.1 Oophaga sylvatica
TTAGTTTCTATTGATAATGTTAAAAAAAATGCTTTTTGGGAACCCGAGTTTAAATTTTTACCAAAAGTTCCTCATGAAATCCACATTTTTTGAAAACCCTTTTGAAGAAAATGCCTTGTATAGAAAAACTATGTTCCAAAAAGTCACGAATTTGTTAAACCCGAATTTTTGGACAAAAACCATGAAAACCCTTTTTTTTGTTCGCCCTAAAGCCCTTTTTGACTTTGAAAGGATTTTGCTTCCAAAAAGCCCTCCTTACCTTTAGATAGCTGCTGTAATAAAAAAAGTAAAAAGCAAAATTTGCATTTAAATAACACGGGTTTCTTAGTAATTTTGTTTTTGATCAAAATGCATAAAAGTCCCCTGGGTCAACTTGCACAGGGAAAGGTTTTTAATTTTTGGGGACAGGAGGGGCCCGTTGTCAGGGTACCTTGTCGTGGGGGGAAGGTTTTTTTTCCCCTTTTTTGATCAAAAAATATTATGAACTCGTACTATTTAATGCCTTTTGCTTTTTATTTATTTAGTTCCGCAGGTTTTTTGCTCATTTTTTCTCTTGTAGGTTTTATATGCTTTATAGCCAATGTGAACATGTGTTTATGTGCTGCATGTGTACCAACTCAAACCAAGCTCAATTTTTGTGTTTTTTCACTTTAGATAGCTGTCAGCTGAACAATAGTTCTGGTAATCATTTGGCTGGCAGCAGAGGCGTAGCTAGGGTTTTGGTTTAGGGGTGGCGAAACTTCTGAGTGGGCCCCTAATCAGAGAACCTCAGCAAATGACCGCGCTGTTGCCAAAAATAATCTATATATAAAAAGACCAATATTGATATTACCGCCATATGGTCTGTGGTAAATAATACTATTCCTACAGAACATAATAGATTACAGCAGAGTTACAGATAATGACTTACTGCTGATGTTCTTTCTGATGGAATCGTTCTCTTTTCATGTCTTTTCCATCTGGCCCAGACCGACATAACGACTCCTCCAGCCAGGACTCTGCTACAGAGAATACAACAATGACACGTTTCACTTCTCATATTTTCAGCACTGTCATGGTCACCGATTGGACTATTCTCAACCTGCACAAACTCCTCATCCTGCTGATACCCCAATACTGAGCCGCTGCTGCCGTATGTGTCCCTATTACTGCACCTGATACCCCAATACTGAGCCGCTGCTGCCATATGTGTCCCTATTACTGCACCTCATACCCCAATACTGAGCCGCTGCTGCCATATGTGTCCCTATTACTGCACCTCATACCCCAATACTGAGCCGCTGCTGCCGTATGTACTCCCCATAGGCAGTCTCTATATTATAATAAACCCCCATAGGCAGAGTCTAAAATATAATGCACCCCCATAGGCAGCCTCTGTATTATAATGCACCCCCATAGGCAGCATCTGTAGTATAATGCATCCCCATAGGCAGCCTCTGTAGTATAATGCACCCCCATAGGAAGTCTCTGTAGTATAATGCACCCCCATATGGAGCCTCTGCAGTATAATGCACCCCCATATAGAGCCTCTGTAGTATAATGCACCCCCATAGGCAGCCTCTGTATTATAATGCACCCCATTGGCAGCCTCTGTATTATAATGCACCCCCATTGGCAGCCTCTGTAGTATAATGTATCCCCATAGGCAGCCTCTGTATTATAATGCACCCCCATTGGCAGCCTCTGTAGTATAATGTACCTCCATAGGCAGCCTCTGTAGTATAATGCACCCTCATATGGAGCCTCTGTAGTATAATGCACCCTCATATGGAGCCTCTGTAGTATAATGCACCCCCATAGGCAGTCTCTGTAGTATAATGCACCCCCATAGGCAGTCTCTGTAGTATAATGCACCCCCATAGGCAGTCTCTGTAGTATAATGCACCCCATATGGAGCCTCTGTAGTATAATGCACCCCCATATAGAGCCTCTGTAGTATAATGCACCCCCATAGGTAGCCTCTGTAGTATAATGCACCCCCATATGGAGCCTCTGTAGTATAATGCACTCCCCATTGGCAGCCTCTGTATTATAATGCACCCCCATTGGCAGCCTCTGTAGTATAATGTACTCCCATAGGCAGCCTCTGTATTATAATGCACCCCCATTGGCAGCCTCTGTAGTATAATGCACCCCCATAGGCAGTCTCTGTAGTATAATGCACCCCATATGGAGCCTCTGTAGTATAATGCACCCCCATATAGAGCCTCTGTAGTATAATGCACCCCCATAGGTAGCCTCTGTAGTATAATGCACCCCCATATGGAGCCTCTGTAGTATAATGCACTCCCCATTGGCAGCCTCTGTATTATAATGCATCCCCATTGGCAGCCTCTGTAGTATAATGTACCCCCATAGGCAGCCTCTGTATTATAATGCACCCCATTGGCAGCCTCTGTAGTATAATGTACCCCCATAGGCAGCCTCTGTAGTATAATGCACCCTCATATGGAGCCTCTGTAGTATAATGCACCCCATAGGCAGCCTCTGTAGTATAATGCACCCCCATATGGAGCCTCTGTAGTATAATGCACTCCCCATAGGTAGCCTCTGTAGTATAATGCACCCCATAGGCAGCCTCTGTATTATAATGCACCCCCATTGGCAGCCTCTGTAGTATAATGTACCCCCATAGGCAGCCTCTGTAGTATAATGCACCCTCATATGGAGCCTCTGTAGTATAATGCACCCCCATATGGATCCTCTGTAGTATAATGCACCCCCATATAGAGCCTCTGTGGTATAATGCACCCCCATATAGAGCCTCTGTGGTATAATTCACCCCCATAGGCAGCCTCTGTAGTATAATGCACCCCCATATAGAGCCTCTGTGGTATAATGCACCCCCATATAGAGCCTCTGTGGTATAATTCACCCCCATAGGCAGCCTCTGTAGTATAATGCACCCCCATATGGAGCCTCTGTAGTATAATGCACCCCCATATAGAGCCTCTGTGGTATAATGCACCCCCATAGGCAGCCTCTGTAGTATAATGCACCCCATATAGGGCCTCTGTGGTATAATGCATCCTCATATAGAACCTCTGTAGCATAATGCACCCCCTTTGGCAGTCTCTGTAGTATAATGAACCCCATATGGAGCCTCTGTAGTATAATGCACCCCCATATGGAGCCTCTGTAGTATAATGTACTCCCATATAGAGCCTCTGTGGTATAATGCACCCCCATAGGCAGCCTCTGTAGTATAATTCACCCCCATATAGAGCCTCTGTGGTATAATGCACCCCCATAGGCAGCCTCTGTAGTATAATACACCCCTATATAGAGCCTCTGTGATATAATGCACCCTCATATAGAACCTCTGTAGTATAATGCAACCCCATAGGCAGCCTCTGTAGTATAATGCACCCCCATATGGAGCCTCTGTAGTATTATGCACCCCCATATGGAGCCTCTGTAGTATAATGTACCCCCATATAGAGCCTCTGTGGTATAATGCACCCCCATAGGCAGCCTCTGTAGTATAATGCACCACCATATAGAGCCTCTGTGGTATAATGTACCCTCATTACAAAAAAACAAACAAACAAACGAATACTCACCTGTCTTGCTCCCGGCTCCTGCGCTGCTCACTGCTCTCCCTCTCAGCGTCTGACAGCGGGCGCCGGGCAGTGACGTCATCACGTCCGCTGTCAGACGCTGAGAGGGGGATTATGGGAGAAGGAGCGCTTGCTCCTTCTCTCTCAATGCGGTCAGCTCTATTGGCTAGATGCCGATACAGCTGACCCTCCGATGACGGACGGGGGGCCCACTGCTGGCACCGGGCCCCCCACCGCTGTGCACACCGATACAGTTAAAGTAGCGTAGCTCCGGGTGGGCCCCCTCCGAGCGCGGGGCCCGTGGCCACCGCCTCCTCTGCCCCCCCAGTAGCTACGCTACT
Source organism: Oophaga sylvatica (assembly GCA_033576555.1). NCBI lineage: Eukaryota > Metazoa > Chordata > Amphibia > Anura > Dendrobatidae > Oophaga > Oophaga sylvatica. Next base: position 59,516,385 of record JARQOD010000001.1, read on the forward strand.
GGCCGGCAACTATCTTGTCCAATTTTCCCATATACAGACATGCTTTCTTGGCCGAGCGCTCCTGTGTAATCTATGAGAGAGCATCTGCCACACATCTGGCGGCTTATCTGTTAGGCTGCTTTCACATTTGCGTATCGGTGCACAGCGTTTGATCCGCATAGATCCACATGCATCATGCGTACATATCTTTAACATGGTGTATGCAGGGACATGTGTTTGCCTGTGTTCGCATGCGTTTGTGTACTCATGCATCGTTTCGCGGTGTCTGGCAAACACAACATGTTGCAGTTTTTGAAGTGTCAAAAATCCGTCAAATGTGCGCAGTCATGCACATGCGGATGAGTGCGTAAAAAAACACATTACTGTCTGTGGGAACGCATTGGTACGCGAGGACATGCACATGGATGAGTTCGATACGCATGCGGACTTCAGACTGCGCATGTCCAGGAACTGATTACAGCACCTGGAAATATCAAATGCATGCGCATAAACAATGCAAATGCATGCACACGCAGCGTTTTTTTGGCGTCATGTGTAAGCTGATGCGGATAAAAAATGCTGCGTTAGCATGCGTTTTGCCATGCGTTTGCACATGCAGATGATACGCTGCGCAGACAAATGCTAATGTGAACCTAGCCATAGGGCCCCATCTCACATAGCGACACACCAGCGATCCCGACAACGATCAGGATCGCTGGTGTGTTGCTACATGATCGCTGCTGAGCTGCCAAACAGGCAGCTCAGGCAGCGATCAGGACAGCGACACTGCGGGTAACGTCGCTTAGTTACCCGCAGTGTACGTTGGATACCAGCGCACTGATGCAGGGAGCTGGTAACCAAGGTACACCTCGGGTTTCCAGGCGCTGCGCGGTTACCAGCTCCCCTGCAGCAGCGCGCTGGTATCCAATGTACATGTCGGGTTTCCAGGCACAGCCCCGCGCTTGGAAACCCGATGTGTACCTTGGTTACCAGTAGATCGCTGGTCTCCTGCCTGTCACACGCAGCGATGCGTGCTGGCCAGCGGGAGACCAGCGATCAAAAAAAAGTCCTGGCATTTCTGACACGACCAGCGATTCACAGCAGGGGCCTGATCGCTGGTACGTGTCAGACATAGCGAGTTCGCTGCTGAGATCGCTGTTTAGCAGCGATCTCTCTAGCGATCTCTCTATGTGAGACGGGGCCCTAACTCTGTTTAATCTAAGATCTCTATTGCATATAACTGTGATAGCTTCCCCATCCCTGGTTGGCATCAAGTTATAAGAAAAACACTCATCTCAAATACAAGTTTATTGAATAGACGTGGCATGACCCCACAGTGTGGTCATTATGCTGGGGTTGTAGGTCATGGATCTATAAGAATGTTCATTCATGATAATCTTGCAGTGTAAACAGGCTGCTGATCACCCAATGAATGGATAAAATGCTTGTTTGTTAGGCGAAATGATCTATTGGTTTGCAAGAAAAGATCATCATTGTTAGCAGCACATTGTCCTGTGTTACGGAGAACAATGGCAGATAAGGCAAATAATAGATAGCAATTGATCGCTCAGAGCAGGGCCGGCTCCAGGTTTTTATGGGCCCCGGGCGAAAGAGCCTCAGTGGGCCCCTTTAACACAGACCACGATTCATGATGCACAGATACTGCAGAGAAATATGGGTATAGTACAATGCCAAACACTTCACTTCTTCCATTACATGACTAATATCTATTGTAAATTGTACAATAGCTCAAAAACCGCCAAATCCTCACAGCGCACAGAACAGACTGGACAGTACAGTCCTCCATACAATATTATGGGCACCACAGTCTCCCCCTCATCACCCATATAATACCCCATGCAGGATGTCACCCCTCATATAATGCTCCATACAGAATACTGGACCCAAAATAATGCTCCATACAGGATACTGGTCCCCATATAATGCTCCATACAGGATACTGGTCCCCATATAATGCTCCATACAGGATACTGGTCCCCATATAATGCTCCATACAAAATATGGAGCTCTCCTCTGCGCTGTACTGCGTTCTGCACTGTTACGGCTCAGGAAAGGGCGCTGTGGAAAGACTCCCCATTATCATCATGATTTCCTCCTCATCATCATCATTGCCTCCTTATCATCATCATTGTCTCCCCATCATATCATGGCCTCCCCATTATCATCAATGCCTGCCCATCATCATCATCTCCTCCACATCATCATCAATGCCTGCCCATCATCATCATCTCCTCCCCATCATCAATGCCTGCCCATTATCATCAATGCCTGCCCATCATCATCATCTCCTCCCCATCATCAATGCCTGCCCATTATCATCATGGCCTCCCCATCATCATCAATGCCTGCCCATTATCATCATCTTCTCCCCATCATCATCATGGCCTCCCCATTATCATCAATGCCTGCCCATCATCATCTTCTCCCTATCATCAATGCCTGCCCATTATCATCAATGCCTGCCCATTATCATCATCTTCTCCCCATCATCATCATGGCCTCCCCATTATCATCAATGCCTGCCCATCATCATCTTCTCCCTATCATCAATGCCTGCCCATTATCATCAATGCCTGCCCATTATCATCATCTTCTCCCCATCATCATCATGGCCTCCCCATTATCAGCAATGCCTGCCCATCATCACACACAGACAGCACACAAGCACTCTCTCACATACATACACACACACACACATACACACACACACATACATACACACACAAAGCACCGCACTACATACACACAGACACACACACACACACACACGTCTTACCTGTCCGGCGTCCCCGCGCTCTGTGCCACAGCGGCCGCTGAATGATATGTCATTCAGCGGCCGGCTGTGAGAGGAAGCGCCGGCGCCCCCTGGAACCCGGAGCTGCGGCAGCGGAAGCACGGGAGAGGTAAGTATTGTGCCAGCTGATGCCGGGGCCCTGAGCAAGCGGGGGGGGCCCAGTGGCGGCGCTGACACCGCTCTCCTCCGCTAACGGGCGCGGGGGTGCCAGACTGCGAGTGGGCCCCCCCGCCTGCTCAGGGCCCCGGCACTTGCCCGGGTGTGGCCGGGTGCTGACGCCGGCCCTGGCTCAGAGCACACTAGAAGCAGGGCTGGCCAGTGTAAACAGGCTATTAAGTTACTGCCGGTCTGCTGGTCCAAACGAACCTTTATCTCAAAGTCCAACATGGCAGCAGTTGCAATCCAAGCACTAGCAACAAAGGGTACTGTCTCTTTACTTCCACACTCTGACTACCCTTTAGTTGCAGAACAACATGAAGGTCACAACCGTAATTTGCAACTCAGTCCCTAACGTGATGGCAGGCACGGCACTGACTAAAGAGCGTGCCTCTGACTGCGTAGCCCCCATAGAACTCAGCTAAAGGGTCAGATCACGGTGCCAGAATTCCCCCCTCCCTCTATTCCCCCCCAGGTGAGGCTACATTGGGACCCCCGACAGACCAATAGGGAAAGGAGGAAGGGGCGGACAGCCACACCCACGGGGGTTAAATCCAGGTACCAGGGGTCAGCGCTCCCTCTTTCTCCTCGGCTGACCCCTGGTAGCTGTTGTGCGGACCACCGGACCTCCTCCTTCTACCATGTCAGATCCCAGCCCCTCCAGCGGCTCCCCCGGCGCCCCATGAGGCTGCACGGGACCCCATACCTCCCGACATGGTAGGACCCAGCTCCCCTGGACCCGGGGTCTCCTCCTCGCGTCCCGAGGTGCCCCTCTCTTCTCCCCTCGGCACCTCCATCCCCGGGGCGTCCTCCCTGCTGGCTGCCCAGACGGATCCCAGGTTGGCAAGACCCGAGACCCCTCACCAACCTCCTGCTTCCTCGCCGGGTCCTGGGGTCGCCGCGCCACTCGTCCCACGCTTCCTTTCCACGCTGCTGCCTCGCCGTCGGTGGTAGGGGCTCCGGCGTCCCTGTCTGTTGGCTGGCCCACAGCGTCGGGCCCTGCCATCGGGCCCCGGGCGGGGACTGCAGGTTGCGCGGCCTCCTCTGTCGGGGCTGCACGGATCCATGCAGCCGCGACCTCCCCAGCAAGGGAGTTTCCCCGGGGGGCATCGGCCGGCTTCTTGGCCCCGCCTCCCGCATCGTGACGGGGGCAGAACCCATCCCCGCCCCAAGCCACGCCCCTCGCCCAGACGTTGCCAGCCATATTCTTAGCCCCGCCCCTCTGCATCACTCCGGGGGCGGGACCCACCCCAGGCCAAACCCGCCCACGCATCAAACCACGCCCCTGCATCGCATCATAGGGGCATGGCCCCCAGGTACCTCCCACCCGTTCAAAATAGAGGCGGGGATGCTCACAGGGAGCTGGCCTCGTCTCCCCAGTGGACGCACGGATGCCGCCCACCAGGGGAGACTCCGGGGCCGGCCCAAGATCACAGAACGCTGCTGCAGAGCGCGCTGTTCCGTCCAACCATACGGAGCAGCGCGCTCCGCACCAAGTACAGTGAAACGCACCACGTCTCACACCAACACGTAGCAACGCAGGCAATACGAAGGGGTTAACCATTCACTACACACCCCCAACACCCCCACTGACGCAGACACAGCCATCACCCACTCACGGCGACCGGTTAATCGCACGCAGCGCGTCCCCCTCCTCATATCGCCCCGTTCCTCAGCGCCCCGTTCCTCAGCGTACGGGGGCTACATGTCCCCAGCGCACCCCATAGCCAGGGCGGTCAAAGGCACAGATGCCGCAGATCCTCCCCAGCTTCCTCCACGGAGGCCAACCGCCATTACCACAGCCCCCGCAACCACCACCACCGCAGACGCAGCTCACGTAGCAGGTCCCAGTCCACCCCAATAAGCAAGCCGCACTGCAGCTGCGCGACGGTTTTAAACACGGGTTTTTCATCCCCTTCAGGAGCGCTGATGGGGATTTTCGCATTAGTGGCTGCAGTCGATCTCTCGGGTTCCCAGTTGGAAAACATGAACATTAGAATTTTAACCAAATACCCGCGGACGGCAAAAAAGTTTAAACAGCATGTCTTCCTCTTCCCACACTCTGCTCATCCGCGTGCAGAAATCCAAATGCGATCCCTCCGGCAGGGGCTCGTGGGTCATCGTTAAGTCATCCGACGGCCCAGTATGCCCGGTAAAAATAGTCAAGCGCTACGCGAGCCTAAGACAGGGAGGCAGTTTCTTCCTCGCACACTTGGACGGGTCCCCCCCCACCAAGTATCAGTTTAGCGCAATTTTTAAACGGTGTCTTCAAAAAGCAGGTTCTAACACAGCAGAATACGGTACACATTCCTTTCTAATAGGAGCCGCCACTGAAGCTGCCAGAGCGGGAGTATCGGAAGAAGAGGTGCAGAGGATGGGTCGCTGGAAATCCTCATGCTTCGCCAAGTATATAAGACCGGACTTGTTCTATTAACACATCTTATGTTCACAGGAGCTTGTAACCCACGGTATGGATAGTAGGACACTCGTACGTCTTCTGGTGAGGAAAAGGGCCGAACTGCGGCCAGGCGGTCTAAGCCTGGGCTTGCCAGGGCTAAAGGTCATTTGGAAAGGAATCAAAGGCCTAAAAAGGCAACAAATGTTTCCGGAGATGCTGAGCATCGCTATAAAGGCAAAGGGCGAATCAGAGGCCTAAAATGGCAACAAAGGTTCCCAGAGGTGCCGAGCAACGCTATAAAGGCTGATATTGGTATAAAGGCAAAAGGGCCGGTGATATTGGTATAAAGGCAAAAGGGCCGGTGATATTGGTATAAAGGAAAAAGGGCCGGTAATACTGGTATTACACGCCGGTGGTAATGACCTGTGCACAAGAAAGAGCGCTGAACTTTTGCATGGTAATGGCTTCGTACATTGAGCGCTTCATGTGTCTTCTCCCACACATGGTTTTGGTATGGTCGGAGATAGTTCTGCGAGCGGTATGGAAGGGAGCGAACAAACCAAAGGCCGTTGAAAGATCAAGGAGAAAGGTCGATGCAAGGATTGCTAAGATCGTCACAGGAGGTTTCGCCGTTGTGGTACGACATTACCAGTTGGAAGGAGACTGCTAAGGACTCCTGAGGCCGGATGGAGTCCCTCTTACAGACGTCGGCCTTGATATATTTTTGTCGGGTTTACAGGATGGGGTTGAACAGGCCCTGAGGTCGATGGGTGGGGGTCGGAGTCCTGTGTAGGTCATACACAGGATCCTCCATGGCGGTAATGCCGGGAGGGGCAAGGGGGCGTAACCCTCGTTGGCCGGCTCGCATGTCTATCACAGACAGGGCCTGCGGCGACCGAGCCGGTTGCAGAACTTAACTTGCCCCTCCCCACGTGGTGTATTTTAATTAATAAACTGTGACCGACCTGTTCAACCCATCCCAGGCTTGTTTTTGTTTTATTGGGGGGTCTAGCGGGAGGGGGGAATGCACCACCTATGCCAAAACGGGTCTACGCAGTCTGGCAGGCACGGCACTGACTAAGGAACGTGCCTCTGACTGCGTAGCCCCCATAGAACTTAGCTAGAGGGTCAGATCACGGTGCCAGAATTCCCCTCTCCCTCTATTCCCCCCCGGGTGAGGCTACATTGGGACCCCCGACTGACCAATAGGGAAAGAAGGAAGGGGCAGACAGCCACACCCACGGGGGTTAAATCCAGGTACCAGGGGTCAGCGCTCCCTCTTTCTCCTCGGCTGACCCCTGGTAGCTGTTGTCCCACCCTCCCTCCCTTATGTATATATGTCGTCTTTTGGTTTTGCCTGTACAATCATATACCCCTTTTTAAAAAAAAAATAAAATCTTTTTCTCTGTTCTCTGTTATTCGTCTTGTTTTAAGTCACACCGATAATGCCGGGAGGGGCAAGAGGGCGTAACCCTCATTGGCCGGCTCGCATGTTTATCACAGACAGGGCCTGCGGCGACCGAGCCGGTTGCAGAACTTAACTTGCCCCTCCCCGCGTGGTTAAATTTAATTAATAAACTGTGACCGACCTGTTCAACCCATCCCTGGCTTGTTTTCGTTTTATTGGGGGATCTAGCGGGGGGGAATGCACCACCTACGCCAAAACGGGTCTACGCAGTCAGTGAAGGATTGTCTCAAGGAGTTGCTCCTGTACCTAAGCAGTCAACCAATTCTTGAAGTCTCTGCTGGAGGACATATCTTAAGTCAGTTCCCAAGAAAGATGTTCTCTCAGTCCACTGCTCATACACGAGAAGTCCAGCCTGGACAAAGTTGGGCCAGGCTTACTGCTGCCCTGGTACGCACAGCAGTGTCCTTTGACCGTCTTTCTTTATTCCTCCTTTGTACCCTACCTTTTACTGGCTGGACATGTGTCCTTGTTTTTATCCCCTACCATGACTGATGCAGTGCTATACACATGATATTGGATGGTGAAGTGCTATAAACATATCAATATTTCACAGGTGACTAAGTATTTACTAGGACTTGTATACAGTTGTGCTCAATAGTTTACATACCCCGGCAGAATTTTTGCTTTCTAGGCCTTTTTTTCAGAGAATATGAATGATAACACCAAAACTTTTTCTCCACTCATGGCTAGTGGTTGGGTGAAGCCATTTACTGTCAAACTACTGTGTTTTCTCTTTTTAAATCATAATGACAACCCAAAACATCCAAATGACCCTGATCAAAAGTTCACATACCCCGTTTCTTAATACCGTGTATTGCCCTCTCTAACATCAATGACAATTTGAAGTCTTTTGTGGTAGTTGTGGTTCTTTATTTTCTCAGATGGTAAAGCTTCTTGGCAAAAGGCCTCCAGTTCCTGTAAATTCCTGGGCTGTATAGCATGAACTGCGCTTGAGATCTCCCCAGAGTGGCTCAATGATATTGAGGTCAGGAGACTGTGATGGCCACTCCAGAACATTCACTTTGTTCTGCTGTAGCTAATGACAGGTCAACTTGGCCTTGTGTTTTGGATCGTTGTCATGTTGGAACTTTCAAGTAGAAAAATTCTGCCGGGGTATGTATACTTTTGAACACAACTGTAAATGCCTTAAAAAGTCTCATGACTTGGGTTACATTGTGCTCATCCTTGCAGGACATTTTTACTTTTTATTTGCTTTTCATCTTATTTTACTATATACAAATTGACCCCTCATTAATTGCCTATCGCCATTCATAATAATATTTATATAGCGCCAATATATTCTGTAGTGCTCATTACTACTTGTTTCATTTATTTTATCATGCTGCTTTGTCAGAGAAAATTATATATATAACTACAAATTAGGAAAATGAGATGCGAACAAGGCTTAACATGGAAAACAGGATCATCTGAGTGTGTATGTTATCTACCAGTAGCGCCCTTGCTATCAGCCACATATGTACAGTAGCTGCTTATCCAAGAGAAACAATAGGATGTAAAGCCAATCTCTATTATCTATGTTTCTCTCCATAAGCAAATATCAATGATAGTCTGGGAGCTGTTTCCAGATGCAGTATGGGAACTGGCAGGGTATGTGGGTTTTTTTGTCTTAAAAGCATAAAGGGCCCATTTGCAATCTAACAAGATATAGTGGACAATCCCTTTAATGAGTTTAAATCTTATAGATGGAAGAAGCCAAGGCTATTAAAGGCACATGGTTGTTAAATACACATTAGATAAAAGTAGGCAAAACCCTCCGATTTTGTCAGGACTGACCAACCATCTAATGGGAATGGGGTCCTCTAGTATTCCGCACAATAATGTCAGGGGAGAGAAGGATCCAGCCTGTCGAATTTATCTGGTAGATGCTCTTTGATTGAGAACACTGGCAGTTGAGCGTTTCTGTGTGTGGATGAGATGGGAAAGAAAGCTTTCTAATGTTCATTGCCAGTGGTAACAGACCTCTATCATGGCCTTTAAAGAAATGTCAATCAGCTACATGCAAGCTGATCGACTGTCATTTGGTAGCCTGTTTAGACAGACTGACGGCACTAATCATGTGCACAGAACAATCGTTAATATGATCATTCTGTGCACACACAATATTATTGTTCTCGACAGCACATTTTCCTTTTTACAGAAGCAACTTAAATATCATTTCACCCGACAAAGTTTGCGCATTCATCGGATGAGTAACTGCCTGTTTAACCTGTCTGATTATCAGGAAATAAATATTCCTAGAGAAGTTTGTTTCCAATAATCAGGCAGGGTAAATGCACACGTTGAACACAGTTTCACCCATGGAAACAAACAGAGGCCACTCAATATGGAAAATGCATATGTCACAACACAGCTGTCAGGTGACCCGGGACCAGGGACTTCTTCCCTGTCCCTAACAATAGGGGGCGCCCTAGCTCGCCCTGCTCCCGGGATACTTCAGATGGCGAAGATGCCGGGACCTCCGCCCTTGCCTTATCTCCTAAGTTGGCCCTCTGTCTGTTCACCTCCCCCATCCAGGGAAGAGGGGGGTGCTACTGTGCACCATAGTACACCAACCCGACAAACAAGACAACACAGACAAGGGTTAACAGAAAACTCCATGCATGGAAAATATTCATTCACATGTAAAAGAGGAATGCACAGGAGTGTGAATGTAGGGGAATAAACAAAATCAAAGAAGGATAAGGTATTACCACGCAAACAAACCAAGCAACAGCCACTAATAACTCCTTCAACTCTCCTTCTCATATGTGCTCCTCTCCATCCATTAGCCATGCAGCAAATGCTAGCTCTGACAAGGATTAGTAACAGAGCCCAGATTATAAAGGGAAAAGGAGTGGCTAACCGAACACAACTGTGAGCACAGGGATTTCCAACATGGCCGATAAACCCCTGTTCTTCCAGAGGAAATAAACAGATTTAAAATGAAGGAGAAGTGCTTCTTCTCAGCGCTGGAGTAGAAGCAATCAGATGATGCGGTCTTTTGGTCTCCACACTGTCGTAGTAACGCCATGACAGCATAGTTCAATGAAGGATTGGACAATTCTAAAGGGTTCCTAGAAAATATCCTAAATCTTTGGTCTGTCTAATGGTCTGTGTAATCCATAGGCATAGATGTGTAAGGAAGAGGACCAGGCTGCGGGTACCTATACCAAGCCGTGTCCAGAACTGTTGAGGCTGCCTCCCCTGTTGCCTGGTGGAATAAATGAGAAGCCTGATCAACCTCTGGAACCGGGGAGGTGGGGTATAATAAAAGGGAAAGCGCACGCGACAGGGGGCAGTTTGGCACCAACCAGCAGCAGCACGCAGCGAGGTGTGCAGCGCGCTCCTTCCCCCGAGTGCCTGAACCGCGACAGGCCACATTGTTTGGTCCCCGCCGTTTGCAGTGGGACCGCCACGCAGAGAGGTGCTGTGCGCTCTGCAGCTGCCGGAGAGAGAGGTGCTGTGCACTCTGCAGCTGCCGGAGAGGTGCCGTGCGCCCATTGACTGTGAGTACCGCGCATGTGCCAAGGAAGGAGAGCCGGATTCTGGACAGACTCTTGAGGCCTTCCCTGGGACTTCCTCACCCGTTTCCGTGTGACTCTGGGAGTACTGCAGACTTGTTTGCTTCGGCCGCACTTGTTTCTGGACTAGGGGCTCAGCGGAAGGTACCAGAGACCGACCGCTGCTGCCAGAAGATGGACCACCGTTTAAAGGACCCCAACTGAGAACATTTCCCCCGGACTCTGCCAGTGCTACAACCCCTGCGGGATCATCTGCTAGCGATCTCGTTAGTGACGCAGCTGTGTGTGACATGTAGCAGCGATGTGGCCCCTGCTGAGATGTCGCTGATCGCTTATAAACGTTCTGAGCCGTTTTTTTTGGTCGTTGGTGTCCCGCTCGTGAGCCGGAATCGCTGAGTGTGACACCCTTTATGAACGATTTCACCAGCGTCGCAGGTGGGACTAGGTTTTCCCAACGACCGCAGAGGTCGTTATACAGATCGCTGATGAGTTGTGTTTGGAATCTAACTAGCGATCACATAGCGATCGCACTAGCGATCTCGCCAGGTCGTGTCGTTGTCGTGATCGCTAGTGTGATCGCTAAGTGTGACAGTGCCTTAAGACACCATAAGTTCTTTCATTGGACTGCTATTGTTTCACATTTGTTACTCCTATTATTCTGCCTTTAACCATTTACCTCCCTGCAAGGAGTGAATTACTTGTTCTATTAAATTTGTTATATTTTGTTAACCCTTGCTCTGCCTCCTGCCTGTCACTGCATCTCGCAACCTGCTTACAAATGCATCTGTTGATTCTGGTTATAAGGAACCTATTTTATGAGCTTAAATTTCCCTAATAGTGTATTAGAAAATGTGTTCCCATTAAGTATTTTAGTACACAGCTTCCAGCAATCATATCCCCTATCCTTGCTGCTTACTATAATAATGTCCCAAGTCCTGGCCTCGTTCTGTAATAATTTCTCTCATTCTAGGCCGATTCCTGTTATGATATCTTCTGTCCTGGACCTCGTCCTGGTATAATATTTTCCCCTCATGGGCTCCTTCCTGGTATAATGTTCCCTGTCCTGGCCCCCGTATTATAATAGAATTTTATATATACCCTAATGGAGATTAAATGGCCTCCAAAGGGTACAATAATATGTATATAAATCCTAAAAGACAGAGCCCCTCTAATTAACCCCTCACTAGCATGTCACTACAATTTAACCTTTATTATATTCATTTAAAAGTTCATAGAATGAAGTGAAGTTTCAAATAGTTCATATTTGCCGCTATTTATATTTGCAATGTATTGAATAGCAATAGCTTTCCTCCTTATATAAAGATAACACCCTGGGATACCATTAACAGAGAGGGAGGCAAATAATGAATTTATAAAATGTAGTCATTCAGTATGTACCCCCACATATATCACCAAAAGATCAGCATCATCAGGGGATGAGATATTAGTTTCATGCTAATGTCTCATCCCCTGATGACATCGAGGAGTTCATTTAGTGGGGCACTGTCCTTTAGGATTTGTATACTTACTATAATAATATCCCCCATCCTGGTACCCTTCCTGGTATAATGTCTGTTCTCTTTTCCCAAAGCATTAAAAAAAAAGATTCTTCTTACCTTCCTCCGATGCCACGACGTGCGGCATCCTCTTCTGTAGCAACTAATTTCAATGGGCAGTGCATTATCTCACTGCCATGCGTTGCTCGTGACTGGCTCTCCTACGTCAGATGGTGGCCTCTGATTGGTCGGTAGTGTGTATTTCAGCACAGGGAGCCTGAGAGTCCCTACACTGCTATACACTTCAGCTGAATGTACATCTTCAGACACACATCCAGGTGAAGTAGGTACTGGCGTCGGCTTCCCCCCTCCTGCACGGGCTTGGTCGTGGTCGCACCCTCTGCAACCGCGATCATTATGCCCCTGTTAATACAGGGACACATACTGTATAAAAATATGATGAACCTACTCTACTGATTCCTTAAAAAATAATCTTAGCAGTTATGGTAGTAGAGCGGCTCCAGACTATATGGAGGATGCTTGCACTGTTTGTACTCCATGAAACTATTCTTATTAACCAAACTGAATTACAATATGAAACTCGCTTTGTTTTCTTAAGCAACAATTACATTCAACACTGATTTAATAAAGTATGAGTCATGATAACTGCTACATAGTCATAAAAAAGCTCCACCTTGGGAAATGCTTTAATGAAAATATTACCAGGCTCCCTGCAGCCATGAGATACGTTTATTAATAACTTATCTCCATGCTGATAATAGTGCTAATGGAACAGAACTAAGAGCTGGACTAAGATTGGTGCATGTTTTTGGGCTAAATGTTTATTGGAGGCCAAAACTCAGCTTCTTCCCTAACTCAGATGGCTGCACATACTTCTATGGGCGTTAGGGAGACTTTCAAACAAGAAAATCCCATAAGTTTCAAAGATGAGTCATGTACTTGTGTGGCTACCCTGTCATTTCTTTTCGGCTGGATAGGAACACTTAACACCAGCCAGAAAGGATGAGTAGTAAAGACCCCAGGAAATAACACATAACTACACATATATATTCCAGCAGCAAATAAACCTCATACATAAAAATATTATTATAATTTATAATGCCATTTATTCCATGGTGCTTTACATGTGAAAAGGGGTGTATATAATAAAAAAACAAGTAGAATAATCATGAACAATATAAGCCAGTGACTGGTACAGGAGAAGAGAGGACCCTGCCCACAAGGGCTCACAATCTACAAGGGATGGGTGAGGATACAGTAGGTGAAGGTAGAGTTGGTTGTGCAGTGGTATGGTGAAACAATGGTTATTGTAGGTTGTAGCCTTGTTTCCAAGAGGTAGGTCTTCAGGTTCCTTTTGAAGGTTTCCACGGTAGGTGAGATGTTTAGGTAGAGAGTTCCAGAGTAGAAAAGATGCACAGGAAAAATCCTGTATGCGATAGAGGAAAGAGGAGATAAAGGGTATAGAGAAGAAGATCTTGTGATGATCGGAGATTGTGTGCAGGTAAATACTGGAAGACTAGGTCACAGATGTATGGAGGAGACAGGTTGCGGATGGCTTTGTATGCCTGTAAGGGGGTGATCGGGTACGTCACGTGCCTTCCCCTTCTTGATGCTGTTCACATGTGTCTAATATGGCACCTTGATGGTTATTCTTGTACTGTAATGCAAATGTATTGTGTTTTGCTGTAATGTGTGCTGTAATGTATTTGCCATGCCTTGTAATGTGCTGTGTATTGTGTCTTAGCTTAGGGATAGATTAGTAGGTAGTGCAGGATTATAGGGGACTAGATTAAAGGGGGCAAATTAGAGGTTGAGCATAGGATAGATAGGAGTGTTAATTAGTTCCAGGCAGCAAAGGAGTTAAGCAGATGGGAGGGGCACAGAGCAGAGCAGCACACAACAGGGGAGATATAGAAAGAGATACTTCCTGATTAAAGGTACTGTCACACTAAACGAGATCGCTAACGAGATCGCTAATGAGTCTCCGATTTCATGACGCAGTAGCGATCTCGTTAGCGACGCAGCTGTGTGTGACATGTAGCAGCGATGTGGCCACTGATGAGATGTCGTTGATCGCTTATGAACGTTCTGAGCCGTTTTTTTGGTCGTTGGTGTCCCGCTGGTGAGCCTGAATCGCTGAGTGTGACACCCTTTATGAACAACTTCACCAGCGTCGCAGGTGGGACTAGGTTTTCCCAACGACCGCAGAGGTCGTTATACAGATCGCTGATGAGATGTGTTTGGAATCTAACTAGCGATCACATAGCGATCGCACCAGCGTTCTCGCCAGGTCGTGTCGTTGTCGTGATCGCTGGTGCGATCGCTAAGTGTGACAGTGCCTTAAGTGCAGTTGCAGCCCAGGGCATCCTACCCTGAGGGTGAGGAGTATATTGCTTATGGAACAGCCTCAGACTGAGAAGAGAAAGCTGTTATGAAGGAGTTCCCCGGCATTCTGCCTAAGGCAAGATTTATAACAGGATTTATATAGCAGGAAGAATGGAACAGCTATGGCTTGAGGTGGTCTCAGGATAGGGACCAGTGTGGATTGCCACCAGTGATCAGAGGTCAGCTCAAGGAGGATTCGGGGTTTATGACCGGGGCAGGTGGAGCTGAGAGAGCTTACCTAGCACCTCTTCCTAAGGAAGCCGGACCTGGGACTGAGACTGAGGGAGAACTGGTGAGCCTGGAGCACGTGTGGAACAAAGTAAGTGCAGGAGATGGAAGAAGTTGTCAGGAACAAACAGGACTGTCTGAAGGACAGGGAAAGTGAGGAGATGCCACTCTGTGTGAACTGTGCTGCTAATTTGATTGATGCCTTGTTGTTTATTAAAGTTCAACTGTTGGAAAAATACCTCTTATTTGAAGTGATTTGCAGAGCCTGCATGGTAGCAGCTGAAAAGAATGACAGAGCCTGGGAGTGTGCTGTGGAGCATGTTACACATGCTGTACAAGGAATTGTATGTAACTTTTTATGAGCAAGGTGCCCGGTTGCTCAATGACTCTCGCTTAGTGAACTCGCCCATGGCTACCACCCCGGGCCACATTGTTACATGCCAACAGTGGGAATATTCGGAACTGTCGCATAAATTGCACACTGAAAGATATGGCTCTAGTGAGGCTCGTTCCTTCAGTGAAGTGTCCGGGCTGTTATTACCCTGATTGCTGCCCTGCACGTGGTAATATCTATTATTTTACATGCTATAATTTCATCAAGTCACATCTGTCTACAATTATATAAAACTTAATGTGGAGCGTTGAGGACAATTAATGTGTGCCACCTTCTCTCTGTTACACTTTCGTCAACTCATCCAGGTATTGCACAATATTCATTTTAAAACAGCAAGAGGTGAAATTACCTTATTACGTTCCCTTTTCTGCATTCTTTATGATGGGCGTGCAACAGCTCTTATATTTACAGAGATATTAACATACACAGCCCGGAACTTGCTAGATTGTGAGTCCTCTCCCTTACAGCTGAAAATCACAATAAAGCTTCTATGTACTAGATAACCATAAAAATGTGGATGCTAGTTGGTCCAGTCACTTCAGAGCTAGGACAAGCCCTTTTGGTGTCCTGGGCACATTAAGTATATTGTACCCCCTTTATAGGATACATTTAGAATGGTAATAATGTAGTCTTTTGTAGTATAGGGGTTAATGCCAACATTTCTGAGTTTAGTACTTGATGTTCCCTGTTTTACTCACCTCCTAAGGGTCCTGTCCTGTCTGTGCCTCATTCAATATTTTGTAACAAGGCAGTAGCTGAGCATCCTATCATACTGATGACCAAGGGCTGGTGTGCGGTCACCAACACTACAGACATTCAGGGACGGACTTAAGCTGGTCATGCACATCAGTTGGCTGAAGCATCATTTGACCAATACCCATCTGAGCCAACTCTGCCACATACAGGAGCGCTCGTTCAGGTCGAGAGCTCCTGTGTTGGCCGGAGGCATATTTCCAGAACAATGTGCTCAGCACTCCGACATCGGATTGACATCTCTTCCGACCATCAGTCGGCTAACGCCCCCGTACACATTAGACTGTTGGTCAAACCTGTCAATATCGGCGGGTTCAGCCGACAGTAGCCTAATGCGTATGGGGACCTGTACTCCTTACACTCAATATATTACAGCAGGGGTAGGGAACCTGCATGTGGCCCACGGGCAGGTCCCCAAAGTCCACAATGCTTGGGTGGCAGCCATATCCTGCCAGCTGCGGCCCTTTAACCCCCAAGTGCACGGTAGGCAGCATTCATTACAGAATGCTGCCTGCCCTGCACATGAATGATGATGTCATCGGGGTGGGCGGGGTTAGCGCAAAATGCACTCCCGTCCTCCTGTCCCGCAAGAGGAGCTGCTGCCAGAGAGTCCAGAGCAATCTCTGTGCCAGCAGCTCTGTGGCTGTCTGCTGGTGAGCTGTGCCCCTCAGCTAGGTGCCCCCCTGTGATCTCTGTGCCCCCCAGCTATGTGCCCCAATATGATTTCTGTGCACCCATGTGATCTCTGTGCCCCCCAACTATATGCCCCCTATGATCTATGTGCCTGCCAGCTGTGTGCCCCATGTGATCTCTGTGCCCCCCCGTGATCTCTGTGGCCCCATCTATATGAACTCTGTGCCCCATAGCTATATGCCCCCCTGTGATCTCTGTTCCCCCAGCTATGTGCACCCCTGTGATCACTGTGGCTCCCAGCTTTGTGCCCCCCTGTGATCTATGTGCCCCCTGTGATCTTGGTGCCCCCTTGCTATGTACCCCCTGTGATATTTGTGCTAACATGTGATCTCTGTGCCCCCTGTGATCTCTGTCTCCTCCAGCTATCTGCCCCAGCTATGTGCCCCATGTGATCTCTGTGCCCCCCTGTGATCTCTGTGGCCCCATCTATGTGAACTCTGTGCCCCATAGCTATATGCCCCCCTGTGATCTCTGTTCCCTCAGCTATGTGCACCCCTGTGATCACTGTGGCTCCCAGCTTTGTGCCCCCCTGTGATCTATGTGCCCCCTGTGATCTTGGTGCCCCCTTGCTATGTACCCCCTGTGATATTTGTGCTAACATGTGATCTCTGTGCCCCCTGTGATCTCTGTCTCCTCCAGCTATCTGCCCCAGCTATGTGCCCCTCCATGATCTATGTTCCCTCCTGTGATCTTTGTGCCCCCCTGTGATTTCTGTGCCCCCCTGTGATCTTCATGCCACCCCTGTGATCTTGTGCCACCCCCCGGTGATCTCTGTGCCCCCCAGCTATGTGCACCCCTGTGATCTCTGTAGCTCCCAGCTTTGCGCCCCCTGTGATCTATGTGCCCCCTGCTATGTACCCCCTGTGATATTTGTGCTACCATGTGATCTCTGTGCCCCTTGTGATCTCTGTCCCCTCCAGCTATGTGCCCCCCAGCTATGTGCCCCTCTGTAATCTATGTGCCCTCCTGTGATCTTTGTGCCCTCCCTGTGATTTCTGTGCCCCACTGTGATCTTTGTGCCACCTCAGTGATCTCTGTGCCCCCAGCTACGTGCCCCCTGTGCTTTCTGTGCCCCCCAGCTATATGCCCCCCTGTGATCTCTGTGCCCCCAGCTATGTACACACCTGTGATCTCTGTGGCTCCCAGCTTTGTGCCTCCCGCTATGTACCCCCTGTGATATTTGTGCTCTCATGTGATCTCTGTGCCCCCAGTGATCTCTGTCTCCTCCAGCTATCTGCCTCGCCGTGATCTCTGCGCCCCCCATCTATATGTCCTCTTGTGATCTTTGTGCTCCCTCTGTGATTTCTGTGCCCCCCCTGTGATCTTCGTGCCACTCACCGGTGATCTCTGTACCCCCCAGCTATGTGCCCCCTGTGATTTTTGTGCCCCCCAGTGATCTTTGTGTCCCCCGGTGGTCTATGAGCCCCACCTGGTGATCTATGTGCCTCCTCAGCGATGGCTGTCCCTCCCAGTGTTGTATATCCCCCTCCCCCAGTGCTCCCAAAGTGCTGTATATCCCCCAGGGCTGTATGTGCCCCCAAGCGATATATATATTGCCTAGTGCTGCTGTGGAGCCCAGCTGCGACTGAATCCATATCTCCCAGAAGGGTGCACTGAAAGAATATACCACTAGAGGTCATTATACACATTCACACACGTTCATTTATCCCCAAAGACCACCAGAGGGAGCTGTTTTAGACATATAAAAGAAGCTGAACATAGGAAGTTGCAGCTCAGTTCTGCTCAGTCATCTCAGAGAGAGCAGTTCAGTGCAGCCACCTCAGAGAAGTCAGTCTGCAGCAAGGTGGAGGTGCAGAGCTGAGGTTAGAGAGGCTGCAGAGCTATTCAGTTCATAGAGTGGAGTCTAGTAAAGAGTGGAACAGAGACCACTCCAGCCTAGTCAGAGCTGAAGCTAGGAGTACAGCTCAGTGAGAAGCGTGCCGACGCTTAGAGAGCGGTGAAGAGGCAGCCCACCAACTGCCAGTGTGTGATCGTGTGAGGATCCAGGTAGGCCGAAGGCGAGTGGAAAGTTAATGAGACAGAGGAGCCTCTACAGCTCATCTCAGCAAGCATTACCGGACACCGGGGTCCGAGCCTATAGGGATCTCCACGACCCATTAGGAGAACACCGGAGTTCCTGGAGGACTACAAGTCCCAGGAGTACCACAGAGCTGATACGTAACAGGATCAGGAGGACGGAGTTCGGCTGGTACCGGCCAAGGGACCCTGTTCTTTCAGAGAAGGTCCAACCACAAGGTCAGCCAGTTACAAGACGGAGACTAAGCTAGGCCCAGCTACACGCAGGCCAAGACTTCATTACAAAAAGGCAGAGAACAGGAGGCCACACACCTACTCAGTGGAGGAATCTGGATGTGCACCCTTCACCCTACAGTGCTCCGGGGAGTGCCTGCAACATCTTCAGTAAAGGTACCAAAGTGACTTATGTGTGTGTCTCCCTTATTACTCCTGACTGCCGGTCCCGTCTGTCCTGCATCCCCACACATCTATCTGCCCTGGAGGAGAACTCAGCCTTACTTGTGGAAGGCTTAACATCTAGCTGCACAATATTAACCCTTCAGTGGATCTGCATAGCAGCGCTGGTCATCCTGACCAGGTACCACAAGTGGCGTCACGAATCCCCATCTCAATATTCAATTCATCTGTAAATATCCCACATTTCAGTGAGCCCCAGGGCCACGGACCGAGCCGTGTGCTGCCCGTGACATCCCCCATAGAAGTCGACGGGCTCGGTGCCGAGTACCCCACGGCCCTGGTGGGTGGCCCATTTCTATGGCGTCACGAACAGGATTTCGTGCCCTGCAGCAACGGAGTAACTTGTGCCCGTTGCCACCGGGTACTGTGTGCCTCACTAAAAGACTGTGTTTTGTATGTGGTGAAGATTTCCCGCCATTTGCCCGCCATTTACAGCGCCACGGTGTGAAAACTAGTGGGCGTACCTGCAAAAGCGCGCTGAGTCCTGGACACACCCCCAACGCTGACGCGGCGGCAGGTCCTGTGGAGAGCTTCAGTGAACGCTCTGACATCAGAGCGCCGGCGACACAGGTCCTTCTACATCGCTGTGCCCTGCAGAGCTGCAGCCTTCAGAGAAGGTAGGCCACGCTTAACTAGAGGGGCGCAGACATGTAGCAGCCGCAAGCTGACAGCGCGGCCGAGGGCGACCGCCCCAATGACTTACCCACCGGCGCTGCCGCACAGGCTGGAAACGCTAGCCCCTCACCTGGTCCTGTGGCCCCGATAGTACCGCTAACGCTGCCATACATGCCTGGAGCGAAGTGGCTCCCTCAGTACAGCGGCAACCAGACACCCTGTCAGGGTTCAAGCGAAAATATGCAGCATAATGGACATGTACCCTATGACAGAAAAGCAGAGAGCTGCAGTGGTAGTGGGACAATTGACTGGTGCTGCAGAAAGGGAAGTAGAGACTTGGACAGCTGCAGACCAGGAGTCAGTGCTTGCAATTTTCTTAAAGCTACAGACTATCTTTGAGGATCGCACTGAAACAGACCTCCGGATGAGGTTTTACCAATGCTCCCAGAAACCATATGACAGCATTAGGGACTACGCCTGCCGACTACAAGGGGCCCTGCGAGCACTCAAACAGGTTAACCCCATAAGTGTCACCAAAGAGAATAAAATGTTAAAAGAACAATTTGTACGGGGACTGAGGTCCCAAGCTATAAGCAGGACTGTGCACCGGTGGTCCTTGGATCATCCTGATGCTACCTTTGATGCCCTTAAGGATATGGCTATAAAAGGACTGCGACCCCTGGATACACCCGAGATGGCAACCCAGTGTCACCCGAGTGAAGCCACCCTAAAGCCAGCAGCATTCGCCTTTTCCCCGCTGGTTGCGGAAGCCAAAACGCAGGTGGCGCCCCCTACTGAGCTGGACTGTATGCGCTCAGAAGTGCGCCAGCTGACCAAAAACCTGGCCACTGTAATGAGTGCCCTGCAACTGCCGACGGAGGAAGAAGGAAAGATCCTGCTAGCTGACTGCCCAGAGGATGTCCCTTGGATGAACCGGAGGAGAAGGAGGACGTCGCGCCACCGGAGGCGGACAACGCCACCCCCAGGAAGGACCCGCGACCAGCATCATCCTCGCCGAGAGATCATCTGCTACCGCTGCCACAGAGAAGGTCACCCAGCACGTCGGTGTCCTTTAAACGAGCAAATCCTGAGTCCGAGGGCCAACACCCAGGAATAGACTCCTCAGGCCCCTCAGACTGGAACCGCAGGTTTGTGGGAGGAAGACCATACCTGTCCATCATACTGGACGGGATCACAATCCCTGCCCTGCTGGACACTGGATCTCAGGTAACCATCACACCTGATGTTCTCTACAATAGATACTGGTCCAGTGACGGTCTCCAACCCCCAAACCCTGACTTTGCCGTATACGCCTCTAATGGTCTCCCTCTTGACTTACTGGGGGCTAAAAACGTAGTCGTAAAAGTGGGGAGAGTGGAGCTAAAAGATCAGGGACTTCTTGTAGTGAAGACTGTTAATGAGGAAAATGGGCTGAATGTGGTTTTAGGCACTAACATTATTAGTAACTGTTTGGAGGAGGTTGTGTTTTTACTCCAACAGCTCACCGATGTTGCCAGACCAAGGCAAAAGGGAGTGATCTGGAAGGAGATCGGGACCCTGATGTGCCAGCAGCAAGTGAAACTGACCGGTGGTGAGATTGGTAATGTACGGGTAACAGACCCGAATCCCATTGTGATATCACCAATGAGTGAAATGCTAATTTGGTGTAGAGCAGCAATAGGTCTGAGAGGACAGAACTACCAAGCAGTAGTAGAGCCCCATTGTTCAGAGCATAGACCTACACTCTTGACTGCCAGAGGGGTAGTGGATGTACATAATGGGAGAGTGCCAGTGCGTCTTCTCAACTGGGGAGAGGATGAAGTCAAATTACCATGTTATGCCACTGTTGCTAAGTTACATGCTGTGGATAATAACTCCATTCACACGACGGAGCCCTTAACCTCCCCACAACCAGTGGAGGATAACGGCCCGACCACTCAGGTGGAGGATTGGTGTCAGCAGCTCCATGTCGGGACAGACACCACTCCAGCCCACCAGAAACAAGGAGTATACCGAGTAGTTCAGGAGTATGCACAGGTATTCAGCAAACACCCACTTGACTTTGGAAAAATTAAAGGGGTCCAACATCACATCCCCACAGGCAATCATCCTCCCATCAAAGAACGGTACAGGCCTATACCTCCAGCACACTACCAGAAAGCCAAGGAGATGTTGCGTGACATGAAGGAAGCAGGGGTGATAAGTAGAGTTGAGCGATACTTTCCGATATCCTAAAGTATCGGAATCGGAATGGTATCGCCGATATCACTAAAATATCGGCGATACCCGATACCGATACCGGAAGTCCCATGTAAGTCTATGGGAACAAAATATCGCAACTAAAAAAACCCCATTCTTTCCTTGTAAACACTAAATATACACACATAGAATACATATATATATATATACATGTCATTGTGACATATATATACATATATGTATAGTTTATACACTTCTACATAGTAAAATATCCTCTGATTCAATTGCCGGGTAAAGCCGGCTTCAGTGAAAAGACAGAAGCACCCGACATGAAATGACACTTGGTGTACATAGGGTTAACCATGTCTTTTCATGTCGTTTGCTATCTGATTTGCACAAACAATTAAATCAGTCTATGTGTGCAAAATTTCACACCTGTAGGGGTTAATTAAAGGTGTAAATTCGTTGTAAAAAAAACTGACTTTTTTGCTACGAATTTACACCTTTAATTAACCCCTACAGGTGTGAAATTTTGCACACATAGTCTGATTTAATTGTTTGTGCAAATTAGATAGCAAAGGACATGAAAAGACATGGTTAACCCTATGTACACCAAGTGTCATTTCATGTCGGGTTCTGCATTTTCACAAAAGCCGGCAATTGAATTAGCGGCTATTATACTATGTAGAAGTGTATGAACTACAAATATAAATATATATATATATGTGTCACAAATTCAATGACATGTATATAATATATATGAGGTGTAAAATTGCTGAAAAAAAATGCGTGGGCTCCCGCCCTATTTTCGCAACCAGACAGACAAAGCCAGTGAGTGGGGGCAGATAATAATAGCCCAGAGAGGGACCATTATTTTTGCCCCCCCCCGGCTACTA
The DNA here is from genome assembly GCA_033576555.1 of Oophaga sylvatica. Taxonomy (NCBI): domain Eukaryota; kingdom Metazoa; phylum Chordata; class Amphibia; order Anura; family Dendrobatidae; genus Oophaga; species Oophaga sylvatica. Next base: position 59,538,895 of record JARQOD010000001.1, read on the forward strand.
ACATCTGCCCCCAGACACCCCAGGAAAGACAAATCTATAATTAGACTCGCCCTTTCTGGCACTTTGCCCGTCTATTCCCATTGCCCTGTAGCGGTGGCGAATGGGTTAATAAGGGGTTAAAATGACCTTGCAATTGAAAGGTCACTTTAAGCCAGGTTAATAATTGAGAGCTGTCAATTAGACAACTATCAATTATTAATCCTATTGCATGAAATAAAAATAAAACACACACACTTTAATTAAAAATCATTTTAATGAAATAAAGACACATGTTTTTGACCATCTTTTATTTTACTGCAAAAACCATTTCCTGTAATAAAAATAAAATAAAAAAGCAAAATTATTCTTACCTATCCCATGCACAGTCAGGTCCCACAGTGTAATCCTTCAGAAAGGGTTAATGTTTACTGCAGGGACCGCAGCTAATGATGCAGCCTCACAGTAAACCCCAAATGAATGAGTTCCTCTCCTGCCTGACAGGAGAGTAAAGGCTGGGTGTCACATAACGATACACCAGCGATCCCGACAACGATATGCACTTGTCAGGATCGCTGGTGTATCGCTACATGATCGCTGCTGAGCTGCCAAACAGGCAGCTCAGGCAGCGATCTGGGACAGCGACACTGCGGGTAACATCGCTTAAGGGCCCGTCTCACATAGCGATATCGCTACCGAGATCGCTGCTGAGTCACTAGTTTTGTGACGCAGCAGCGAGCTCACCAGCGATATCGCTGTGTGTGACATTCAGCGACGATCAGCCCCCCTGCCGGGTATCGCTGATCGTCGCAGAAATGTCAGGACCTTTTTTTGATCGCTGGTCTCCCGCTGACAGGCACGCATCGCTGCGTGTGACAGGCGGGAGACCAGCGATCCGCTGGTAACCAAGGTACACAGCGGGTTTCCAGGCACCGCGCAGCGCTTGGAAACCCGCTGTGTACCTTGGATACCAGCTCCCTGCATCAGGGCGCTGGTATCCAAGGTACACAGCGGGTTTCTAGGCACAGCCCCGCGCCTGGAAACCCGCTGTGTACCTTGGTTACCAGCGGATCGCTGGTCTCCCGCCTGTCACACGCAGCGATGTGTGCCTGTCAGCGGGAAACCAGCGATCAAAAAAAGGTCCTGACATTTCAGCGACGATCAGCGATACCCGGCAGGGGGGCTGATCGTCGCTGAATGTCACACACAGCGATATTGCTGGTGAGCTCGCTGCTGCGTCACAAAACTAGTGACTCAGCAGCGATCTCGGTAGCGATATCGCTATGTGAGACGGGCCCTTAAGTGGAAAGCTTAATTGATTGCTTTCCACTTTCACTTCAGGTCAGCCAGGGACACAATCAGTGACGTCAGAGGGAACTGATTAACAAAAATAGGGGTTCCCTTCGAAAAAAAAATGGCGTGGGGTCCCCCCTATTTTTGTTAACCAGCCAGATGAAGCAGACCGCTGAGGCCTGGATTTTCAGGCTGTTAAGGAGCCAAGATCCATGGACCTTGCCAGCCTGATAATACTAGGCCACAGCAGTCTGCATATCTTGGCTGATTAACAAAAATAGGGGATCCCCTCGAAAAAAATTGGCGTGGGTTCCCCCCTATTTTTGTTAACCAGCCAGATGAAGCAGACCGGACCTGGATTCAGGCGTTAGACAGATCCAGGACCTTGCAGCTGATTTACCAGCCAGCAGTCGCATCTTGGCTGATTAAAAATGGATCCTCGAAAAAAATGGCGGGTCCCCATTTTGTTAACAGCAGATAGCAGCCATGGACCTGTTTCAGCCTGGATAACCAGGCCAAGTCATGATACTTGCTGTAACAAAAGGGATCCCTCGAAAAATGCGTGGGTCCCCTATTTTTAACCACCGAGAACAACGCGAGCCGTTTTCAGTGAAGGATCAATATCCATGACCCTTTCAGCCTGATAAACCAGCACGCATCTGCTTAGCTTGGTTAACAAAAATAGGGGATCCCCTCGAAAAAAAAACGGCGTAGGGGTCCCCCTATTTTTGTTAACCAGCCAAGTAAAATGCAGACTGCTGCGGCCTGGTATTAAAAGACTGTCAAAGCCCATGGATTTTGGCCCTCAACAGCCTGATAATACCAGGCTACAGCAGCCCCACATTTGGCGCATCAAAAGATGTGCCAATTGTGGCACTTTACCCGGCTCTTCCCACTTGCCCTGTAGCGGTGGCAAGCGGGGTAATAAGGGGTTAATGTCACCGTTGATTGCACGGTGACAATAAGCCCGGTTAATAATGGAGAGGTGTCAATAAGACACCGATCCATTATTAATCCCAAAGTTATTAAATGTGTAAAAAAAAAAACAGCAAGAAAAAAGTATTTTAATGAAATAAAAGAGACAACACAGTTTTCATTAATTTTATTGTACTCTCATTCCTGCGACGCCATCGATCTCCTGTAAAAAAAGAAAAAAAAACAAACCAACAGTATACCACCTGTCCGACGCAGTCCATAACGACAGTCCCACGACGATCCAGCTCTGCTACATCGCAATGACAGGCAGAGCCTGTCATCGCAACGCAGCACAGCTGATTACCTGCTTCCCCGGCGGTGACGTCATCGGACTGACTGCTTTACGGCCGGGATTACCCAGCAGTCACTGCAGTTATCGCGAGAAACTGCATGTGACCGCCGGGGAAAGAAGATTGCGGCCATCAAGCAGTCCAGGACGTGACCGCCGGAGATCTTCTGCCAGTAAGTGCCGCTGACTCCTGACAGACCCGACCGACGGACACTGACAGTGACAGTGACAATCCCGATTCCGGTATCCGATATGACGAAAATATCGGAACTCGGAATCGGAATTCCGATACAGCCAATATCGGCCGATACCCGATATTTGCAGTATCGGAATGCTCAACCCTAGTGATAAGGGATAGTTGCAGTCCCTGGGCAGCACCTCTAGTCCTAGTCAGGAAAAAGGATGGAAGCATGAGAATGTGTGTAGATTACAGACAAGTAAATCGCATTACACATAAAGATGCATACCCTTTACCACGCATTGAGGAATCCTTAGCTGCACTAAAGACTGCTAATTACTTTTCCACCCTTGACCTCACTAGTGGGTACTGGCAAGTAGCTGTGGCTGAGGAGGATCGGGAGAAGATGGCTTTCACTACCCCGATGGGACTCTGTGAGTTTGACAGAATGCCGTTTGGACTCAGCAGTGCCCCGGGAACTTTCCAGAGAGTGATGGAGAGCTGCCTGGGACATCTCAACTTTGAAACTGTGTTGCTGTACCTGGACGACGTAATTGTGTACTCCAAGACGTATGAAGACCACCTGAAGCACCTGGCAGAGGTATTCGAGTCACTGTCCAAGTATGGGATGAAACTGAAGCCTTCAAAGTGCCATCTGCTCAAACAGAAGGTACAGTATCTGGGACATATTGTCAGCTCAGAAGGAGTAGCGCCAGACCCTGAGAAGATCACCGCCATCCAGAAATGGCCGGAGCCGAAAAATCTCAAGGAGGTGCGACAGTTCCTGGGACTGACAGGATACTACCGGAGGTTTGTGAAGGATTACACCAAGAAAGCAGCGCCTCTGCAAGACCTCCTGGTGGGACAGTCCCTCAAGAGCAGAAATTCTCCATTCCATTGGGGTAAAGAACAGGCTGAGGCATTCAAGGAAATGAAGGAGATCCTGACAGGTGATGAGATCCTAGCCTATCCTGACTACAGCCAGCCGTTCCTGCTGTATACTGATGCCAGCAATGAAGGATTGGGAGCTGTCCTCAGTCAGAAGCAAAATGGCCTGGAGAAAGTCATCGCCTATGCAAGCAGGAAGCTCCGCCCGACCGAGAGGAACCCAGAGAACTATAGCAGCTTCAAGTTGGAGTTCCTGGCACTGGTCTGGGCCATCACGGAGAGGTTTAAGCACTACCTAGCCTCCAGCAAGTTCACTGCCTACACCGATAATAACCCCTTGACACATCTTGAAACAGCTAAGCTGGGAGCCATGGAACAACGCTGGATGGCTCGGCTGTCAAACTACCAATTCACAATCAAGTACCGAGCAGGCCGCAAGAATGCCAACGCTGATGCCCTATCCAGGATGCCTCATGAATCGGACACAGAAGAAGAAGTGGATGATCTGGAAGAGATTGAACTACCTGCCTTTCACAGGAATGGGATGATCCACGAGCAACAAGCTTGCAGGAGGACGCGTGGTAAGACGTTAAATCCTTTACCTCACCACAGCTGGAAGGAGACTCAGGACAGCGATCCAGTTGTCAGCCGAATCAAGGAGCTGATAACTCAAGAAGGTTCCTCCTTGGAGAAGGATGCGCCTCTACAAGCAAAGCAGCTGTGGAATGAGAGAAGCCGGTTGTTCATCTACCGTGAGAAGCTGTGCCGGAGGTACGTCAACCCAAGGACCCATGAGATGGTATGGCAGATAGTAGTCCCCAGAGCAGATATCCAGATGGTGTTAGAAGCCTATCACGATCAAGCGGGACACTTTGGCTGGAAGAAGCTGGAGACCCTGTTGAAGTGTCGTTTCTACTGGGTGGGAATGCGCAGCTCCATTGAGAGGTGGTGCCAGAACTGTGGACCCTGTGGCCTCAGAAGAAAAGACTACAGCAGTCAGAAGGCACCCCTGCAACCCATCAAGACGACTCCTCCCTTGGAGATCGTGGCCCTGGACCATGTCAAGTTGTCACCCAGCCGGTCAGGATACTCCTATGCCCTGACTATGGTGGATCACTACTCCAGGTTCCTGGTGGTCGCCCCTGTCAAAGATCTGACGACAGAGACAGCAGCAAAGACGTTCCAAGCGTATTTCTGCAGACCACACGGATATCCTGAGCAGGTGCTAACTGACCAAGGCCCAGCCTTCGAGGCCGAATTGTTCAAAGAGTTCTGTCACTTGTACGGGTGTAAGAAGATAAGAACCACACCGTACCACCCCCAAACTAATGGTCTCTGTGAGAAGATGAATCACATCGTCATTGACCTGCTGAAGACTGTACCACTCGAGGAGAGAAATCGGTGGCCAGACTTACTACCTGACCTGGTAGATCTGTACAATCACATACCTGTGAGTTCCACCAATTGCACCCCAGCCTATCTCATGCAGGCAAGACCAGGAAAGCTGCCCATGGATCTGGAGCTTGGTGTTGTAGAACCAGAAGCAGATGTGACTACTGAAGACTGGGACACAAACAGACATGAACAGTACAGAAAAGTACAGGCCTGCATTGAAGATAGTCTCAATCGAGTAAGGGATAAACAAGAAGATCGCTACAACAAAAGTGCGCCAGCTGAACCTTTCGCACCTGGTGAAATCGTGCTGAAAAGAAAGAGGAGGATACACAAACTCGACGATCAATGGGAAAGAGAGCCCTACATCATACAGAATTCAAGGTTTGACAACAAGAAAACGTGCATAATAAGCAAGGATGGAGAAAGAACGACTGCAACTGTACCCAGAGATCACCTAAAGTTGTGTCCGGATCCGTTAAAGCTTCAAGAGGAAGAACCTGTTGTCAATCAGAAAGAGCTGATGAATCAGTCATACATACAGACTTAGGAGATTTCCCCGCGGATTGGCCTCGCATTGGAGAAGCCGTAATCATTCCCGTGCTTCAATTCTATCAACCACAAGGAGAACCTCTACACCTAGTTGAGCCGGTTGTTGCAGTAGAGTCAGTTCCAGAAGAACCTGCTTCAGCAGAACCCCAAGAAGCAGCACCCCAAGAAGCGGAATCCCAAGAAGCTGAATCTCAGGAAGAAGGATCCCCTGCAGAAGTCGAGCCGGTCCACCCAGCTCACAGTGTGCTTGCCAGTCCTGTAGAGAGGTTAAGGCAATTCTATAATTCACTTTCACGCAGAACAAACAGGGAAACTGCTACCTCACAGGTTACTGCACCACGTAGATCAGAACGTAGCACAAAAGGACACATCCCTGCTAGGTTTAGAGATTAGTTCAACCCTTGGCAAATGTAAATAATTGTCTAGAGTCACTGTACATAAATGTATATATTTTTGCTTATAATATGCTTTATTATACCGTTATTTATTAATCTGTTTTCCTTTTAAAATTGAAACAAGTGAATGGACATTATTTTGCTTGTTTTCTCTACCCCTTTTGAGCATCCTTTTCCAAAAGAGACTGGGACTTTTATGGTTGCTCAATTCCTCAATTCCTCATTGTGCTAATGTATATAGTTGTTCATTTACCGTTATGCAACAGTTCAAGAGTGCCTTCCCTCCTGTAAAGGAAGAGTTATTTATAAAATGTTTATTGTTCTTTGCTTTTGTATTTCAGCCCCGGAGTGCTGAGTTCTACTAGGGGGGGAATGTGGAGCCCAGCTGCGACTGAATCCATATATCCCAGAAGGGTGCACTGAAAGAATATACCACTAGAGGTCATTATACACATTCACACACGTTCATTTATCCCCAAAGACCACCAGAGGGAGCTGTTTTATACATATAAAAGAAGCTGAACATAGGAAGTTGCAGCTCAGTTCTGCTCAGTCATCTCAGAGAGAGCAGTTCAGTGCAGCCACCTCAGAGAAGTCAGTCTGCAGCAAGGTGGAGGTGCAGAGCTGAGGTTAGAGAGGCTGCAGAGCTATTCAGTTCATAGAGTGGAGTCTAGTAAAGAGTGGAACAGAGACCACTCCAGCCTAGTCAGAGCTGAAGCTAGGAGTACAGCTCAGTGAGAAGCGTGCCGACGCTTAGAGAGAGGTGAAGAGGCAGCCCACCAACTGCCAGTGTGTGATCGTGTGAGGATCCAGGTAGGCCGAAGGCGAGTGGAAAGTTAATGAGACAGAGGAGCCTCTACAGCTCATCTCAGCAAGCATTACCGGACACCGGGGTCCGAGCCTATAGGGATCTCCACGACCCATTAGGAAAACACCGGAGTTCCTGGAGGACTACAAGTCCCAGGAGTACCACAGAGCTGATACGTAACAGGATCAGGAGGACGGAGTTCGGCTGGTACCGGCCAAGGGACCCTGTTCTTTCAGAGAAGGTCCAACCACAAGGTCAGCCAGTTACAAGACGGAGACTAAGCTAGGCCCAGCTACACGCAGGCCAAGACTTCATTACAAAAAGGCAGAGAACAGGAGGCCACCACACTACTCAGTGGAGGAATCTGGATGTGCACCCTTCACCCTACAGTGCTCCGGGAGTGCCTGCAACATCTTCAGTAAAGGTACCAAAGTGACTTATGTGTGTGTCTCCCTTATTACTCCTGACTGCCGGGTCCCGTCTGTCCTGCATCCCCACACATCTATCTGCCCTGGGGGAGAACTCAGCCTTACTTGTGGAAGGCTTAACATCTAGCTGCACAATATTAACCCTTCAGTGGATCTGCATAGCAGCGCTGGTCATCCTGACCAGGTACCACAAGTGGCGTCACGAATCCCCATCTCAATATTCAATTCATCTGTAAATATCCCACATTTCAGTGAGCCCCAGGGCCACGGACCGAGCCGTGTGCTGCCCGTGACATCCCCCATAGAAGTCGACGGGCTCGGTGCCGAGTACCCCACGGCCCTGGTGGGTGGCTCACTGCATTTACCCCAGAAGTGCTGTATATCCCCCGGAGTACTATATATCCCCCAGTGCTGTATATCCCCCACCTGTGATGTATATAGCCCCCTCAGTGCTGTATATAGCCCCCAGTGATGTATGTGACCCCACCAGTGATGTAAATTCCCCTAGGGACATATATACCCCCAGTGCTGTCTGTGCTTCCTAGTGATGTATATAGCCCCTCAGTGATGTCTATTCCCCTCAGCCTCCCCAGTGATGAATATATCCCAGCATCTCCTGTGATGTCTATGCCCCCAGACCCCAGAGTCTACTCTGATGCATATACAGCAGTGTTAGTGTTTCCTATGTTAGGTATGTACAACAGTCCCAGTGTCTCCTATGTGATGTATTTACAGCAGTCCCAGAATCTCCTATGTGATGTATATACAGCAGTCCCAGCTTCTCCTATGTGATGTATATACAGCAGTCCCAGTGTCTCCTGTGTGATGTATATACAGCAGTCCTTGTGTCTCCTATGCGATGTATATACAGCTGTCTCAGTATCCTCTATGTGATATAGATACAGCAGTCTGAGCATCTCCTATGTGATGTATATACAGCAGCCACAGTGTCACCTATGTGATGCTTATACAGCAGTCCCATCGTCTCCTATATGGTGTATATACAGCTGTCTCAGCCTCTCCTATGTGATGTATATACAGTAGTCCCATCGTCTCCTATGTGATATATATGATTTACAAAACTTATTACGACAAAAAGTTGACTGCTCTCCTAGCCAACACAAACCTGGAAAAGCAGCTGTGAGAAGCAACATGATCAGTATCACCTAACATCACAGGTGCACCAAAGAGAAGCAGCTCCAGCCGTCACATTGTTTGACTAAATATACCGGGGTAATTTTCAAGGTGATCATTTTTGTGTGGCCCTCGAAAGATGGTAGAAATTTTCAAATGGCCCCCGGCTGGACAAAGGTTCCCCACCCCTGTATTACAGCATAGACACTCGCATATTCAGCACGAATAAACATAGACATACACCATACATTATCACAAATCATACTTAATTACTTTTGACTCGTCGTGACACCTGGGAGATTTTGAGAAGTTGGTAGATAAGTGATCCACAGATTATTTTTTTTTTATCATATATTCACCCATTTAAATGTGCATCAAAAGCAGAAACCTAATACATTTGAATCACAACAAGTGCCAGTGACTCCTTGACACCCCAGTCGCAGCAGTCTTAATGAAGGACTAATTTTTAATTAATTTAACTGATGGGCGCTGCCATGCACCACCCTGCCCAGTTACCCCCAGCTCTGTCCATTTTGGCATGAAAATGCCAAAAATCACAAAATTTTGCATCTTTTCAAGGCTTTTACGCCAGTTTTCTGGTGTAACAGCTTTGATGAATCAGGTCCATAGTTTTGAAATGAAAACCAGGACACTTGTGTGAGCAAATTTTCATGTTTTTTTCCAAGGGGCAGTACTCACAGGATTATCTGGGGTCGTGAGTTTAGGCTGCTCTGTATTATTACCCTGTGCGCCACCCCTACTTGGTAAGGACCATTAAAATTTGCATTAATAAAAAGACATACAGTATATCTCTGAAACCATATTGTGCCTTTAAAAAAAGCAAAGGGCAGAAAACGGAGCAGCAGTAATAAAATTAAAGACAACCTGTCAGCACAATTTTGTAATGTAAAAACATGCCTGTAATGCTAAGTAAATTGATACCTTTGGTAAAGAAATCCATTTTGTGCTTCTTATTTAATTACCATTTGAAGTTTTCTTATAATTATATTTCGGTGCACAGGGGCTGGACTGTGCACTGGGTCTTCTCCTCCTTGTCTATGATTCCCCGTCCCCTCCACCTGCCTCTCGTCCTTAAATGACAGGTCACTGTTGAGATTTCAAAAGGAAGAAGTAGGTATTCACAGACCGGAGGAAAACAGAGGAGCCGGGGAATCACAAACATGGAGGAGTAGATCCAGTGCACAGTCCGGCCTCTGTGCACCGAAATATAATTATAAGAAAACTTCAAATGGGGATTAAAGAAGAAGCACAAAGTGGATTTCTTCACCTAAAGTATCAGTTTACTTAGTATTACAGCACCATTACAGCTTAGTCTTTACTTTACTGTACAATACAAAATCGTGCTGACAGATTCTCTTTAAAGCCATAACTAGCCCTGGACACTTTTGACCTGCTGACAGGTCCTTTTTAAAATAAAGTAGAATCATTTTTTATTTTTTTTGCTTAAATGGGTTGTGAGGGCATATAATACTAATGACCTGTATTCAGGATAGGTCATTGATAGCACATCAGTGCGGGTCCGACATCCATCACCCCCACGGATCAAATGTCATTAGCTCCAGTTGAATGTAACCATCAAACAGAGCTGAACAGTAAGGCTATGTGCACACGTTGCGGATTCTTAGCGTTTTTGCCGCGAAAATGCGGCAAAAACGCTTACCCAACGGAACTCATTATATTCTATGGGATTCCGCAATGCTGTGCACATGCTGCGTGTTTTTCCGTGGCAGAATCACATCATGGAAAAATCTGCAGCAGGCTCATTCTTTTTGCGGAATCGCGGCGATTCCGCCGCCATAGGAATGAATTAAACCGCTTACTTTCCCCATGTGGCTATGCCCACCATCCGCAAAGTAAGTGGTTCATGTGCGGATGGTACCCAGGATCTGGAGAGAAGAGACTCTGCTCCAGACCCTGGTTGCAATATCCCTGTTAAAATAATAATTAAAATAAAAAATAGTGATATTCTCACCTTCCGGCGGCCCCTGCAGCTTTCCCGCTCTTCAGCAATGCTCCCGGCCAATCCCGTTCCCAGTAATGCCTTGCGAGAATCACCCCAGATGACGCAGTGGTCTCGCGTGATGCTACGTCATCTGGGGTCATTGTCGCTAAGCATCCTTGGGAACGTGATTGGCCGGGAGCGTCGCTGAGAGGCGGGAAAGCTGCGGGGGCCGCCGGAAGGTGAGAATATCACGATTTATTATTTTTTAAATTATTTTTAACATTCTATCTTTTCACTATTGATCGGCATAGGCAGCATCAATAGTAAAAAGTTGGTCACACTTGTCAAACACGTTGTTTGACTCGTGTGACCAACCTGTCAATCAGTTTTCCAAGCGATGCTACAGATCACTTGGAAAACACTAGCATTCTGCAAGCTAATTACACTTGCAAAACGCTAGTTTATGGCGGGAATACGCATACCAATAAAAATGCGTATTTCCCGCGGCAGGGAGGTGCGGGATTGCCGCGGAAATTTCCGCGGCAATTCCACAACGTGTGCAGATAGCCTCAAGGTCCGTTTAATGTACCGTGGTCAAGCCAAAAACTTCAGCTCAGCTCCTATTTAAGAGAATAGAGCTGTAGTGTATAGTTTAGGAGTTCAAAGAACACAAATGAGGCAAATCATACCTGTCCCTGAGACCCTGTGATAGGTATAATGCAGTCTACCAGTTTTGCCAAGAATAAGCCTTTAATGGGATTGTTTCATCTGAAAATTACCTATTGTTTCAACCAGGTTATTTTGTTAAAAACCTTTATTTAATAGTCATTGTGAAGTGTAAAGAAAAACATCGGCAAAAATTTGAAAACAATACAATTAACATATGAGCTGATTGTGATTGAAACAGTTGCTAATTTCTGATAGCACATTCCCTTCAACAAATACCATGTCCTACAGTGCCTTGTGAAAGTATTCGGCCTCCTGGAGCCTTTCAACCTTTTCCCACATATCATGCTTCAAACATAAAGATACCAAATGTTAATTTTTGGTGAAGAATCAACAACAAGTGGGACACAATTGTGAAGTTGAACGGAATTTATTGGTTGTTTTAATTTTTTGTGGAAATACAAAAACTGAAAAGTGGGGCGTGCAAAATTATTCAGCCCCTTTAACTTACCGTATATACTCATGTATAAGCCGACCCGTGTATAAGCCGACCCCCCTAATTTTGCCACAAAAAAACTGGGAAAACTTATTGACTCGCGTATAAGCCTAGGGTGAAAAATGATTATGTCCCCATATGATGCTCCACAGATTATGCCCCCATATGTTGCACAGATTATGCCCAATATGCTCCAGATTATGCCCCCATATGTTCCACAGATTATGCCCCATATGCTCCAGATTATGCCCCATATGTTCCACAGATTATGCCCCATATGCTCCAGATTATGCCCCATATGTTCCACAGATTATGCCCCCATATGCTCCATATTATGCCCCCATATGTTCCACAGCTTATGCCCCCATATGCTTCAGATTATGCCCCATATATTCCACAGCTTATGCCCCCATATGCTCCAGATTATGCCCCCATATGTTCCACAGCTTATGCCCCCATATGCTCCAGATTATGCCCCATATGTTCCACAGCTTATGCCCCCATATGCTCCAGATTATGCCCCCATATGTTCCACAGCTTATGCCCCCATATGCTCCAGATTATGCCCCCATATGTTCCACAGCTTATGCCCCATATGCTCCAGATTATGCCCCCATATGCTCCAGATTATGCCCCATATGTTCCACAGCTTATGCCCCCATATGCTCCATATTATGCCCCCATATGCTCCATATTATGCCCCCATATGCTCCATATTATGCCCCATATGCTGCACAATTATGCCCCATAGTATAGGCCTCATATGCTGCTGCAAAAAAAAAAAAATGACATACTCACCTCTCGTCGCTGGGGGCCAGGTGCCGGTGTCCTGAGCAGGCGGTGACACCGGCGCGCTATGGGGGACAGGTGCCGGTGTCACCGCTCGCTCAGGACCCCGGAACCTGAGATATTTACCTGTCCTCTCTGCACCGCAGCGCTGCTCCCTCGGTCTGACTCCTCTGGCTGTGAATGATCTGGCAGGGGGCGGGGCGCGCACTAACGACGTCATCGCACCCTCTGCCTGAACATTCACAGCCAGGACCGAGGGAGCAGCGCGCAACGGTGGCACGGGGACAGGTAAATATAGCATATACTCACCCCTCCGCCGCGCGTCCCTGCAGCCTCTCCTCTTCTCCCGGCGCTCTCCACAGCGCTTCAGTCCTGCAGCGGTCACGTGCTACCGCTCATTAAAGTCATGAATATGTGCATATTCATGACTTTAATGAGCGGTGCCATGTGCAGGAAGGAGCCGGAGATCGTGGGAGAAGCAGGGGGGCTGCAGAGACAGCGCCGGCGGAGGGGTGAGTATGATCTGACAAAACCCCCGCTACCCCTCCCCCGCCGACCACGTATATGACCCGCGTATAAGCCGAGAGGGGGACTTTCAGCCCTAAAAAATGGGCTGAAAATCTCGACTTATACATGGGTATATACGGTAATGCTTTGTTGCGCCACCTTTTGCTGCAAGTCGCTTGGGGTATGTATCTATCAGTTTTGTACATCGAGAGACTGAAATTCTTGCCCATTCTTCCTTGGCAAACAGCTCGAGCTCAGTGAGGTTGGATGGAGATCGTTTGTGAACAGCAGTTTTCAGCTCTTTCCACAGATTCTCGATTGGATTCAGGTCTGGACTTTGACTTGGCCATTCTGACACCTGGATAAGTTTATTTGTGAACCATTCCATTGTAGATTTTGCTTTATGTTTGGGATCATTCTCTTGTTGGAAGACAAATCTCTGTTCCAGTCTCAGGTCTTTTGCAGACTCCAACAGGTTTTCTTCAAGAATTGTCCTGTATTTGGCTCCATCCATCTTCCCATCAATTTGAACCAGCTTCCCTGTCCCTGCTGAAGAAAAGCAGGCCCAAACCATGATGCTGCCACCACTATGTTTGACAGTGGGGATGGTGTGTTCAGGGTGATGAGCTGTGTTGCCTTTACGCCAAACATATCGTTTGGCATTGTTGCCAAAAAGTTCGATTTTGGTTTCATCTGACCAGAGTACCTTCTTCCACATGTTTGGTGTGTCTCCCAGGTGGCTAGTTGCAAACTTTAAACAATACTTTTTATGGATATCTTTGAGAAATGGCTTTCCTCTTGCCACTCTTCCATAAAGGCCGGATTTGTGCAGTGTACGACTGATTGTTGTCCTATGGACAGACTGTCCCACCTCAGCTGTAGATCTCTGCAGTTCATCTAGAGTGATCAAGGGCCTCTAGGCTGCATCTCTGATCAGTCTTCTCCTTGTTTGAGGTGCAAGTTTAGAGGGACGGCCGGGTCTTAGTAGATTTGCAGTGGTATGATACTCCTTCCATTTCAATATGATCGCTTGCACAGTGCTCCTTGGGCTGTTTAAAGTTTTGGAAATCATTTTGTATCCAAATCCGACTTTAAACTTCTCCACAACAATATCAAGGAACTGCCTGTTGTGTTCCTTGGTCTTCATGATGCTCTCTGTGCTTCAAACAGAACGCTGAGACTATCACAGAGTAGGTGCATTTATACGGAGACTTGATTACACACAGGTGGATTATATTTATCATCAGTAGTCATTTAGGACAACATTGGATCATTGAGAGATCCACAATGAACTTCTGGAGTGAGTTTGCTGCACTGAAAGTAAAGGGGCCGAATAATATTGCACACCCCACTTTTCAGTTTTTGTATTTCCACAAAAATTTAAAATAACCAATAAATTTTGTTCAACTTCACAATTGTGTCCCACTTGTTGATTCTTAACCAAAAATTTACATTTGGTATCTTTATGTTTGAAGCATGATATGTGGGAAAAGGTTGAAAAGTTCCAGGGGGCCAAATACTTTTGCAAGGCACTGTACTTAGCCACAATATAAAAACAGTGGCCATGCTAGAAACAGGCTGCTCCTCATATAATTTCTGATGGTGGTCCCCACATCTACACATTCTTTGCCTTAGGGCTCGTTCACACCACCATATTTTCAGTCTGAGTTCTGTCCGTGAAAATAATGAAGAGCACTAGGACTATTGTTTTTCAATGGAAATTTTTTTTGCACTGATCCAATCTGCGTGTCAAAAAAATGCACGGGGTACTTCCATAAATCGGATGAGACTCACCCACTCAAGTCTATGGGAGCGTGAAAAAAATCAGATGCCAAACAGAGCCACAGTATTGCATCCGATATTTACAGATACATTCTGTAACATAAGAAACTATAAATGTTCTTGTAAATGATTAATAATTTCTGCTATAAAAAATGGATTGTAGACTCATAGAATGGTAGAGTTGGAAGGGACCTCCGAGGACATCATGTCCCCCCCTCAATGCAGTATTCACTAAACCATCTCAGACAGAGATTTTTCATTTATTACATAATATAAAAGCAAACAAAGCTTTGCCCCTTGAACTAAAGAGCACTTACATAAGAAAACTTGGCTGCCAGATTATGCTGACTAGGAATAGGAAAAAATCAAGAAATGGACAGGACGTTACTTCACGCAATTGAGCCGAGCAGACTGTTACATAATTTGTACGAAAAGTTTCAGAAAAACTTGGAATTGATCTAAATCAGGGGTGCACAACCGTTTTTTGGTCCAAGGGCCACATTGTCATACTGAACCAATTCAAGGGGCCACAATAAAAAGTAAAGGGGTATTAACTTCCATGACATTTATGACATATCGAATGTATATACCTTAAATGTCTAATAATACAACCCCTGGCAAAAATTATGGAATCACCGGCCTTGGAGGATGTTCATTCAGTTGTTTAATTTTGTTGAAAAAAAGCAGATCACAGACATGGCACAAAACTGAAGTAATTTCAAATGGCAACTTTCTGGCTTTAGGAAACACTAAAAGAAATCAAGAACAAATAATGTGGTAGTCAGTAATGGTTATTTTTTAACCAAGCATAGGGAAAAATTATGGAATCGCTCAATTCTGAGGGAAAAAATTATGAAATTATGAAAAACAAACAAACACTCCAACACATCACTAGTATTTTGTTGCACCACCTCTGGCTTTTACAACAGCTTGCAGTCTCTGAGCCATGGACTTAATGATTGTCAAACAGTACTCTTCATCAATCTGGCTCCAACTTTCTCTGATTGCTGTTGCCAGAGCAGCTTTGCAGGTTGGAGCCTTGTCATGGACCATTTTCTTCAACTTCCACCAAAGATTTTCAATTGGATTGAGATCCGGACTATTTACAGGCCATGACTTTGACCTTATGTGTCTTTTTTCAAGGAATGTTTTCACAATTTTTGCTCTATGGCAGGATGCATTATCATCTTGAAAAATGATTTCATCATTCCCAAATATCCTTTCAATTGATGGGATAAGAAAAGTAAGAAAATATCAACATAAACTTGTGCATTTATTGAAGATGTAATGACAGCCAACTCTCCAGCGCCTTTACCTGACATGCAGCCCCATATCATCAATGGCTGTGGAAATTTGCATGTTCTCTTCAGGCAGTCATCTTTATAAATCTCATTGGAACGGCACCAAACAAAAGTTCCAGCATTATCACCTTGCCCAATGCAGATTCACGATTCATCACTGAATATGACTTTCATCCAGTCATCCACAGTCCACCATTGCTTTTCCTTAGCCCCTTGTACCTTTGTTTCTTTCTGTTTAGGTGTTAACCCCTTAGTGACAGAGCCATTTTGCAGCTTAATGATCGGGCCAATTTTTACAATTCTGACCACTGTCACTTTATGAGGTTATAACTCTGGAACGCTTTAACGAATCCCGCTGATTCTGAGAATGTTTTTTTGTGACATATTGTACTTAACGTAAGTGGTAAATTTTTTTTATATGACTTGCGTTTATTTATGAAAAAAATGGAAATATGGCAAATTTTGAAAATTTAGCAATTTTCAAACTTTAAATTTTTATGCCCTTAATTCAGAGAGATATGTCACACAAATTTCTTAATAAATAACATTTCCCACATGTCTACTTTACATCAGCACAATTTTGGAAGCAAAATTTTTTTTATTACGAAGTTTTAAGGGTTAAAAGTTGACCAGCGATTTCTCAGTTTTACTACACCATTTTTTTTTAGGGACCACATCACATTTGAAGTCACTTTGAGGGGTCTGTATGATAGAAAATACCCAAAAGTGACACCATTCTAAAAACTGCACCCCTCAACGTGCTCAAAACCACATTCAAGAAGTTTATTAACCCTTTACTTGCTTCACAGGAACTGAAGCAACGTGGAAGGAAAAAATTAACATTTAACTTTTTTTTGAAAATTTTTTATTTCAGAACCAATTTTTTTTATTTTCACAAGTGTTAAAAGAGAAAATGAACCACAAAATTTGTTGAACAATATCTCCTGAATACACCGATACCCCATATGTGGGGGTAAACCACTTTTTGGGCACACTGCAGAGGTCGCAAGGGAAGGAGCTCCGTTTGACTTTCTCAACACAGAATTGGCTGGTCGCCATGTTGTGTTTGGAGAGCCCCTGATGTGCCTAAACAGTGGAAACCCCCAACAAGTGACCCCATTTTGGAAACTAGATCCCCAAAGAGCTTATCTAGATGTGTGGTGAGCACTTTGAACTCCAAGTGCTTCACAGAAGTTTATAACGTAGAGACGTGAAAATAAAAAATCATTTTTTTCCTCAAAAATGATTTTTTTAGCCAGCTATTTTTTATTTTCCCAAGGGTAACAGTAGAAATTAAAACCCCAAAATTGTTTTGCAATTTGTCCTGAGTACGCTGATACCCCATATGTTGAGGTAAACCACTGTTTGGGCGCACGGCAGGGCTCGGAAGGTAGGGAGCACCATTTGACTTTTTAAACACCATGTCGTGTTTGGAGACCCCCTGATGTGCCTAAATAGTGGAAACCCCTCAATTCTAGCTCCAACCCTAATCCCAACACACCCCTAACCCTAATCCCAACCCTAACCCTAAACCTAACCCTAATCCCAACCCTAATTCCAACACTAATTGTAACACTAACCCTAATTGTAACCCTAACTCTAATTGTAACCCTAACCCAAATTGTAACCCTAACCATAACCCTAACCCTAATGGAAAAATTAAAATAAATAAATTTTCTTTATTTTATTATATGTCCCTAACTAAGGGGGTGACAAAGGGTTTTTTTTTTTTACTATTTTTTTTATTTTGATCACTGTGATAGCGTTTATCACAGTGATCAAAATGTCTTGCGCTGAATCAATGAATCAGCCTCCCCAGTGATGTCTATGCCCCCAGAGTCTTCTCTGATGCATATACAGCAGTGTCAGTGTCTCCTATGTTATGTATGTACAACAGTCCCAGTGTCTCCTATGTGATGTATTTACAGCAGTCCCAGCATATCCTATATGATGTATATACAGCAGTCCCAGCTTCTCCTATGTGATGTATATACAGCAGTCCCAGCGTCTCCTGTGTGATGTATATACAGCAGTCCCAGCTTCTCCTATGTGATGTATATACAGCAGTCCCAGCGTCTCCTGTGTGGTGTATATACAGCAGTCCCTGTGTCTCCTATGTGATGTATATACAGTAGTTCCATCGTCTCCTATGTGATGTATATGATTTACAAAACTTATTATGACAAAAAGTTGACTGCTCTCCTAGCCAACACAAACCTGGAAAAGCGGCTGTGAGAAGCAACATGATCAGTATCACCTAACATCACTGCTGCACCAAAGAGAAGCAGCTCCAGCCATCACATTAAGGGTGAGTTACCGCAATTAATTGTTTGACTAAATATAAACATAAACATAGACATACACCATAAATTATCACAAATCATACTTGATTACTTTTGACTCGTGACACCTGGGAGATTTTGAGAGGCTGTTAGATAAGGGATCCACAGATTATTTTTTTTCCATATATTCACCCATTTAAATATGCATCAAAAAGCAGAAACCTAATACATTTGAATCACAACAAGTGACAGTGACTCCTTGTCACCCCATTCGCGGCAGTCTTAATGAAGGACTAATTTTTAATGAATTTAACTGATGGGCGCTGCCATGCCCCACCCTGTCCAGTTACCCCCAGCTCTGTCCATTTTGGCATGAAAATGCCAAAAATCACAAAATTTTGCATCTTTTCAGAGCTTTTACGCCAGTTTTTTGGTGTAACAGCTTTGATGAATCAGGTCCATAGTTTTGAAATGAAAACTAGGACACTTGTTTGACCAAATTTTATGTTTTTTTCCAAGGGGCAGTGTTCACAGGATTATCTGGGGTCGTGAGTTTATGCTGCTCTGTATTATTACCCTGTGCGCCACCCCTACTTGGTAAGGACCATTAAAATTTGCATTAATAAAAAGACATACAGTATATCTCTGAAACCATATTGTGCCTTTAAAAAAAGCAAAGGGCAGAATACTCAATGGAGCAGCAGTAATAAAATTAAAGACAACCTGTCAGCACAATTTTGTAATGTAAAAACATGCCTGTAATGCTAAGTAAATTGATACCTTTGGTAAAGAAATCCATTTTGTGCTTCTTCTTTAATTACTATTTGAAGTTTTCTTATAATTATATTTTGGTGCACAGGGGCTGGACTGTGCACTGGGTCTTCTC
The DNA here is from genome assembly GCA_033576555.1 of Oophaga sylvatica. Taxonomy (NCBI): domain Eukaryota; kingdom Metazoa; phylum Chordata; class Amphibia; order Anura; family Dendrobatidae; genus Oophaga; species Oophaga sylvatica. Next base: position 59,557,875 of record JARQOD010000001.1, read on the forward strand.
CTCCTTGTCTATGATTCCCCATCCCCTCCACCTGCCTCTCGTCCTTAAATGACAGGTCACTGTTGAGATTTCAAAAGGAAGAAGTAGGTTATTCACAGACCGGAGGAAAACAGAGGAGCCGGGGAATCACAAACAGGGAGGAGTAGATCCAGTGCACAGTCCGGCCCCTGTGCACCGAAATATAATTATAAGAAAACTTCAAATGGGGATTAAAGAAAAGCACAAATTGGATTTCTTCACCAAAAGTATCAGTTTACTTAGTATTACAGCACCATTACAGCCTAGTCTTTACTTTACTGTACATTACAAAATCGTGCTGACAGGTTCTCTTTAAAGCCATAACTAGCCCTGGACACTTTTGACCTGGTGACAGGTCCTTTTTAAAATAAAGTAGAATCTTTTTTTTTTTGTTGCTTAAATGGGTTGTGAGGGCATATAATACTAATGACCTGTATTCAGGATAGGTCATTGATAGCAGATCAGTGCTGGTCCGACATCCATCACCCCCACGGATCAAATGTCATTAGCTCCAGTTGAATGTAACCATCAAACAGAGCTGAACAGCAGGGCTATGTGCACACGTTGTGGATACTTAGCGTTTTTGCCGTAGTTTTTCGCGGCAAAAATGCTTACCCAACGCAACTCATTATAGGAATGCATTGAACCGCTTACTTTCCGCATGTGGCTATGCCCACCATGCGCAAAGTAAGCGGTTAATGTACGGATGGTACCCAGGGTCTGGAGGAGAAGAGACTCTCCTCCAGACCCTGGGTACCATATCCCTGTTAAAATAATAATTAAAATAAAAAATAGTTATATTCTCACCTTCCGGGGGCCCCCGCAGCTTTCCCGCTCTTTAGCGATGCTCCCAGCCAATCCCGTTCCCAGTAAGGCCTTGCGAGAATCACCCAGATGACGCAGTGGTCTCGCGTGATGCTACGTCATCTGGGGTCATTGTCGCTATGCATCCTTGGGAACGTGATTGGCCGGGAGCGTCGCTGAGAGGCGGGAAGGCTGCGGGGGCCGCCGGAAGGTGAGAATATCGCGATTTATTATTTTTTTTATTATTTTTACATTAGATCTTTTTACTATTGATGCAGCATAGGCGGCATCAATAGTAAAAAATTTGGTCACACATGTCAAACACGTTGTTTGACTTGTGTGACCAACCTGTCAATCAGTTTTCCAAGTGATGCTACAGATTGCTTGGAAAACGCTAGCATTCTGCAAGCTAATTATGCGTGCAAAATGCCGATTTCTGGTGGGAATATGCATACCTATAAAATGCGTATTTCCGCGGCAGGGAGGTGCGGGATTGCCGCGGAAATTTCCGCGGCAATTCTGCAACGTGTGCACATAGCCTCAAGGTCCGTTTAATGTACCGTGGTCAAGCCAAAAACTTCAGCTCCTAGTTAAGAGAATAGAGCTGTTGTGTATAGTTTAGGAGTTCAAAGAACACAAATGAGGCAAATCATACCTGTCCCTGAGACCCTGTGATAGGTATAATGCAGTCTACCAGTTTTGCCAAGAATAAGCCTTTAATGGGATTGTTTCATCTGAAAATTATCTATTGTTTCAACCAGGTTATTTTGTTAAAACCTTTATTTAATAGTCATTGTGAAGTGTAAAGATAAACATCGGCAAAAATTTGAAAACAATACAATTAACATATGAGCTGATTGTGATTGAAACAGTTGCTAATTTCTGATAGCACATTCCCTTCAACAAATACCATGTCCTACAGTGCCTTGCGAAAGTATTCGGCCTCCTGGAGCCTTTCAACTTTTTCCCTCATATTATGCTTCAAACATAAAGATACCAAATGTTAATTTTTGGTGAAGAATCAACAACAAGTGGGACGCAATTGTGAAATTTATTGGTTATTTTAATTTTTTGTGGAAATACAAAAACTGAAAAGTGGGGCGTGCAAAATTATTCAGCCCCTTTAACTTAATGCTTTGTTGCGCCACCTTTTGCTGCGATTACAGCTGCAAGTCTCTTGGAATTTATCTCTATCAGTTTTGTACATGGAGAGACTGAAATTCTTGCCCATTCTTCCTTGGCAAACAGCTCGAGCTCAGTGAGGTTGGATGGAGATCGTTTGTGAACAGCAGTTTTCAGCTATTTCCACAGATTCTCGATTGGATTCAGGTCTGGACTTTGACTTGGCCATTCTAAAGGCCCCGTCTCACATAGCGACACACCAGCGATCCCGACAACGATCAGGATCGCTGGTGTGTCGCTACATGATCACTGCTGAGCTGCCAAACAGGCAGTTCAGGCAGTGATCAGGACAGCGACACCTCGGGTAACGTCGCCTAGTTACCCGCAGTGTATGTTGGATACCAGCCCCCTGATGCAGGGAGCTGGTAACCAAGGTACACGTTGGGTTTCCAGGTGCTGCGCGGTGCCTGGAAACCCGACGTGTACCTTGGTTACCAGCTCCCATGCAGCAGCGCGCTGGTATCCAAGGTACACGTCGGGTTTCCAGGCACAGCCCCGCGCCTGGAAACCCGATGTTTACCTTGGTTACCAGCTGATCGCTGGTCTCCTGCCTGTCACACGCAGCGATGCGTGCTGGCCAGCGGGAGACCAGTGATCAAAAAAAAGTCCTGACATTTCTGACACGACCAGCGATTCACAGCAGGGGCCTGATCGCTGGTACGTGTCAGACATAGAGAGATCGCTGCTGAGATCACTGTTTAGCAGCGATCTCGGTAGCGATCTCGCTATGTGAGACGGGGCCTTTAGACCTGGATACGTTTATTTGTGAACCATTCCATTGTAGATTTTGCTTTATGTTTGGGATCATTCTCTTGTTGGAAGACAAATCTCCGTCCCAGTCTCAGGTCTTTTGCAGACTCCAACAGGTTTTCTTCAAGAATGGTCCTGTGTTTGGCTCCATCCATCTTCCCATCAATTTGAACCAGCTTCCCTGTCCCTGCTGAAGAAAAGCAGGCCCAAACCATGATGCTGCCACCACCATGTTTGACAGTGGGGATGGTGTGTTCAGGGTGATGAGCTGTGTTGCCTTTATGCCAAACATATCGTTTGGATTTGTTGCCAAAAAGTTTGATTTTGTTTTCATCTGACCAGAGCACCTTCTTCCACATGTTTGGTGTGTCTCCCAGGTGGCTAGTTGCAAACTTTAAAAAACACTTTTTATGGATATCTTGCCACTCTTCCATAAAGGCCAGATTTGTGCAGTGTACGACTGATTGTTGTCCTATGGAAAGACTGTCCCACCTCAACTGTAGATCTCTGCAGTTCATCCAGAGTGATCATGGGCCTCTTGGCTGCATCTCTGATCAGTCTTCTCCTTGTTTGAGATGAAAGTTTAGAGGGATGGCCGGGTCTTAGTAGATTTGCAGTGGTATGATACTCCTTCCATTTCAATATGATCGCTTGCACAGTGCTCCTTGGGCTGTTTAAAGTTTTGGAAATCATTCTGTATCCAAATCCGACTTTAAACTTCTCCACAACAATATCAAGGAACTGCCTGTTGTGTTCCTTGGTCTTCATGATGCTCTCTGTGCTTCAAACAGAACCCTGAGACTATCACAGAGCTGGTGCATTTATACGGAGACTTGATTACATACAGGTGGATTATATTTATCATCATTAGTAATTTAGGACAACATTGGATCATTCAATGATCCACAATGAACTTCTGGAGTGAGTTTGCTGCACTGAAAGTAAAGGGGCCGAATAATATTGCACGCCCCACTTTCCAGTTTTTGTATTTTCACAAAAATTTAAAATAACCAATAAATTTTGTTCAGCTTCACAATTGTGTCCCACTTGTTGATTCTTAACCAAAAAATTACATTTGGTATCTTTATGTTTGAAGCATGATATGTGGAAAAAGGTTGAAAAGTTCCAGGGGGCCGAATACTTTTGCAAGGCACTGTACTTAGCCACAATATAAAAACAGTGGCCATGCTAGAAACAGACTGCTCCTCATATAATTTCTGATGGTGGTCCCCACATTTACACATTGTTTGCCTTAGGGCTCGTTCACACCACCATATTTTCAGTCTGAGTTCTGTCCATGAAAATAATGAAGAGCACTAGGACTAATGTTTTTCAATGGAGATTTTTTTTTCACTGATCGAATCTGCGTGTCAAAAAATGCAAGTGGTACTTCCATAAATCGGATGAGACTCACCCACTCAAGTCTATGGGAGCGTGAAAAAAATCAGATGCCAAATGGAGCCACAGTATTGCATCCAATATTTACAGATACATTGTAAATCTGTAACATAAGAAACTATAAATGATCTTGTAAATGATTAATAATTTCTGCTATAAAAAATGGATTGTAGACTCATAGAATGGTAGAGTTGGAAGGGACCTCCGGGGACATCATGTCCCCCCCTCAATGCAGGATTCACTAAACCATCTCAGACAGAGAATTTTCATTTATTACATAATATAAAAGCAAACAAAGCTTTGCCCCTTGAACTAAAGAGCACTTACATAAGAAAACTTGGCTGCCAGATTATGCTGACTAGGAATAGGAAAATATCAAGAAATAGACAGGACGTTACTTCACGCAGTTGAGCTGAGCAGACTGTTACATAATTTGTACGAAAAGTTTCAGAAAAACTTGGAATTGATCTAAATCAGGGGTGCACAACCGTTTTTTGGTCCAAGGGCCACATTGTCATACTGAACCAATTCAAGGGGCCACAATAAAAAGTAAAGGGGTATTAACTTCCATGACATTTATGACATATCGAATGTATATACCATAAATGTCTAATAATACAACCCTGGCAAAAATTATGGAATCACCGGCCTTGGAGGATGTTCATTCAGTTGTTTAATTTTGTTGAAAAAGATGTGCGCAGGGCTGTTGAGGACTTTGTCAAGGTGCATGAGTCGGATGACACGGGCGCCCCTATACAATGGGAGTCCCTTAAGTGCGTATTGCGGGGCATATTTATCTCCCATGGTTCGAGTCTGAAAAGGGATAGGGTTGGTAAGTTGCGAGCTATGCTGGCAGATCTGGGTGCTCTGGAGATGGCCAATAAAAGGGGACCCTCGGACGCACGACTGGCGGAACTCTCAAATGTTCGTCATAAGATCTTGAAAATTCTGGACCAAAAATCGCTGTGTTACCGCGATAAATGGCGCAAGAATTATTATGAGTATGGCAACAAGGCTGGCACTTTGCTCGCCAGAACCTTGCATCCGAGGGCTCCCAACTCTTATTTATTTTCCATTAATGATCAGCGTGGCCGAACAGTTCATTCCAATGGAGAAATCTTGGAGGCCTTCCGGTCATACTATGAGACCTTGTACAATATTGACCCCTCTCCGACTGGGGACCTGTTTCTGCCATCACGGCGTATTTTGGACTACTTAGAGACCTTTGCCCCGCGACGCTTAGACTCCGGGACGATTAGTGCTTTGGAGGGTGACATGACGTTGGAGGAGGTGGCCCTAGTCATCAAGGACTTAAAGGTGGGAAAAGCCCGGGACCTGACGGGTTCACGCCCAGATTCTATCGCACATTTGGGGACATTTTGGGGCAGGTAATGCTTCGGGCTTTTAATGATGTGGCCAGGGGAGATCAGTTTCCTTCACAGACCCTCCAAGCTGTCATAACGGTGTTGCCGAAGCCTGGGAAGGATCTTTCAAGTTGTGGTAACTTTCGCCCTATCTCGCTCATTAATGTAGACATGAAGGTCTACACTAAGGTCATGGCGTGGCGGCTTCGCCCACACTTTCCTGGCCTCATACACAGGGATCAGGTGGGCTTTGTTCAGGGCAGGGAGGCGGGAGATAATACCCTAAAGACATTGGCTCTTATGGATCATGCACGAGCTTCGGGGTCACCTCTCTGCCTCCTTTCCATTGACGCTGAGAAGGCGTTTGACAGGGTGCATTGGGGCTTTTTGGCAGCAACTCTCTCACGGATTGGTCTGGGTTCCCGTATGCGCTCTTGGATTTTAGCTCTGTATAGATCACCTACGGCTAGAGTGAGAGTCAATGGGTCACTTTCCATGCCTTTTCGTATCGGGAATGGAACGCGCCAGGGATGCCCCCTGTCACCGACCTTATATGTGCTGGTCATGGAGGCGTTGGCTAATGCCTTACGCAAGGATGCCACTCTCCAAGGGATCTATAGGGGTGATTTTCATCAGAAAGGGTCCTTGTTTGCTGATGATCTCCTCATATATATGTCCTCGCCACATATAGGGATTCCCACGGTGATGAAACATTTCCAAACCTTTGGCGAGCTTAGCAATTTTAAAGTTAATCATAAGAAATCGGAGCTGCTCAATGTGTCCCTGTCGGGAGAGGAGGCAGAGAGGATAAGGCTCAGTGGGGTTTTTGCGTGGCAGCCTTTAGCCATCACATATCTGGGGGTGAAAATAGCATCGGACACTTCCAAATTATTTGACCTTAATTATGGCGCTCTGTTGCGTCAGATTGAGGAGGATCTCAAGAAGTGGAACGTACTGCAATTGTCTTGGTTCGGCAGAGTCAATGCTTTGAAGATGAATATCCTTCCCAGGCTTCTCTACCTGTTTCAGACCATACCTTTGGTTGTGCCTAGACCCTTTTTTGATAGATTACGGCACGCAGCTTCGAGGTTCTTGTGGGGGTCCTCCCGTCCGCGCATATGGCATTCTATTTTGATCCGCCCAAAACTGAATGGGGGGGTCGGATTACCGGACTTTCTGTTGTATTATAGAGCCACTGTTTGCAAGAAAGTCCTAGACCTGACTTATCGAGGGAAGGAAAAACTATGGGTAGAAATAGAGAGACATAACGGCCCAGTAGCGGCACAGGGCATATTTTGGCTGCCAAAACTGGCACGCTATCGCGATGGAGACTTGTCCCTGATCTTGAGGACATTGCTGACTATATGGGACGGCTTCGCGCCCGGGGTTGGTTTAGTGTCGGTTCCTGGTCCCTTGACGCCCCTTGTTGGTAATGCTGCCTGCCCATCTTTGACGAGGGGGTTCCCTGCTCTGCCGGTTTTTGACACCTGGGTTTTTTCCCTGCGCAATTTTTACACGCAATCAGGTTACGTTGGCTTTGGGGACATCCTGGTGACGGGAGCTGGTACAGCAGGCGCGTGGTTGGTATACTTCCAGATGCGTAGTTATGCCTCCTCATTGGAGGCACTGGTCCGCCCACGTTTGCGACTTACAGACTTTGAACAGCTATGTACAGGTGGGACTGCTCCTGTCCATGATGTTTCTTTGGTGTATCGCCTCTTGGTTGCGGGAGAGACAGGGGACTCTTTGCCCCCATTTGTGAGTAGTTGGGAACGGGAGTTGGGTAAAACATTCTCGCCGGACTTATGGTCTAAAGCTTTCCACATGACTCACAAGGGCACAATAGCTGGCCGCGCTCAGGAGGCGAATTACAAACTGTTGTCTCGCTGGTACAGAACCCCTTCTAGACTGGCGAAGATGTACTCCACTTGTACTGATGAGTGCTGGCGCTGCGGCAGTGGCTATGGCTCCTTCGTCCACATTTGGTGGGAATGCCCCAAGATAGTCCCAATTTGGAGGGAGGTGGGGTTATTGTTTTCTAAATTTAGTGGGGGATTCGTCTCAGTCACATTAGAAATGGCCCTTCTATCAATGATCCCGGGAAGGGTGCAGCTCATTAAAAAAGGGCTCCTGCATTTCTTTCTGCAGGCGGTCCGTCAATTGATCCCCAGGAATTGGAGATCTGTCCATCCACCATCGAGAATCCAATGGGTGGAACTCATGGACGACATACGTTACATGGAGATGCTTAGGGCAGCCGATGCAGGGAGGTCTGAGTCCTATTTGCGAATGTGGAGTGATTGGGTGGCATTTAGGGGCTCTCCGGAGTTCCGGGATTGGCTTTCCCAGGGCTGTTGAGGCTTCCAGGGGTAGAAGTAGGTGGCGGTGAATAGACTTTCTGATGGATATGGGCAATGAGTGGCCGGGTGGATCGGCGAGGGTCGGACATTTCTCTATCTTTGTTCTTCTATTGTCTTTTCTTCCTCTTCTCTTCTTTTTCTTTTTCTTTGGCTTTTGCTTTTCTTTACTCTTTTCAGTTTCTTCCTATATTTTTCTTTGATGGTGGATGTTGTCCGCTCTCATTCTGTTCTTGAAGTTTATTAAAGCAAAGTACCTGGGTATTGTGAACAATGTTTCTACGAGTTTACCAGAGCCCGGAATACTACTGAATGCTATGTTTCTAAAACATTACTGTATAATTCGGTGCTGGAGGTTGTCTTGTATTCTAGATGTACTTGCTTTATTTCATTGCCGAGAGAGGCACTGCACTGTAACTGTTTATGCAACTTGTTTGTTGCCTTTTGTATTACATAAATGCTATAATAAAAACTATTTGAACCATAATTTTGTTGAAAAAAAGCAGATCACAGACATGGCACAAAACTGAAGTCATTTCAAATGGCAACTTTCTGGCTTTAGGAAACACTAAAAGAAATCAAAAACAAGTAATGTGGTAGTCAGTAATGTTTTTTTTTTTAACCAAGCATAATTCAATTCTGAGTTTTTGCTCTATGGCAGGATGCATTATCATCTTGAAAAATGATTTAATCATCCCCAAACATCCTTTCGATTGATGGGATAAGAAAAGTGTCCAAAATATCAACATAAACTTGTGCATTTATTGAAGATGTAATGACAGCCATCTCCCCAGTGCCTTTACCTGACATATCATCAATGACTGTGGAAATTTGCATGTTCTCTTCAGGCAGTCATCTTTATAAATCTCATTGGAACGGCACCAAACAAAAGTTCCAGCATCATCACCTTGCCCAATGCAGATTCACGATTCATAACTGACTATGACTTTCATCCAGTCATCCACAGTCCACCATTGCTTTTCCTTAGCCCCTTGTAACTTTGTTTTTTTCTGTTTAGGTGTTAACCCCTTAGTGACAGAGCCAATTTGCAGCTTAATGACCGGGCCAATTTTTACAATTCTGACCACTGTCATTTTATGAGGTTATAACTCTGGAACGCTTTAACGAATCCCGCTGATTCTGAGAATGTTTTTTCGTGACATATTGTACTTCACGTTAGTGGTAAAAAATTTTATATGACTTGCGTTTATTTATGAAAAAAAACAGAAATATGGCGAAAATTTAAATTTAAATTTTTATGCCCTTAAATCAGAGAGTTATGTCACACAAATTTCTTAATAAATAACATTTCCCACATGTCTACTTTACGTCAGCACAATTTTGGAAACAAAATTTTTTTTTTTGTTACAAAGTTATAAGAGTTAAAATTTGACCAGCGATTTCTCAGTTTTACTACACCATTTTTTTTTAGGGACCACATCACATTTGAAGTCACTTTGAGGGGTCTATATGACAGAAAATACCCAAAAGTGGCACCATTCTAAAAACTGCACCCCTCAAGGTGCTCAAAACCACATTCAAGAAGTTTATTAACCCTTTACTTGCTCCACAGGAACTGAAGCAATGTGGAAGGAAAAAATTAACATTTAACTTTTTTTGAAAAAAATTTACTTCAGAACCAATTTTTTTTTATTTCACAAATGTGAAAAGAGAAAATGAACCACAAAATTTCTTGTGCAATTTCTCCTGAATACGACGATACCCCATATGTGGGGGTAAACCACTTTTTGGGCACACTGCAGAGGTGGCAAGGGAAGGAGCGCCGTTTGACTTTTTCAATACAGAATTGGCTGGACGCCATGTCGCGTTTGAGAGGCCCTGATGTGCCTAAACAGTGGAAACCCCCAACAAGTGACCCCATTTTGGAAACTAGATCCCCAAAGAGCTTATCTAGATGTGTGGTGAGCACTTTGAACCTCCAAGTGCTTCACAGAAGTTTATAATGTAGAGCTGTGAAAATAAAAAAATCATTTTTTCCTCAAAAATGATTTTTTAGCCAGCTATTTTTTATTTTCCCAAGGGTAACAGGAGAAATTAAAACCCCAAAATTGTTGTGCAATTTGTCCTCAGTACGCTGATACCCCATACGTTGGAGTAAACCACTGTTTGGGCGCACGGCAGGGCTCGGAAGGGAGGGAGCACCATTTGACTTTTTGAATGCCATATCGTGTTTGGAGACCCCCTGATGTGCCTAAATAGTGGAAACCCCTCAATTCTAGTTCCAACCCTAACCCCAACACACCCCTAACCCTAATCCCAACCCTAACCCCAATCCTAACCCTAATCCCAACCCTAATTCCAACACTAATTGTAACACTAACCCTAATTGTAACCCTAACTCTAATTGTAACCCTAACCCTAATTCTAACCCTAACCCTAACCCTAATTGTAACCCTAACCATAACCCTAACCCTAATGGAAAAATTAAAATAAATATATTGTCTTTATTTTATTATATGTCCCTAACTAAGGGTGTGATAAAGGGGGGTTTTATTTACTATTTTTATATTTTGATCACTGTGATAGCGTTTATCACAGTGATCAAAATGTCTTGCACTGAATGAATGAATCTGCCGGCAGGCAGATTCGGCGGGCGCACTGCGCCATTTTCTTTGCAGGCATTAGACCGGGAGCTACAAGGAGCCATAGGAGGACATGGGGGACACCGGGAGGTACAAGGGGGTCGGGGTCCCGGGGACCCTATTTCTCTCCCCTCTAATGTGCGATCACATCAGAGGGGAGAGAAATTACACGCAGTATCGCGGCTTTTTATTTCTTTTGCGATCGCCGTTATATGGTTAATAACGGCGATCGCAAAAGCGGGGAACTGCGGGGGACCCGAATTATGTTCTCTGGGGTCTCGGCTACACCTGGTAGCCGAGACTCCGGAGAAAATCCGACTCGGCGGGCGCACTGCGCAGGTGCCCGCCATTTTCTTTGCCGGGACAAGACGCCGGGAGCTCGGTGAGACATGGGAGGACTGGGGGGACACCGGGAGGCACGGGGGACTGATCAGGATCCCGGGGACCCCATTTCTCTCCCCTCTGATGTGCGATCACATCAGAGGAGAGAGAAATTAAATGGAGAATCGGGGCTTTTTTTTAAGCGATTGCCGTTATAGGGTTAAAAACGGCGATCGCAAAAGCGGGGTCGGTAAAAACCGACCCGAATCATGTTCTCTGGGGTCTCGGATTTTCTCCGGGGTAGCCGAAACCCCGGAGAAAATCCGACTCTGGGGGGCGCTATATACTTTCTCCACAGCGCTGTGGTTTAAGTACCCTTAACTACCGCCATTAAAAGGCGTATCGGCGGTCGTTAAGGGGTTAATGATGGCTTTCGTTTAGCTTTTCTGTATGTAAATCCCATTTCCTTTAGGCGGTTTCTTACATTTCGGTCACAGACGTTGACTCCAGTTTCCACCCATTCATTCCTTATTTGTTTTGTTGTGCATTTCCTGTGTTGGAGACATATTGCTTTAAGTTTCCGGTCTTGACGCTTTGTCAACCTTGGTCTACCAGTATGTTTGCCTTTAACAACCTTCCCATGTTGTTTGTATTTGGTCCAGATTTTAGACACAGCTGACTGTGAACAACCAACATCTTTTGCAACATTGCATGATGATTTACCCTCTTTTAAGAGTTTGATAATCCTCTCCTTTGTTTCAATTGACATCTCTCATGTTGGAGCCATGATTCATGGCAGTCCACTTGGTGCAACAGCTCTCCAAGGTGTGACCACTCCTTTTTGAATGCAGGCTAACAAGCAGATCTAATCTGATGCAGGTGTTAGTTTTGGGAATGAAAATTTACAGGGTGATTCCATAATTTTTTACCTCTGAATTGAGTGATTCCATAATTTTTTCCCTATGCTTGGTTTAAAAAAATAATCATTACTGACTACCACATTATTTGTTCTTGATTTCTTTTAGTGTTTCTTAAAGCCAGAAAGTTGCCATTTGAAATTATTTCAGTTTTGTGCCATGTCTGTGATCTTCTTTTTTTCAACAAAATTAAACAACTGGATGAACATCCTCCAAGGCCGGTGATTCCATAATTTTTGCCAGGGGTTGTAGTAAAGTAAGGAAAACCTTCTCTAGTCAGCTCACCAGTATGGAGATCTACTGCACGGCAGCTTGCGGTGCAGCAAGGATTCGAAGAGAATGACAAATTTCCGGGTTCTTCCATAAAAAGCCATAGTTTATTCAATAAAGAATTCCAAAAATTATAACTTCATCACCGAAAACATACAAAATCAGGAGCGTCTTAGGCCTCTTTCACACATCCGGCGGGCGCCTGGCGGCGCCCCCGGCATTTTGCCGCCGCCGCGTGTGAAAAGCTTTCACACTTCCGGCGCCCAAAATGCGGTTTTTTGCCGGATGGTTTCTGATGCTTGGAGAGATAAGAGACCATCGGAAAAAACAAAAAACGTTACATGCAGCATTTTTTCCGGACGCCGCAATGTACATTTGCGCCGTATCCGGACAAAACCGCATGCAACGCATTGACATGCGGCGCCATCCGGCGCTAATGCATGTCAATGCGAAAAAAGCCGCATGCGGCGCATCAGATTTTCAGATGCGGCGCTGCGGGAAAATGCCGGGGGCGCCGCAAGGCGCCCGCCGGATGTGTGAAAGAGGCCTTACAGTCCCAGCAATGCGGCTGAGATTTCTAGAAATCTCAAGCCCAATGTGTTTTTTATTACAGAGTAAACCAATATGCGTTGTGTGTTTCAAATCTGCAACATCAATTTCTCTTGCGGTTATGCTGAGTTTTATATGCAAATTTTTCCCTTAGATTTGCATTAGATGCGGAAAATCCGCAGGTGAAAAACTCATATAATGCACACAAGTCTGTATCAATAAAGTTTTGTGAAAGCCAAATGCCAGGAAGTATGAAAAACAAACAAAAACTTTATTTAAAACATGACACGCCAAAAAGAGACAAAAACTGCAGCTTCAAAAACGCAAAAAAAAAGTGCTCAAAAACGCAATGGAAAAACCCCTTCACGACTCCGCTGTCGGGTGACCTGGGACCTGGGGCTCCTTCCCTGTGAGTTTTTGATGTTGTAGAATTTCTGCATAATTTCAGCATCTAACAAATTGGGTCACCTTGACGCTGGTGGGATGGCTTTTACGCTTTTTTGATCAAAAACAGTGTGTACCCTATGCTATTTATATGCACTATTACTATTTACTTCCGTACCGTAGGGTATATGTTCATTTAGGTTTCGTCTGTTACATGGCCACATTGTGAACATCTTATACTGTATGCTGCATGTATACAAACTTATGCCCCGGCTCATTTCTTTGGTTTTAATGTAACCGAGCGGTAGCAATGGTTTGCCGCGGCAGCCGGTTACTTCATGTCTGTTAATTACTATTCTGTGCAGCCTGGAAACTAAACTACAATAAAATCCCAGTCATTTACAGCAGAGCGTTAATTATACGGAACGTCTCTCCTAACAGCACCCTTCAGCTGCACTTAAAAATGGATAAATCATTAATGTGGAGAAAACACTAATAAGTTATAATCATAAAGATGCATCAAATAGACTGAAAAGGAGCGTTAGGGGTCAATAGCGCCACCACTAGGATAACTCCGGCACTGCAGTCTGGGACAAAGCATCCAGTAAAATGTGGTTCCCAAATGTTGGACACTTTCTGCTGGACATATCTCCTCTGTTCATATGATTAGGGTGTCAGTCATTTTAGCTGCACTTTATCTTCTTGTGGAAATGACGAAACTTGTGACGGAGCCTGTCCCGTTCAAGTCTATGTTTGCACCCCAAAAAAAACAGGAACCCACGCAGAATATCCATGTCGTAACAGTTTTTTTTCAGATAGATTGCAATTCTATAACATAGGAACCTGTAAATGATCTTGTAAATTATTAACAACTGCAGATCGTACACGGATAACAAGTGAGAAAAAAATCATTAGGTAGACTTGTTAGACTGAGTGGTAGTTTAGTAACTGTACGGGCACAATGATATATGATGATAATCATCTAGTAATGGCAGTAAATGTCACGGTATAAAGATAAATCCTATAGTGCACAGATATGTGGTAGCGCATGCCAGCATTGGCATATAAATGGTGGATTTTTATCTTTAGCCCCGGCCCCTGGAGTCTCACGCTAAGGCCGGGATCACACATGCGAGTAAGTCGTCCGACACTCGCATGTGAAATCCAAGCTCTGGCGCCGGCACTCGGGAGTGGAGCGCGCGGCTGCATATAACGACATGCAGCCGCTCGCTCCACTCCTGAGTGCCGGCGCCAGAGCTGGGATTTCACATGCGAGTGTCGGACGACTTACTCGCATGTGTGATCCCGGCCTTACACGTCAAAAAGCACCAATATACAGCAACTCATCCGCTAGGGCATCACGGTTGTTTATATTGACACTCAGGGCTGGATTGTGCAGGAGGCCATTGGGCAAGAAAAACTGCTCTGGGATAAAGTCCCAAAGTCACTGTCATTTAATACATGGCTCAATTAAAGGGGTTTTTATCATCTTTGGAATAAAAAGCAGCTTGCAATTTACCTCTTTACAAAAATGTATGGATTTTCAGTTTTATTCAATTAAGCTATCACCAAAGTTACCAGCCACCTCTTTAGCCGATAATAGGCGGATATACTAGGCAATGAATGCAGCGCTTGCAAGCTCTTTTATATGGAACTTGCAGACAAGCCTTGGTGTTCCTGCGCTTTCCAATGGCCACAGATGCAAAGTACATTGCCCTCCAACAAGCAGGAAGCCAAGAGGCAGGGGGGCGCTCCTGAAGAAGGATCTTAAGGCAGTTGTTGGTCAAATTTAGTGCAGCCATACACATAAGATAATTGTGAGCACATTTGCCAAATTTTCTCCAGATAAGGAAAAATTACTGGGTCTATTCTGCGTTAACGCGCCTGATACTTTCTTCTCCTGGAGAAAGTGGAATCTGAGATGACTGGCAGTGCTGGCACCCACTTTACCTCTTCCCATACATATATCAGTAACATGCATTAGGCGCTGGATTTCTGCCAGTCAGTAGTGTAGGCAGATGGGGCGTTAGAGTACTAGTATGTATTGCTGCTGGACGTTTCTAGAAAACACTTGTAGGTGCCGGAAGCTCCTCAACGCTTGGCTATAGGAAGCACAGAGGTAGCACAAGGAAGCCCAAAAGTTCTACAAAGAGACGCTACTACTAAAAATGACTCCTAACAGGTTGATAATTATGTCCTTGTTGAACGTTTCCCATACTTTTGAAAGTGTTCGCCAAGTAGACAGCACAGTTCGGCGTGAAACGTGCACTAGCAAAAATTGTATAACCATGTCCATTTTATGGGTCATGCTGCTTCCCAAAATACTCAAGTACATAGACAACATGAATTACAGGGTCTTCCTTGTGGTCTTCCTTGATCATTGTGGTTTCATCCCGATGAAGAGGTTTGGAAATCTTGAAACGCATCGTCAAATCATTCACATCCATGCTTTACCTCCGTGTGTTATTGCATTTTTGGAACCTTTGGCAGTGCGGACTTTCAACCACCATATCCTCATTCATTGCAGGGTCTTCTTTGACACATTCACAGCATGTATGCTAATATTCGTGAATGCGTCAAGAGAGACCCTGTAATACGTGTTGACTATGTATTTGAGTATTTTAAGTATTTAAATTAAAAGTTATATTCGAATTATTCCACCATTTATTAGTGGAGTTGTGCAATTATACCCAGCTGCTGTATTATATCATGCCGTTTCTCGCCCTCATGAGTGTGGATCACGGTGTCGGGGCTCCGTATGAAGAGACACACGCACAGTAAATCTTTTAGAAACGTTGCTGTCTGGGAGATTTTGGGAGGCTATTTCGGGACTTGGGAAATTTTCCAAAACTTTTCTAATGTCCGGACGGTATCTTTTTTTTTTTTAATTCCGAGAGCCTCCTTTTTGTTCCAATAGAGTTGGCAAGTGTTGCATTACCTATATCTAATTTCAGAGTCCGGCCAGTACCGGGGCCAAGGACGTGCGGCGTGGATATCGGTTCCAAACGACTGTAACCCTAAATTATATTAATTTCCACTATCACAAGTGTGTGATGAGAGACAGAGCAGTTGAGCCTCTGAAGAGGCGTCTCAGGTTGCAGGGAATAACAATTCCACCCTCTCCTCCACATGGGAGGCCGGATGCACCTCCTCTACAGCACATTGTTAGGAGAGCCTGCCTCCCTCACCAGCATGGAGCACAGACTGGACAAGTGGCTTTCATCACTTAGTGCTCTGATTGGAAAGTGCTGATTGCACAGAAGTCAGGTAAGAAGGCAGTGCTATCTCACAATGGGAGGGATGGCATGGTGTCACCTGGGCGTGTGGCACTAAGCTTGTCCTATATATAAGTGCTCAGAGCATCCTTTCTCTCATCCTTTCCCTTCCTGACTCCTCTTCCACCAGAATATCAGGTGAGTCACATTTTAGGTCTCGTATGTGGTGTCACTTAATTACTCTTACAATCATGTCAGTTTATTTTCCTTGTCCAGCGCTTCCGCTGCTTGTATACAGGAATAATGGACGGGTATAACTTTACCTGTTTCAATTTTTTCATGATTTATTTTGCATTTTTCATGGTATAAAGTATTGGGCTGCGATCTGCACCACTCCACCTGGAAGTTGCCGGAGCACCACATGTGGCAGACCACTGCGTCACGTTGTAAAGTTATGTCGCGCTGCGCAGATTTATTTTATTTTTTCATTTTTTTATAGTAAAATTATGAAAATTTCACCAATAGTTATAAATATTTTTTATTGCATTTTCTACTTATACTATTATTATGCTTTCATGCTATAGACATATCTATCCTACAATTAGATAGTTATTTTTTCAGTTTCACATAGCTTTTCCCAAAAATATTTTGAGCACCACATACACATGTAGCAGAAAAGACCTTTTCACTGACACTTTTATGCATTTTTAGGCAGTTTTTGTGTGTTCTTTTTGCATTTTTTACAGTGTTACAGCCTGTTGTATATCTATAGCAAAATACTTAATGCGATTTCTGCTATGTATGTGTGGTGGTTTTTTTCTTCACTTTATCGGCATATGATTTTTTACAATTGCAGCACACTTTAGGTATGATTTTTTTTTTCAACAAGTTTTTGCCATTTTTCACCCACAGCCCTCCATTGTTTTTCCCCTGTATTGAAAAGTGCATAAATTACAGCGTACAAGTATAAGTCATAGGATTTTAAGAAAATTTTGGAATTGCATAATCTGTGAATCACATGATAAAAACGCAATACAAAAAAAAAAAATGCAACAAAAAACGCAGGTACTCAAACCTCTTAAGCCGTATTCCATCATACAGAAATCCTGAGCTTTTTCTGTTGTTTTTTTCAACATTTTCCACAAGACTAAGACCTGCATTGCTCTCTATTGCATTTTTTTTATGCATTTTTTGTGAAATTTCAGAGACTGAAAATCTGTTCCATTCACACCAAACGGGTGGTTTCAGATGAATGCTTCCATTACAGGACCTTCTGCAACAAATTCTGCAGCATATATGCAAACGAAATATACCATATAGGCAAAAAAAAATGCCCAGGTGTGCAAAATCTTCAAGTGGGCAAGAGTATTTGTGAAATCCTATCCGCTTTGCTTCAACTGTTGAATGCAGCAGACTTTACACAAAAAAACGCAGCGTTTATGCCAAATCGGATTTCGAAAAAAAAAAAAATGCACCCAAAAATTCTGCTAAAAAAATCTGTGCACAATGCATTATTTGTGCAATATGATACAAATGCAACCGCATGTCCAACCACTATAACAAATTCATCATGCGCTGTGCCAAACGGCACACTTAGCTCTGCTACATCTCTATACATACAGCATATTGTGTGTAGTAGGAGTGCAACCAGCATTGATATTTATTTTTTTATTGCATTTTTTTTTACTAATTCTCAAGACGGGCATGTAAATGATTCTAGAAGACTTTCTTTTGCTGCACGTGAATCCAGTGAAGCATCTGATAACAAGACGGTCTCCTATGCCACATTCCGGCTGCTCATCGGAACACCTTACGACTCCACGGTTGATTTAATCTAATCTACTTTTTTTTATTAATATTATTTTCCAATTATTATACAATGGAGTCTTTTTACTATCATGTTGGCTACAGGTGATCACTTAGAAGAAGCCAACATCGGGAACATAGACTTCAGCCTTTAAACAAAGTATATGAATAGAAGTATTCGCCAACATTTCTAGCAGTCGTGCAAAATATCAGGTTCCTATGGTCTAGTAAGGACGATATTACCCATCATATATCAATATCAGCTCATCAGATTCCCATAGATTCCCAAATATCCTATAGAATTGATTTTGCAATGGTATAATGTCAGATTTGAATCATATTAATAATTTAATTATTGCTTTCCAGTAATTGTCCACAGCTAGAAACATGGAGAAAAAGGTACTTGGTAATGGTTAGTTACGGTGGAGGACATCTGGGCAAAGCTTTTCCGCTTTCTTGGCTTTCTGCTTGGAGGGTCTCATTATACTTTTACATACTCTTTTTTTTTATTAATATTTCATTGTAACTAAAGAAATATATTTGTATTACTTTTGTTATTAATATAGCTGCATTTTATATACACTATACGCCTTGTAATAATTTATCTTTTTTTTTAAAGTATGTTAGGAACACATAAATATGTTTCCAGCACTACAGGATAATATTAGATCCTAATATCCTGATTTTGCCCAATAAACCATAGATCAGAAACCTTCAGCACTCTAGTTGTTATTAACCTACAACTCCCAATATGCCTCTGCAGTCACCTGACAGCTTGTGGCTGTCCACGATTGCTGGGAGTAGTAGTTACACAACAGCTGGAGCGTGCCAAAAGTTACATGCAGTAGGCTATGGAGGTTTCATTGAAGCAGACACTTATCATATGTGACTTTATTTCTTAGGCTGGGGTCACACTTACAAGAAACTCGCACGACAATACCCGGCACTGCCGCCGGCACTCGGGACCGGAGCGTTCAGCTGCTTAGAAATACATGCAGCCGCTCACTCCGATCCGAGTGCTGTCGGCAGTGCGGGTATTGAGGTGCGAGACTCGTGCGAGTTTCTTGCAAGTGTGACCCTGGCCTTAGAATAATTGCAGGTTGCTTCCTGGCATACTGCTTTCCTGGTTTGGCGGTGTACTACTGAATCCAGAGATCCAACTAAAGTAGTGTTGGTTGGTGGGGGAAAGACCTGTCTAATCCCTTTTTCTGATGTCAGGAGACGTCTGGGGGCAAGTTTGGGTGTCTTAATAGATGAGAAGTGTCTATAATCAGCTTAGTAGGGAGAAAGATAAGTGGCTGCCAGACATATTGACACTACTTATCTAAGAAAAGGAAACCTGCAGGATCAGTTTACCATCTGTCCATGACTTGAAATGTTTGAGGAATAGTTAACGTTGGTTAAAAGGTTAATAACAAACTCATATATGGATAAAATTGTAAAAACAAGAAACTTTACAATTTACTTGTTTTTAAAAAAATCTCTCTGTTCTCAAGAAAGTAGACATTTATTGCTTACTGCTTATTGTCTAGATTACTGACCACTGCTGCAGTTTATCATTGGTGGTTCGTCCCCTTGGCAGGGAGTGCAGCGCTTACAAGCTCCTTGTATTAGAACTTGCAAGCATTGCTCTAAACTGTGCTAATGGGATTGGTAGGCACAAGCCACTTATCTCTTGCCTTACATTTCAATACCATGTCCCTTTGACTAATAATTGACCAATCAGAAGATGGCTCCATGTTACTGGCTGGAGTCGGATAGAGCCTTCTATGTGGACTTCTAGCTTGTATATGCCCCATATCAGACAGTGGGCACCATGAGATATAAAGCCGGCCGAACATATTAGATGGCTGTAGGACAAAGGATACTTTGGCAGATTGTTCAGCAAATGGCCATCTCTGCTGACTCTTCCATATACAGTAGCGTTCGTTTGGCCAAGCGCTCCTGTGTTCTCTATGAGAAAGCCGGCAACTGTCATCAAGACTAGTTTTAGAGAAAATGGGGCCCTGGGCAAAAGTTTAAAGTGGGGCCCCACATTCTCACATATTCCACATCACACAAAACATTTCAGCTGTATATACAGGTGCAGAGTTCAGGCCATTAAACGAGCGTGATGGACGGCATTGAAGTTGCTCGACACTTGTTCCCAAATTTCTTTACCATGGCTGAGGAAGAATGATGGGGACAGATAGTCCTCAATGCAGTATAATGCAGGTCCCATACAGTATAATGCACTCCCCATGGGCCTTGATAGAGTATAATGCAGCCCCTCTCAGAGTATACTGCAGCCTCCCTCCACACACACAGTATAGTTCAGCCCCCCTCCACATATATAGTGCAGCTCCCCCAACACACTGTACAGTGCAGCTCCCCAACACACAGTACAGTGCAGCTCCCCAACACACAGTACAGTGCAGCTCCCCAACACACAGTATAGTGCAGCAACCCCCAACACACAGTATAGTGCAGCTCCCCACCAATACACAGTACAGTGCAGCTCCCCAACACATAGTATAATACAGTCCCCACATTCTCTCACACACACAATAATGCATATATGCATACACACAAAATAATGCATACACACTCATCCAATACTCACCTCTCCTCCTTGTTCCGGTTTCATCGGCTACACTGCTGGCACAGCGTGGTGCTTGATGAAGTGACATCATCGCGCGCCTGCTGAGTCACAAGCTGAGGGGGAGTGATGGCGAGGGAGTGTCTGATGATCTCTCCTCCATCACTGCTTTCAACTGTATCGTTGTCTATAATGCCGATAAGTTGAATCAGCGATGGGGGACGGCGCTGGGCCCCTCAGCGGCTGTGTGGTGTGCCACTATTAGCGGCATGCCACTGGCTCAGCTGGGGGCCTCTGAAGGAGCGGGGTCTCTAGGCAGCTGCCTGGTCTGCCTGCCCCTAACACCAGCCCTGACTGTCATGTCGGCTGGCAGCTTATATCAGGAAGAAGAGTGCGATCAGCAGTCCAAAATTGGACATGGGTGATCAACATTTCTCCCGACTATCAGCCGGCAGGCGACCCCATACACATTAGACCTTCTGTCAAGCCCACTGATATTGTCGGGTTCATTCGACATTAGTCTAATGTGTACGGGAGCCTCTAGGTATCTGAATTTGTTGATTTGCAGACAGTCCAGCCTTGGAGTGGGATCTGTTCATTGTACTGAATACACCACATACAAGGTGCCAAAATTGTGCACAATTGAGTTATAGACCACGGAGATAATTATTAATAACTTGCCCGGCAGGTTAAGTTAGATAGTCTAGTTGGAGATGGCGCAGGTTATAATTAAAACAATAGGAGAATGTATGCATTGATGTATCTCAGCGCTGTTCTCTGTGTGGTTCCCACCCTTTTAATGTAATTAATCCCAGTAATAGTATATGTACACAAAGGCACATTACAATACTTCTCATTGTCATATAGGCCACATCAATGGCGGGCACGGATGGAGGAGGGCACTAAACAGGAACAGAGTGTGGGATCCTCACTGTCCAAAAGGGAATTTATCTGATGGAAGATTTCCATCATCGCGGCTTTAGTAAATCCTTCACCACTTTACAAGCTGGAAAGGCATTGTAATTAAGTTAATAAAGTGATGGCGTATTGTGAGGATATGTCATCACTTTATGATTGATGGCGCTCTGATGAAGAAACCAGAGACAGCAGAGATTGCAGAGTGGCGTCCCGGGGAAAAAGGTGCAAATTACTGGTGAGCAACAAGATTCACATGACCCCGTCATGCCGGGCTTACAAATCAGAAGAGGTGCTGGGGATCCCGATAGGTAGGAGGAGGTTCACAAGGCTGTGGTTCGGTGGACACTACTGGTTTTGCTGCCAGGGTCTGAGGAATCTTTTTGCTCAGCTGTAGAGGAGAAGATGTCTGCTTACATGAGACCATATGCTGAAAGGGGCTAAAGTGGGTGATGTTATTTGCATGGGACTGTATGCTGGTGTTGGCTGAAGGTAAATGCAAATATTACCCCTACACTCCCTTCTTACATGCAATCCAGAAGACAGTTGAAGAAACGGCAAATTTTGGTTATGCCTGTGCTGCCCCCCGTTCAGTTATAGGCCCCTTGTACAACTGTCCCTCAACTACTACTAAAGCAAATTTATAATTTTAGAAAACCTTTCAGAACAAGCTATCCTGTAGGTTTATAGGCTGAATAATGCTATTTCTGATCATTATATGACTTGCATCCTGCATTTATCACCAGTTTTCCCCTCTGCAGGCCCTGTCTATAACTTTCAGTTGTCACTGAGCTGGTGGGTGGAGACAAGCAGCTTCAGCTGTGATGTCTCCCATACACAGCACACACAGACCTGAGATATCCCTGCTCTCCTGTTTCTATGTAGCACATGATGAACATTGTAGAGCAGTACTGAGCATTGTAGCTATGAATACAGCCCATGACATGAAACAATTACTAGAAAGCTGCAGCACCATCTATATGTCCTGTGTCTCTCACTTTTCATCTTCCATCCCTCTCTCCATATGTGTAATTTGCTCCCTCGGTGATCTAGCAGTTTTGTTTTGTTATGCCAAAAATGGATTTTAGTTGTTTTTCAGAGTGCATGATATATTCAGAGGCCAGATGGAGGAAAGTGGCTCATAAGTGGAGAATGAAGCATATTTCTTTGATAATATACATTATAACATTTTTTTTCTTTTTGCCTGCACTATTGAGTTTTGCAAAGTTTATTGAAACAGCATTGACCATTTAAACATCCAATTTTATTAAGTAGGAGCAATTCTGATTTAGAGCACGGGGGGAATATGTACAAAACTAAAAACAATGAAAAAACTGTTTTCTCACCTTTTGAAGTGGGACAACATCCCTTTCCATGATACAGAATGAGGGTTTTGGTGCCTCAGTATATTATTTTTGCCTTTTCTAAGCATCCTATAGAAAATAACAGACTCCTTTTCCATGTGCAAGTTGCCCGTCTGTCTGTTCGCCATGGAGGATCACCGTACCTGAAGTCCTACATGTTACATGAGCGTTTTGCTTGTTGTGGTCCTGGTTTGGGACTTTCTTTATGACGCAGTCCTGTTCAGGGCTAATGGCTCTGGTTCCTTGTCATTAGCCTTTATTTGCTGAAATCTATTATTGAGCTAAAATTATACAGCAGTATATCCCTTAATTTACTAAGACAAAGTATATATGCTATTGTATATAAGTAGATAATTCATTCATCACAAAGTCCCAACCTGCAACAAGCGTAATTTCCTGCCATTACAGGTGATGCGTCATCTCCTACGCCATTGCTTAAGGTTATTGAGTGGTGAATGGGTTCTTTTGTATGAAATACTGTGTTCATTTGTGACGATGGTAAATAATTGCTGATGTCTAACCATCTCTTTTTTTTCTTTGTACAGACAATGGCTCCTTTCCCCGAATTCCAGCACCGCATCCCAGAAGGTGTAGAGAATCCTCCCAAATACACTCCTAATGATGACAATGCAAACCCACCACCTGGTAAGCTTATCATTAATATTACATTCAGTTTTTTATGTAAGTTCAACATTGTTGTTACTGCATGATCTCTACATTACAGGACTAAAAACCTAATTTTTCCATTGCATCAATTTTTCAGGACAGGAAAGGCAACAGATAAATGCTCATTAATGCTCGTATGACATTGAAAAATGAACGCTTATGCTTATATAATTCAGTATAGACTATTAGAGGCTCTGTTATATGCCTTCTGTACACCTATTTTAGTTAATGTGTCTGTGTTGTCTGCCATCTTGATTGTTTCTTCCCTTCCAGTATGGTTACCTTAATGTAGACTACATTCTCCATGATGCCACGATCTCATCACATTGCTTTTGCTCCTATCTAATGATAGTTAGTGGTAGATCAGTGACGTAGAGCTGCTGTCCCCTTATTTACACAGCAGAGTCACAGTGTATCCTGTGTGATACAGCAGTCTCCATGTCTCCTGTGCAACATAAATACAACAGTCTGCGTCTCCTTTGTGATATACATATACAGCAGTCTCATTATATCCTATGTGATGTATGTATAGTTAAATCTCAGTGTATCCTATGTGATGTGTATACAGCAGTCTCAGGATATGCAATGTGATGTATACAATAGTTTCATTGTATTTACACACGTGGTCAAAATTGTTGGTACCCCTCTTTTAATAACAGAAAAACCCACAATGGTCACAGAAATAATGAAATTGAATCTGACAGAAGTAATAATAAATCAAAAATCTATGAAAATGAACAAATGAAAGTCAGACATTGCTTTTCAACCATGCTGCCACAGAATTTTTAAAAAAATAAAACTCATGAAATAGGCCTGGACAGAAATTATGGTACCCTTAACTTAATATTTTGTTGCACACCCTTTTGAGGCAATCACTGCAATCAAACGATTATGGTAACTGTCATTGAGGCTTCTGCACTTCTCGACAGGTATTTTGGCCCACTCATCAAGAGCAAACTGCTCCAGTTGTCTCTTGTTTGAAGGTTGCCTTTTCCAGAAGGCATGTTTCAGCTCTTTCCAAAGATGCCCAATAGGATTTAGGTCAGGGCACATAGAAGGCAACTTCAGAATAGTCCAATGCTGTCCTCTTAGCCATTCTTGGGTGTTCTTAGCTGTGTGTTTTGGGTCATTATCCTGTTGCAAGACCCATGACCTGCAACTGAGACCAAGCTTTCTGACAATGGGCAGCACATTTCTCTCTCGAATTCCTTGGTAGTCTTGAGACTAGACACCCTGTGCCAGATGCAGCAAAGCAGCTCCAGAACATGACACAGCCTCCTCCATGTTTCACAGTAGGGACAGTGTTCTTTTCTTGATATGCTTCATTTTTCTGTCTGTGAACATAGAGCTGATGTGCCTTGCCAAAAAATTCCATTTTTGTCTCATCTGTCCATAGGACATTCTCCCAGAAGCTTTGTGGCTTGTCAACATGTAGTTTAGCACCATTGTGGGTTTTTCTGTCTTTAAACGAGGGGTACCAACAATTTTGACCACGTGTGTATGTAATGTATATACATCAGTCTCAGTGACTTCTATGTGATGTATATGCAGCAGCCTCAGTGTATCCTATGTCATGTATATACAGCAGCGTCAGTTTATCCTATGTGATGTATACAGCAGTCTCAGTGTCTCCAATGTGAGGTAGACAGCAGTCTTAGTGTATCCTATGTGATGTATATAGTGCAGTCTCTGGGTAATCTATGTAATATATATAGCACAGTCTCAGTGTATCCTATGTGATGTATATACACCAGTCTCAGTGTATCCTGCCTCACCTACTATCACTGCTCTGTTATATGACGTAGAAATTATATTATCAGATTTTTAAATTGAGTAAAAGAAAACCCCTTCTGCCGATAGTATTTCAGCTTTCATTTTTCAAGAGCATAATACAAAACGAAAGTTGTTCTATGATTGGTTATTATGGGTGGAAAAGACAGTTTCATGTCTTCACCTACAGTGGGTTCAGAAAGTATTCAGACCCTTTTAAAATTTTCAGTTTGTTTCATTGCAGCCATTTGGTAAATGCGAAAAAGTTCATTTTTTTCCTCATTAATGTACACTTTGCACCCCATCTTGACTGAAAAAAAACAGAAATGTAGAATTTTTTGTAAATTTATTAAAAAAACAAAACTGAAATATCACATAGTCATAAGTATTCAGACCCTTTGCTCAGACACTCATAATTAAGTCACATGCTGTCCATTTCCTTGTGATCCTCCTTGAGATGGTTCTACTCCTTCATTGGAGTCCAGCTGTGTTTAATTAAACTGATAGTACTTGATTTGTAAAGGCACACACCTGTCTATATAAGACCTCACAGCTCACAGTGCATGTCAGACCAAATGAGAATCATGAGGTCAAAGGAACTGGCCAAGGAGCTCACAGACAGAATTGTGGCAAGGCACAGGTTTGGCCAAGGTTACAAAAGAAATTCTGCAGTACTCAAGGTTCCTAAGAGCACAGTGGCCTCCATAATCCTTAAATGGAAGAAGTATGGGACCACCAGAAGTCTTCCTAGACCTGTCCATCCAGCCAAACTGAGCAATTGTGGGAGAAGAGCCTTGGTGAGAGAGGTAAAGAAGAACCCCAAGATCACTGTGGCTGAGTTCTACAGATGCAGTAGGGAGATGGGAGAAAGTTCCACAAAGTCAACTATCACTGCAGCCCTTTATGGCAGAGTGGCCCGACGGAAGCCTCTCCTCAGTGCCAGACATATAAAGCCCGCAAGGAGTTTGCTAAAAAACACATGAAGGACTCACAGACTTTGAGAAATAAGATTCTCTAGTCTGATGAGACGAAGATAGAACTTTTTGGTGATAATTCTAAACAGTTTGTGTGGAAAAAAACAGGCACTGCTCATCACCTGCCCAATACAACCCCAACAGTGAAACATGGTGGTGGCAGCTTCATGCTATGGGTGTGTTTTTCAGCTGCAGGGACAGGACAACTGGTTGCAATTGAAGTAAAAATTAATGCGGCCAAGTACAGAGCTATCTTGGATGAAAACCGCTTCCTGAGTGCTCTGGACCCAGGGGCGTGCTGGCCCACCGGGACACCGGGACGTGTCCCGGTGCGCCCTCGGAGTCGGCCGGCGCCTCCGAATCCGATCCGGGGTGGGCGCTCCATCCGCCGCAGGACGGCGCCCTTTCCTAAGCTGTAACAGTGCAGAACGCAGTACAGCGCAGAGGAGAGCTCCATATTTTGTATGGAGCATTATATGGGGACCAGTATCCTGTATGAGGCATTATATGGGGACCAGTATCCTGTATGGAGCATTATATGGGGACCAGTATCCTGTATGGAGCATTATATTGGGTTCAGTATTCTGTATGGAGCATTATTTTGGGTCCAGTATTCTATATGGAGCATTATATGGGGGGTGACATCCTGCATGGGGTATTATATGGGTGATGAGGGTGAGACTGTGGTGCCCATAATATTGTATGGAGGACTGTACTGTCCGGTCTGTACTGTGCGCTGTGAGGATTTGGCGGTTTTTGAGCTATTGTACAATTTACAATAGGTATCACTCATGTAATGGAAGAAGTGAAATATTTGGCATTGTACTACTGTATACCCATATTTCTCTGCCGTATCTGTGCATCATGAATCGTGGTCTGTGTAAAAGGGGCCCACTGAGGCTCTTTCGCCCGGGGCCCATAAAAACCTGGAGCCGGCCCTGGACGGAGGACAAGGACCTGCGGCTGCGGTGACGCGAGACGGCGAGAGGGTGGGCTGGGAAGAGGCTGCGGGAGCAGTGGCGAGGGTCACATGACGGGAGTGGGCGGGGCTCCTGCGCTGTGCCCGTTGCCATGGAGAGACTTCTCCTGTGTGAGGGCGGGAAGCGCGAGGCGGCTGTGAGTCACCTCTGAGGAGCTGAACCCTGTAAAGCACAGTCAGGGGCTGTCTGTGTGAGGTCAGGTGTATTATAGAGGTGGGGGTCTTTGAAGTGTATATACTGTAGAGGTGCTTGGGGGGCTGTGAGATGTATATAGAGAGGTGCATCATGGGGGGTCTGTGAGATGTAAATACTGTAGAAGTGCATGGGTGGGGTCTGTGAGGTGTATATACTGTAGAGGTGCATGGGGGGGCTGTGATGTATATAGAGGTGCATGGGGGGGCTGTGAGGTGTATATAGAGGTGTATATACTGTAGAGGTGCATGTCCTTCACAAGAGCCGGTGGCCCCAGTGAAGAAGGTACCATTTTGGAGTCTATACCACACATGGAAGTTGTCGTTGGCAGTCCTGGTAATCTAATTACTTGGACCATTAGCATTAATATGGAGGTTGATTGGGGATCGCGATCCACCAGCTGCTCGTTAGTGCCTGGATTGTGGATTATAATCTGTATTTATATGGTCAGTGTATGGGGGTGCATTACTTTTGGATGGGGTGGCGGTAAAAAGGTGTATTACTACTGGGTTGGGGTTAAAAGGGGGTGCATTACTACTGGATGTGGGTGGTGGTTAAGAAAGGGGTACATTACTGATAATTTTTGTCATTTCATTCCCCCCCCTTTGGTTGGGGCAGAGAATAGGCGGGGAAGGGGCGGAGAATGGGTTGGAGCATGGCGCCCTCATGACTATACTATCCAACGCCCTTTTCATAAGCCAGCACGCCCCTGTCTGGACCTCAGACTTGGCCGAAGGTTCACCTTCCAACAAGACAATGACCCTAAGCTCACAGATAAAATAACAAAGGAGTGGCTTCAGAACAACTCTGTGACCATTCTTGACTGGCCCAGCCAAAGCACTGACCTAAACCCAATTTAGCATCTCTGGAGAGACCTGAAAATGGTTGTCCACTAATGTTCACCATCCAACCTGATGGAACTGGAGAGGAAGAATGACCGAGAATCCCTAAATCCAGGTGTGAAAAACTTGTTGCATCATTACCAAGAAGACTCATGGCCGTACTAGATCAGAAGGGTGCTTCTTCTCAATACTGAGCAAAGGGTCTGAATACTTATGACCATGTGATATTTCAGTTTTTCTTTTTTTAATAAATTTGCAAAACTTTATACATTTCTGTTTTGTTTCAGTCAAGATTGGGTGCAGAGTGTACATTAATGAGAAAAAATGAACTTTTTTGCATTTACCAAATAGCTGCAATGAAACAAAGAGTGAAAAATTTAAAGGGGTCTGAAAACTTTCCGAACCCACTGTATATCTTTAGCTGTATGGGAGTTTGAACAGAGGCACAGGGAGGGCGGAGCTAAGTGTAAAGGGGAGGAGTCTGAGCGTGGTCAGGAGTGATTTGATAGGTGAAGATGTCATCCTGTAGGCAGAGACTGACTTCCTGTTTACACATTAGTGCATGTACAGGACTGGTTGTCAGACTGGAGAACACATGACTCAACCTCCTGTAATAAAGAGTAAAATGTATAGATGAAATTGAGGTGAGATGAAATAAATATACAGCCAGAATAATTATGGTAAATAAGCATTGTATGTGCAAAAAAAAAGCCAGAGCGCTTCTTTAAAATATAAAGTCTGCAAAGGATACATCATGGAAAGTAAATACAATAGAGACTAAAAGATTTGTCAATTTTTCAAGCCCTATTATCACTAGTATCCTACATACATCAATGAAAAATGTAAAAACTGAAGTATTATATAATAGGCCGGTAATAATTGTTTGTTTATATTTCCTAGAAGACTCACTACCTCCCGCTTACTCCACTGTGTCGCTATGCAATGACAAATCAGAAAATCAGGAGATCGACCCATGGGAGATGCCAGAACTTAAGAGTACAGGACCAAAATGGTCAGGTAGGTTTCACATACAGCACACATACATACATATACAGTATGTACACACATAACCACACAAATGTATGTACATGTGATACTTCCGTATTGTCACAGTAGATATACACACATATAAGTACAACTATACGCTCATACACTGTATGAGCAAAAGTGTAAAATACAGGCTTCTCTTTCAGTCCCACTGCTCCCTGTGTATAGCATCCGGCCCCTCGCCATGCTTTCTGCCTTTACTGACATTTGTGAAAAATTGCTCATTCTAAAGAGCAAATTCAGCTCCCCTCATCCAATGTCAGTTTTTGACATCACAAATGCTCTTCTAGAAAAGTCAAAAATTCCATAAACACCTCCAAAAGTCTTGTAGAAAACCTCCATATTAATATCTATGTATTTAGAGTGGGAGGTCATAACAGCTCCTGGAGGAGGAATGTGGAGATGTCCCAGGGTCCTTTAAGTGTTTGTGATATTTCTCCAATATGATATACACACAGAATTATATCTACACATAAGTTATATTTCTCTATAACGTGAACAGATTTATCGAGATAAGAACTAAAAGAAGATTTTGTTCCCCAGAAATGACCACAAAGCAACGCATCCTATCCGTTCTGAAGTCAATCATGAAATTTGTCCTCTTGTTGACTTTGTTGTATTTCTTCGTTTGTTCCTTGGACGTGTTGAGCTCGGCCTTCCAACTGGTTGGAGGTAAGAGATTGCTGCCAATTTCCTTATTTTCACCAATAATGGTTTTGGTATAATTGTATAAGCTGTGGTTATCACACACAAGACTTACCGTAGATGTTTCTTAGAAACACTTGGATTACGTGGCCAGAGAGCTGGTGACATAAGATGGACAATTCAGTTATATTCTTCACTAATCTAAAATTAACTCATTCTAGGAAAGGCCGCAGGAGATATTTTCAAGAACCACTCGGTACTGTCCAATCCTGTTGCTGGTCTGGTGATTGGCGTTCTGGTGACCGTCCTCGTGCAGAGCTCAAGTACTTCATCATCTATTATCGTCAGCATGGTGTCATCTGGGCGTAAGTATACCTTGTACTATATAATTGTATAACGGGAAATTCTACCATATCACATTACAAATGTTATTTTCAGGGGTCGATCATGTTATGTCAGACTTGGATGAGAAGATAACTTAAAATCTCCCAAATAGCGATTCCATGTTTGCTTATATTTATTTGCATAGCAGTTCGGTACAGAGGTCGCGATGACACCAATTGATAGGGCACATAGAAGAATGGTAGCGTAATTGTGTAATGCTGCCCTTTTATATTGTTTGTAATGAATGAAACAACACTTCCATTGTTCTAGAGATTAGAACAATAATATTGTTTGTATGATTGGTTGTGTTTTGACAGTTCTTACGGTTAGGACGGCCATTCCAATCGTCATGGGAGCCAACATTGGCACATCAGTCACAAATACCATTGTGGCTTTGATGCAGTCTGGTGACCGGAATGAATTCAGAAGGTACAGTGCCTGCTCTTATTTTGTCAATTAAGAAAATGAGGGAGCAGTGAAGCGCGTACAGTCCTTCCCTGTAGTAGACAAAATTATATCCAACCATGCTTCTGCATTATTTTTTTTAACATTGAAGTAGTTTCCCTGGTTGTGATGTATTTGAGCGAATAACTCATAATAAAATAATAAGGATCCTTAATAAATCTAACCAAATTTTCTTTGCGTAAAATCAGATACAATAGTCCCTACCTCCTATGTTTTTTATGTTGCTCATTTATGCAGTTTCAGACCTTTGAAAACCAAATACAGGGACACACCCTGAGAACAGAACGCTCCTTTTCAGAAGCCAAAATTATCATATTTTCGACAATGAGATGTGTAAATCCATGATCAGAGGGAATCTGAACAATGGAAACAAGTATTGTCGGAGTATGGATAAAAAGCATAGTACAAAGAAAATGCAAAGCAAACAGTTATAAAGAAACATAATAAAGCACAAAATATCCCAAACTATAAAGAAATATTTAAAAATGAGAAAAACATAAAACGCGTCTAGACATCGCATGAGAAGTAATAATCTAGTGCAGGGAATGCAGATATGACCGCAAAGTATATGAAGTGATAAAAAGAAAAGGAGCATTTATGCTGCTTGATTATCGTGAATGCGCCATCCTAGGAAGACTTGTTTATGACAATTCTGCAATCTAAACAGGCTGTCGATCACCAGGAAAATGCTTGTTCATTGGGTGAAATGATCTTTAGTTTGTGTAACAGATCTTTGTTCTCGGCAGCACATTGTTCTGTGTAAACAGGACCTTGTACTGCCGAAAACAATAGCAGTCTATGCGCACTGAACAATCTATTAAAGATGTACTGCCTGTGTAAACACTGGATAGGCTATTAACCGCCAATCAGTAGGTGTAACCGGACCTAGATGGCCTTGATACTTGTACAATAAGTGACCAAATGAAGGGGTCTCTATTATGACCAGAGCATTGGATAACTGATAAATGATAGGGAATGTATTCCTGATCCTCTCCTGGTTAGCTCATGGTCTCAAGAACTTGGCTGCGATGAGTTGAATAGATCGGCAAGTTGCAAGTCTAAAGGTATGAAGCTAGCCAAGATGAACACAGTCGCATGCGCTAGTCCTGCTTGTCCTTCGTCTGGCTGCCGGGAGAGAATAAATGGATAGCAGTAGGCTTGGACTGGCCCACAGCAGAACAGGAGAATCCTCCGGTGGGCCCCCACCACCCACCTATATGAGAAATACTTGGCATAATATACTTGGAACGCTATGTACAGACAAAGGCAGCATCTTATTCATTTAACAATCTACCCAGATAATTGTTATATAAATTTGTGATTGAGGAAAATGTCACATTTGCATGTAATTGAAAAGTGGGGCTCTGGAGTCAGTTACTGGTGGGCCCTTGGCACCCTAGTTCGACACTGGATAACAGGGACACAACTCTGGCAATAAATGAGTGTTGAAGTGGTGGAACCCAACTGAAAACAAGCATTGGAGAGCAACTTCCCACTATTGCACAGCACAATTCATCATATGGCAGCAGAGTGCCAAGATCTTCATGGTACTGAGCTGCCGGGAACGCCCTGTGCATGAGGTCGCATTGTAATTAATGTAAATAATCCTCATTGAACTCATTTCTAAAGACTTATAAAAGTTGTTTCCTTTTACAGGGCATTTGCAGGAGCAACTGTGCATGATTTTTTCAACTGGCTCTCGGTGCTGGTTCTGCTGCCTATTGAAATAGCATCAGGATATTTGTTCCACCTCACTAATGCTATCGTGGAGTCTTTCAATATTGAATCAGGGGAAGATGCCCCAGATATGCTAAAAGTTATCACAGAGCCCCTCACCAAAGGAATTATTCAGGTATGTGCATTAACTTTGTTTTTCTTTCTTAAATGTGTGTATTTTTGGCTAAAAATAATTTTTGCAATTAGGTTTCATTAACGTATTGCCAACATTTGTCATATCCTGCCTGCATTTATTCCCACGCATTGCAAGCTGCTCAGTCCAGATCAGTGAGAAATCCAGCAAGCGAACTCCCTGACAGCTCGGTCTGTCTCCTTTATGATATCCAGAACACAAACCTAAGCTTATATTTTTACAACTAAATAAAATAAACGAAAATCAAAAGTCTGCTCCATAAGTGTTTGATATACCGAGAGAAGGGTTACAAACTGAGCTTTCCGATTCTTCATCCTATTGATTTCCTACAGAACAGGACTGAGCAGCCTGCAGTTAATGAAAATACATGCAGGCAGCAAAAGACAAATTGTTGAAAATTATTCATAAAACTAAATCACAAAAATTATGAGCCAAAAAATATTTAGAATTGAGAGTCCTCAGTGGTTGATACCTTTTAATGGCGAACTGAAAAGATGGTAACAAATTGCAAGCTTTCGAGACTACTCAGGTCTCTTCATCAGGCAAAGACGAATACAAAATCTGAAGTCACATATTTATGCACAAATATGTAACTCTTCAGATTTTGTATTCGTCTTTGCCTGATGAAGAGACCTGAGTAGTCTGGAAAGCTTGCAATTTGTTACCATCTTTTCAGTTCGCCATTAAAAGGTATCAACCACTGAGGACTCTCAAGTCTAAATATTTTTCTATCTACTGGCTAACACGGTACAAAGATATACATCTTTCCTGTAGCCAAAAAATATCATTTATACACATAAGGGGCCAATTTATTAAGGTGCTTATGCCAGAAATCTGGTGTAAACACCTTAAGTTGCAATATTTTATTTTGCATCTTGGAAGTTGCTATAAAATTTTTAATAAGTGATTGCAGTCATGTACCTGATTACATGGCAATGGTTTCTGTGATTATGAAAATAAATCAATGGATGAAGATCAACTACCATGTAGCAAATTAATAAAACGTCTACTTTAAGTCATAGCATTTTAAGCATAAAGCCATCATTGATGCGTTTCACACCAATCAGTTCTTACTCGTAGCTTACACACAGAGGATAAAATTCTTCATGTGTCTCTTCATAGATACAACGCATTAACAAATCTCTTCTTTATTTCAGCTCGATAAAAATGTCATTCAGCTAATCGCCAACGGTGACCCTGATGCTCAAAATAAGAGTCTGATCAAGAGAGACTGTGGAGATAAGGTAAAAAGACAACTTGTCATTGTTTTATATAGCAGTACACTACCCAACTAAAGCCAGATAGATCAAGAAATACTGGATAAGGCTTCACACATAAGTAGGGATGAGCAGACCCATTTGTCAGGTTCGGCCAAACTTTAGTCCAAAGTTTGGTTCTGGTACCAGAACAGTACCCGAACATGAATCAGTGGAGATGTTAGGATTCGCTCATCTCTACACATAAGGTCACATTAAACATTAGTGTTATGTATGGAGGCAATAATCTGCAGTGGGTTCAGGGGTGGACATATCATTGGTGCAACCTGTGCAGCCAAACAGGGGCCCAAAAGGTAAAGGGGACATTTCTACCCCCAAAGTAGGTGTGATTGTGCATAATGATGAGCTTTTGGACCCATATTGTTCTAGCACAGGGGCCATCTTCTATCTGTGTCTGCCAGTGAGTGGGTTCATACAGGAACTGTGGGTGCCAATTGTGGGAAAATGCAACACAACAGCCAGTATTAACATGTATATAATGCTTTTATGCAGGTCTGGATCAATGCTAGTGTGCCCGGTATAGAGAACTGTACTTTGGGCAGACCCTGCTGGACAGATGAGAACAATATGACCTGGACAGAGGTTACTGAGACTGTAAAGTTCACCTGTAAGTATCTCTATCTATTTAAAAATTCATAGTTTTAATTAATTCTAATATTTTTTCTTTAATTCTTATGCAAAAAAAAGTTATAAAAACCATTACATAATTGTACACTTTACTATTCCAAAGATGACTGTAGACAATCTGACAATATTCACAGCTATTATGCTGTAAGTAAACTTTTTTCGCATTGGAAAAAAAGTAGCAAAATAAAAAAGTAGTTATGCAAAGTCATTTTTTATTCTACAGCAAACTTTGCCAAAAATTGCTTACCTTACCCCTGTCTGTTCATTGCTCCCCTGAGACCAGTGATTGGCTGCAGTCATGAGAAAAAGACTGGGGGCAAAGGGCAAAGTTAAGCTTGTTTTATTTTTTTAATAGAATAGGAAAAATTGAAGGTGGAAAACCCCTAGATTCTTAGTAATAGATTGTAAAAGAAAGTCCAGTAAATTTTGGTTCATGAGTAGAGTTGAGCGATACTTTCCGATATCCTAAAGTATCGGAATCGGAATGGTATCGCCGATATCACTAAAAAATCGGCGATACCCGATACCGATACCGGAAGTCCCATGTAAGTCTATGGGAACAAAATATCGCAACTAAAAAAAAACCCATTCTTTCCTTGTAAACACTAAATATACACACATAGAATACATATATATATATATATACATGTCATTGTGACATATATATATACATATATGTATAGTTTATACACTTCTACATAGTAAAATATCCTTTGATTCAATTGCCGGGTAAAGCCGGCTTCAGTGAAAAGACAGAAGCACCCGACATGAAATGACACTTGGTGTACATAGGGTTAACCATGTCTTTTCATGTCGTTTGCTATCTGATTTGCACAAACAATTAAATCAGACTATGTGTGCAAAATTTCACACCTGTAGGGGTTAATTAAAGGTGTAAATTGTTGTAAAAAAAACGGACTTTTTTGCTACGAATTTACACCTTTAATTAACCCCTACAGGTGTGAAATTTTGCACACATAGTCTGATTTAATTGTTTGTGCAAATTAGATAGCAAAGGACATGAAAAGACATGGTTAACCCTATGTACACCAAGTGTCATTTCATGTCGGGTTCTGCATTTTCACAAAAGCCGGCAATTGAATTAGCGGCTATTATACTATGTAGAAGTGTATGAACTACAAATATAAATATATATATATGTGTCACAAATTCAATGACATGTATATATATATATATATATATATATATATATGAGGTGTAAAATTGCTGAAAAAAAATGCGTGGGCTCCCGCCCTATTTTCGCAACCAGACAGACAAAGCCAGTGAGTGGGGGCAGATAATAATAGCCCAGAGAGGGACCATTTTTTTTGGCCCCCCCCGGCTACTTAACATCTGCCCCCAGACACCCCAGAAAGGGCAAATCTCTAATTAGATTTGCCCTTTCTGGCACTTTGCCCGTCTATTCCCATTGCCCTGTAGCGGTGGCGAATGGGTTAATAAGGGGTTAAAATGACCTTGCAATTGAAAGGTCACTTTAAGCCAGGTTAATAATTGAGAGCTGTCAATTAGACAACTATCAATTATTAATCCTATTGTATGAAAGAAAAATCAAACACACACACTTTAATAAAAAAGAAGTTTAATGAAATAATCACACAGTTTTTGACCATATTTTATTTACCTGCTAAAACCATTTCCTGTAATAAAAATAAAATAATAAAGCAAAATTATTCTTACCAATCCGATGCACAGTCAGGTCCCACGGTGTAATCCTTCAGAAAGGGTTAATGTTTACTGCAGGGACCGCAGCTAATGCTGCAGCCTCACAGTAAACCCCAAATGAATGAGTTCCTCTCCTGCCTGACAGGAGAGTAAAGGCTGGGTGTCACATAACGATACACCAGCGATCCCGACAACGATATGCACTTGTCAGGATCGCTGGTGTATCGCTACATGATCGCTGCTGAGCTGCCAAACAGGCAGCTCAGGCAGCGATCTGGGACAGCGACACTGCGGGTAACATCGCTTAAGGGCCCATCTCACATAGCGATATCGCTACCGAGATCGCTGCTGAGTCACAAGTTTTGTGACGCAGCAGCAAGCTCACCAGCGATATCACTGTGTGTGACATTCAGCGACGATCAGCCCCCCTGCCGGGTATCGCTGATCGTCGCAGAAATGTCAGGACCTTTATTTGATCGCTGGTTTCCCTCTGACAGGCACGCATCGCTGCGTGTGACAGGCGGGAGACCAGCGATCCGCTGGTAACCAAGGTACACAGCGGGTTTCCAGGCACCGCGCAGCGCTTGGAAACCCGCTGTGTACCTTGGATACCAGCTCCCTGCATCAGGGCGCTGGTATCCAAGGTACACAGCGGGTTTCTAGGCACAGCCCCGCGCCTGGAAACCCGCTGTGTACCTTGGTTACCAGCGGATCGCTGGTCTCCCGCCTGTCACACGCAGCGATGCGTGCCTGTCAGCGGGAAACCAGCGATCAAAAAAAGGTCCTGACATTTCAGCGACGATCAGCGATACCCGGCAGGGGGGCTGATCGTCGCTGAATGTCACACACAGCGATATCGCTGGTGAGCTCGCTGCTGCGTCACAAAACTAGTGACTCAGCAGCGATCTCGGTAGCGATATCGCTATGGAGGGCCTTTGAGCTATATGTTTCACTTCATCGTCAGCAGGAACACAGTGACAGGATGATTAACAAAATAGGTTCCTCGAAAAAATGGCGTGGTCCCCTATTTTTAACAGCCATGAGCGACGCTAGCTGGATTCAGGCTGTTAAGTGAGCCAAGATCCATTTGACCTTGCCCCCTATAAATACAGGACCACAGCAGTCGCATATCTTGGCTGATTAACAAAAATAGGGGATCCCCTTCGAAAAAAAATTGGCGTGGGGTCCCCCCTATTTTTGTTAACCAGCCAGATGAAGCAGACCGCTGAGGCCTGGATTTTCAGGCTGTTAAGGAGCCAAGATCCATGGACCTTGCCAGCCTGATAATACAGGCCACAGCAGTCTGCATATCTTGGCTGATTAACAAAAATAGGGGATCCCCTCGAAAAAAATTGGCATGGGGTCCCCCCTATTTTTGTTAACCAGCCAGATGAAGCAGACCGCTGAGGCCTGGTTTTTCAGGCTGGTAAGGATCCAATATCCATGGACCTTGCAAGCCTGATAATACCAGGCCACAGCAGTCTGCTTAGCTTGGCTGTTAACAAAAATAGGGGATCCCCTCGAAAAAAAAATGGCGTGGGGATCCCCCCTATTTTTGTTAACCAGCCAAGTAAAATGCAGACTGCTGCGGCCTGGTATTAAAAGACTGTCAAGGCCCATGGATTTTGGCCCTCAACAGCCTGATAATACCAGGCTACAGCAGCCCCACATTTGGCGCATCAAAAGATGTGCCAATTGTGGCACTTTACCCGGCTCTTCCCACTTGCCCTGTAGCGGTGGCAAGCGGGGTAATAAGGGGTTATTGTCACCGTTGATTGCACGGTGACAATAAGCCCGGTTAATAATGGAGAGGCGTCAATAAGACACCGATCCATTATTAATCCCAAAGTTATTAAATGCATAAAAAAAAGACACAGCAAGAAAAAAGTCTTTTAATGAAATAAAAGAGACAACACAGTTTTCATTACTTTTATTACTCTCTCATTCCTGCGACGCCATCGATCTCCTGTAAAAAAAGAAAAAAAACAAACCAACAGTATACCACCTGTCCGACGCAGTCCATAACGATAGTCCCACGACGATCCAGCTCTGCTACATCGCAATGACAGGCAGAGCCTGTCATTGCAACGCAGCACAGCTGATTACCTGCTTCCCCGGCGGTGACGTCATCGGACTGACTGCTTTACGGCCGGGATTACCCAGCAGTCACTGCAGTTATCGCGAGAAACTGCATGTGACCGCCGGGGAAAGAAGATGGCGGCCATGAAGCAGTCCAGGACGTGACCGCCGGAGATCTTCTGCCAGGTAAGTGCCGCTGACTCCTGACAGACCCGACCGACGGACACTGACAGTGACAGTGACAATCCCGATTCCGGTATCCGATAAGACGAAAATATCGGAACTCGAATCGGAATTCCGATACAGCCAATATCGGCCGATACCCGATATTTGCAGTATCGGAATGCTGAACCCTATTCATGAGGTCTTCTCATCATTGAGACCTCAGAAGGTTCATTCTGCTCATGTGAAATCTCTAAAACTCGAATTTTTAGATCATAGAAGGAACCATTCAACAAAATGTTGGAAGGATACGAAGAACCCGATGTATTAACTCTTCCTTTACATTTTGTTAACCAGGCTCCCACATATTTGCTAACACTAACCTCCCAGATCTGGCAGTAGGACTCATCCTGTTGGCGCTGTCATTGTTGGTGCTTTGTATGTGTCTTATTTTGATCGTCAAGCTTCTAAACTCAATGCTGAAAGGACAAGTATCTGTTTTGATCAAGAAGATCATTAATACCGGTACGTATCAGTAACACTGCATTCATTTCAATTACCTCTCTGCCTAACAGATGTAGAAGTTGTCTCGGTGTAAAGAAATGCCTGGTTCTATCATTTCTTACATGTCCTCTCTTATTTTTTTTTTCCCGAAGACTTCCCCTTCCCATTCTCTTGGTTGACCGGATACTTGGCAATGCTGGTCGGTGCTGGAATGACATTCATTGTTCAGAGCAGCTCAGTCTTCACTTCCGCACTCACGCCACTCATCGGTAAGAAGCACGTATGATTGTGAGAAGTCATCACTTATAATTTTACTGTTCCTGCTTCCTGTTATATCTTGGCTCTTGCATCTTACAGGTATTGGCGTGATAAGCATTGAGCGAGCCTATCCACTGACACTTGGGTCTAACATTGGAACTACAACTACAGCATTGTTGGCTGCACTGGCTAGTCCGGGGGAGACCCTCCAAAACTCTGTACAGGTGTGTTATACCGATGTCTACGCTAGAATGTGTTACTTAAAGACATGATCAACCTTAAAGGATCCGCCATGGAGATCAGCGGATTGCTGTGTGCCTAAGGGCCCCGTCTCACATAGCGAGATCGCTAGAGAGATCGCTGCTAAACAGCGATCTCGCTATGTCTGACACGTACCAGCGATCATGCCCCTGCTGTGAATCGCTGGTCGTGTCAGAAATGCCTGGACTTTTTTTTGATCGCTGGTCTCCTGCTGGCCAGCACGCATCACTGCGTGTGACAGGCAGGAGACCAGCGATCTCCTGGTAACCAAGGTACACAGCGGGTTTCCAGGCGCGGGGCTGTGCCTGGAAACCCGATGTGTACGTTGGATACCAGCGCGCTGCTGCAGGGGAGATGGTAACCAAGGTACATGTTGGGTTTCCAGGCACCGCGCAGCGCCTGGAAACCCGACGTGTACCTTGGTTACCAGCTCCCTGCATCAGTGCGCTGGTATCCAACATACACTGCGGGTAACTAGGCGACGTTACCCGCAGTGTCGCTGTCCTGATCGCTGCCTGAGCTGCCTGTTTGGCAGCTCAGCAGCGATCATGTAGCGACACACCAGCGATCCTGATCGTTGTCGGGATGGCTGGTGTATCGCTATGTGAGACGGGCCCTAACTTTGTCCTACCTAGATAACAGTTAATTTGCTCAGAAAAGCAATAACTATCCAGACATTCTATGTGAATGGCTGTCAATATAACAACATATAGAGAAAGACATGGATTGCTCATTGAAGTATTATACATTCATCTGTCAAGAATTTTCCAAAACTGAATATGACATTCTTAGTTAACATTTGATCACACTGTATAAGCCCACTGAGAGGTTTGATGTGCCATGGCGATGGGCTTATATATGCTGATCAAAATGTTAACCAAGAACCTCATATTCAGTTTTGGTACATTTTTTTTCATTATATAATATTTCAATCTGCAGTCCAGGTTATTGAGTACAGTTATGAATGGCGGTTCAAGGAAACCATGGGCAGTACTAATTCTAGAGGGACCCTGTGATATGGTCACTAGAGTTGAGCAAGAAGGTTCCCACTGCCTCAGTCCATCAACCTGACCAGTACTTCATGGTAGCTGGACCAGGGCAGTCTTCAATTCTGTGGTCGGGATATTTAGCCCCGCATGCTGGGTGCCACTGGCGATTACTGGGCCCTGTGATGTCTTGAAGTTGTGGAACAAATCATGATGTTCCATGAGGCCTATTGATTAGTGAATTTTTTACTCAACTCTAATGGCTACCTTAATAGGGCTGTCCAGGATATTAAAATTATTATGGGGTCAAAAGTAACATAGCTTAATCTCACTTGGTAAAGCTCTCACTGCTCCATTGCCAAGACTCCTATGGTCTCACCAGTTTTGGTCACGTTGACCTTGAACACGGATTGTCATCATTGTTGAGGCCAGTGATTGGATAACCAAACTTATCAAGCAGGTCATCTGCATGTAATAAAGCTCCTCATTATTTGCCTATCTAATCATTATGATCTGGTCATGAACGCGCCTTGACTGACCAGATCATACAGTGAGGTAGAGCTGTTAACAAAGTGTCGTCTCGTAGACTCCGTGTGTTACTTTTATTTAAACACATTTTTTCATGTTTTTTGCAGATTGCCTTATGTCACTTTTTCTTCAACATATCTGGGATACTTATTTGGTATCCCATCCCCTTCATGAGGTTACCAATTCGAATGGCCAAAAGCCTGGGGAACAAGACAGCTAAATACCGATGGTTTGCTGTTGTCTACCTGATCATGTGCTTCTTCCTGTTGCCCTTGGCGGTCTTTGGCTTGTCCATTGCCGGGTGGCAGGTTCTGGTGGGGGTCGCTGTCCCAATCGTGTTCATAATTATTGTTGTAATTGTCATCAGTGTGTTGCAATCCAAATGCCCCAGGGTGCTACCGGATTTTCTAAAAACCTGGGACTTCCTACCCAAGTGGATGCATTCTATGAAGCCTTGGGATCTCTGGATGACCTCCCTCTCGCTGTTTTGTGGTCAGTACTGTTGCTGCTGTTGCAAGAAATGTAAGTGCTGCAAGGGTAAAGAAGATGAAGAAGAAGCAATCGAGAAGCCCAAGGCTCTGGACTGTCATGAAAATGTACTAGATCTGACTGACGAACTCCCGTCCCTTGATTACAAAGATCATGGAAAGACTATGAACCTCACCGCCTTGTAAAACAACTCTAAGGAGGTTCCGTTATAGGAACTGTGTCAAATCCTTACTAGAGTTTTGATCAAATGACTATTTATTTAGTGACCCCAGAGGTTCAGTATATCAAGAGCCAAGATCAAAATAACACATTCTTGTAATGAATTTCTAATCATTGACACTCAATAGACTTAATATGAATGCAAGGAAGATGTATATAGAGTATGATCAATGGGAAATGTCCCAGCAGAATGCAGTCTGTGCTCTGTACTGTGTACATATTAATACAGGTCTGTACAACTCATTTAGCCCATGTATATAAATAAGGCCAATGGATATGAATCTAGTGTATATAAATGTAATATTTTACCTTGTTTCTTATGTATATTTGTAATATAGTTCTGACATGTTCTAATATTAAATAAATATTGTGATCCAGATTTGAAGCATAATTGTCTATTTTTGAGTCTTGACACTCCCATCCACCATAAAAAATATAAACTGTTTTTGATGCACGTATCATTCTAATATGTACTGGAACTGCCTAATTTTCAGAACTTGCCACCCACTCTGTTTAAGTTAATGGCTCCTCAAAATCACTATTCTGCCAGCACTATGGGTGCTGATATTCCTTTCCTTCTCTTCCCAGCATACTCTGCTCCAGACATTGTCTTATGGTTTACCTGCTCAGAATTGAAAGTATGCCTCTTTGTTATGCCTGTGTGCAGTTTGATAGGAGATCAGAAGCAAAGAGACAAGAACGCAACATCTTTCTGTAATCCGTCTCAGCATCTCTGTTGCTAGAGATGGACTATACTTGACAACAGACAGTGAATAAAAAGCTTATTAAAAAAGTATGAGACATGATTTTTTTTGTGGATTTTGGATCAGAATCTACTTCAAAATCCACAAAAAATCTCTGTGAAAAAACCCTTAAAGGGAATCTGTCAGTTGGTTTTTGCTAATTCGTCTGAAAGCAACATGATGTAGGCAAAGAAAAGCTGAATCCAATGAATAGAATACTTAGAATACTGGGTGCAGCCC
This sequence comes from Oophaga sylvatica, assembly GCA_033576555.1. Taxonomy (NCBI): domain Eukaryota; kingdom Metazoa; phylum Chordata; class Amphibia; order Anura; family Dendrobatidae; genus Oophaga; species Oophaga sylvatica. The sequence goes on from JARQOD010000001.1 coordinate 59,600,561, forward strand.
TTCTGACACAATCAGCGTCCACACCAGACTCTGCATGTACATTGTCTGTAGACAGTGAGATGCCTATCACAGGAGGGGGCGTGTCAGACTAGTATGCACTCTGTTATGTCCCATGAATGAGACATTTTACAGACTGTCCTGTGCATTTTACATGCTGTATTGCAGTCTCTCATATTGTTTACTGTTGCTATCTGGCCCTGTGTTTGCATAGCTGAAATCCTCCCTTTCGATCAAGTTTGTCCCTTCTGTCTCTCTGTCTCCCTCTTCTGGTATGATGTCATTTCCTTCTTCTTTCTCCTGTGTTTCATTCTCCATCTTGGTTTTATCAGAATCTCACGTTTTCAGTCTGTCTGAAGAAAGTCTTTTTTACCTGCTGCTGTTTGTATGCATTCAACAAGAATTCTTAAAGAAATCAAAGTCTCTTCTGGATTCTTCATAACATGTGTGCCGGCAGCTGAGTTAAGCTATCTGCGACCGTCGCCAATTGTAAGTAAGGTGAAGAGATCCAGCATCTCACAGAACCATATTTGCAGCTACAGGCCCCAGGGACAGAATAGTAAAAAAGACTTATCAGATTCATCTGTAAAACCCACAGCTTCTATAAAGCTACAGACCTTCCTGCAGAGCATCCGCTCTCAACATATAAGAGACTATACAGCTCCCCTTCTCCCTGTGAATCAGGGTGGCTGAAGGAATGACTACACGGTCTCTAACAGACCCATTGTCAGAGGAAGAGTGCATAGACCTTGATCCACCATTTAGTGAGAAGGCTAGACGTCTCACAAAGCCAACATGGAAAATAAGGGAGAATCTAGAATCCAATAAACATGATCTTCTCCGTGCAACAGCAGAGCTATGGCAAAAACTGTTAAGCCACATAGACAGCCTGTCTCAGCCTGCTTCTCTCCAATGACCACCGGAGGGAGCCCTTGCACAACTGTGTTCAGATCAATGTTATGCAAAAATAACAGATCAGTATATCGCAGTGTTAAAGAGACTTAACCCATCAGTTACCTGCAAAGAGCTGCAAGCCTTCCAAAAACTTAACTCTGAGAGAGAAAGCATGGTGCGCGATATAAAAGCCAAAACAGAGGCAAGAATCGCGCTAATAGCCGAGATGTCATCTTGCATTTCTGGCTCGGCCAGACAGTCAAAGCGACCATCTAAGTCACGCTCTTCAAAATCCTCAACCCTCAGCGAACAGCTCGTAAAAGCACGTGCAGAAGCTGAGGCCACTAAAATACCAGGTGCTGCCTTCGCTAAAAAGGAAACTGAGATAAAAACTGAGGCTACTAAAAAGGAGACTGAGATGAAAATAGAGGCCCTAGAGAAGGAACGCGAACACGCCATAGCCATGGCAAAGTTAAAGGTCCTGGAACAAGCCATCAGTGGGAGCCAAAGAGACCGCATCAGTTTAAGTGAATTTGATACTGAAGACCCTCTTAAGCGTACTAGAGACTATGTGCAAAGCCAACACAGCGTGTTTAGAGTGTTTATCCGCATCCTACACCCAAGGTCAGTACAATACGCTGCCAACCTGCATCCTGATCCTCCTCTGTGCACCAAAATGTACCGGAAACCTGCACCTCACCAAATCTTGTACTCAGAAATCTACGTGCAGGCCAATATGCAGGCAAGTCACCACACTCCGGTCAATCACATAATTCCAGTCCCATGTGTGGCAGAAACTAAGCTCATTAAACCAGTTAATGGACTGAATGCCTACGCTGGCCCATATGTACCTGCATTCCCAGGTCAAAGCACAGACTGTATGAGCAATGCTATCCAGCCAGCATCGTGCTTCCAAAATCGGAGAATGCTGATATGACTGGCCTTGCAAAGTACATGATTCGGCGTGATCTAACTAAGACCGGTCTTGCAGAGTTTGTCGATAAACCTGAGAACTACAGGGGTTGGAAGTGTACCTTTGAAACCACAATCAGTGACCTCAGCATCACCGCCGCTGAAGAGCTAGACCTGCTAATCAGGTGGCTTGGGCCACAATCCACAGATCAGGTCAACAGACTTGAATCTGTCCACATCAGTAATCCCATCGCGGGTCTCACCGCCGCATGGAAGAGGCTAGAAAGAAGCTATGGCAGTCCTGAGGTCATAGAAAGGGCCCTGTTCAAACGACTAGAGGATTTTCCAAAGGTATCTAATAAGGACAGTACAAGGTTCCAAGAGCTCAGTGACCTCCTGTTAGATCTTTAGCTGGCCAAAGCAGATCCGTACCTTCCTGGCCTCAGCTACCTGGACACTGCTCATGGGGTAACCCCAATAGTTTCCAAGCTGCCGCCCAATATCCAAAATAAGTGGGCCATGCTTGGATACAAAATTCCAAAGGGAAAACCAAGTCTCCTTCCCTCCATTTTCCAACTTCTGCGAGTTAATCGAAAATATTGCAGAGTGTAAGACCGATCCAAGTTTTTCCTATGGAGAACACAGCGACCCTGTTTCATCTACTAAACACGACAGTCCACGTCTAAACTACAGGAACCACCAAGCTCCAATGTCCATCAAGAAGACTGATGTTCTTCCGGCACCTTCAGTGTCACAAGATAAGAGCGACAAAGGTGAGAAGGTTGAGAATCCTAATCGCCAGTGTCCAATTCACAAACTACCACATCCCCTGAAGAAGTGCATCGGCTTCAGGAAGAAGCCCCTTCAAGAACAAAAGGAGCTCTTGAAGAAGTTTGGAGTATGCTTCAGGTGCTGCGCCTCTATCAAACATCTTGCTAAGGACTGTGTCATCCCCATCAAGTGTCTAGAGTGCAACAGCGAAGACCACGTACAGGTGCTCCATCCATCACAGCCTGACTCTGCGTCTTCACCTTCTCCCACCACAAGCCATGGCGGGGAGAGTACAGACCAAGCGACAAGCCATGTTGCGGTATCTTCCTCATGAACCGACGTCTGTGGAGAAGGTCTTCGAGACAAGTCCTGCGCGAAGATTTGCCTGTCATGGGTGTATCCCAAGGGCCATCCAGAGAAAGCAGTCAAGGTGTACGTTAGCCTGGATGACCAGAGCAACAAATCATTAGCCCGGTCAGAACTCTTCGACTTGTTTGACTTAAAAGGAGACGTCTATCCCTACACCTTGGGCACCTGCAGCGGCGTTTTACAAACCTCTGGAAGAAGGGCCAGTGGCCTCATAATAACTTCTCTTGAGAAAGGTGCCACGGAGATACCACTACCCACGCTTGTAGAGTGTAACCAAATACCATTCAAGAGGGAAGAGATCCCAACACCAGAAGTCGCTCTTCAGCATCCTCATCTCAGAATGATAGCCAAAGAGATGCCACCCCTGGACGACAAGGCAGACATCCTAATTCTCCTCGGCAGAGACATTATACGACTGCACAAGATGTGTCAACAAATCCACGGACTACTCAATGAACTGTACGCCCAGTGCCTCGAGCTAGGCTGGGTCATCATTGGCAATGTCTGTAGTGACCAGACAAAGAATCAGAACGGCATCTCTTCTTACAAAACCGTTATCACGTCAGATGACAACGACTTGTCCCCTCTGTCATACTCACGTCACCAATGGATGAAGGAGAAGTCAAACGACACTAAGTGTCAACGACAACCATCTGATAATTCAAGTCCGCTTTATCCTCGAGACTACAACCTCGAGATAACAGCATTCGGACAACTCACTATCTACAAGGGAGACAAGGTGATTATCGGGGTCATGAGCATCAAACCCACCGAAGACAACTATAACAGCTGGGTAGCTCCCTCACCTTCTCTTCCAGCAAAGACTAAGTTGCCAAGGGATCCGCAGCAAGTAACTGCTAAGTTCCCCACCTTTGATACCCATCTCTATCACAAGCCTGGTCAAACCGAAGCCGTGCTAGATTTCAGTGCTCAGAGTGAGAGCCCCTCTCTCAACAGCCTACCTCTGACCGATGGCGCTAGCATTTTACCCACGCAATTCAGCCTCAGCTCACTGGTGGATGTTGAACAAGACACGTTCACTTCTCAAGCATCACCCTGTAAGGAACTTGCTATCGAATGAGGAGCCTCGCCTGTTGAAAACAGCATTCACGGTCCTCTTGGGCTCAAAACACCCATCGCAGTTCAAGGCAGGGTACGACTGAGGGTGTGTTTCCATGATCCGGAATTCTTCAGTAATTGCTGCGTGTTTGACGCTGTGCGCTGGCGCAGCATCAAACACGCAGCGTCCAGATGTTACAGCATAGTGGAGGGGATTTCAAGAAATCCCGTCTCCACTATGCTTAAAAACACACAGGGGGCAGACCTGCTTTAACGGACATGCGGCGCGTCTTTTTAGACCGCACATGTCCTATTCCCTTGCGGCGACGCTGCGTCACCGCAAGGGAAATAACACAGGCCTGTGTAGCCCTGCGGTCATTCTTGATGTGTTCCGGATGTGTTCCGTGAACACATCCGGATTGACCGCGCGTTCACTAGGGGGCGGGGCTTTGGGCGGAGCGGACTTCCCGCTCCGTCCAAAGCGCTGTGGTTCCGGATCGTGGAATCACAGCCTAAGACAGCTCGCTGCTCAGGCCATCAACAGGAACAGTATGTTACCATCCCAGAAACAACAAAGGTGGGAAGCGTGGAAGAAGTCTTTGAAAGTCTTAGAGCATTTCCAAGTCCCACATTATTATTCCCCAGGCACCCTTTCAGCCACCATCAGAAGAGAAGTCCACATTTTATCCGACACTTCTACTGAAGCTATAGCTGCCGTAGCCTACCTGAAGACTTTAGAAGAAGGTAACAAGGTGCATTGTGGATTCATCCTTGGTAAGGCAAAACTAACCCGAAACCTGCTCACTCTGTTCCAAGACCCGAACTTTGTGCCGCCATTCTGGCAGTGGAGTTAGCTGAAGCTATAAAGGACAAAATGGACATTGCTATTGATTCATTTACCTTCTGCACAGACAGTAAAGTGGTACTTGGTTACATCTATAACCAAGCAAAACAATTTTACGTCTACGTCAGCAATAGAGTAGAGCATATCAGAAGCTTTTCTACCCCTGATAAGTGGTACTACGTCTCTACTGATATGAATCCAGCTGACTGAGGGATGAGACTCACCGCCGCGTCTAAACTCAATGACAACATATGGGTGTCGCCTTCAAGGCTCCTGTACGAGGATTCCAGTTCAAGGGACTCCAACAACATTTACGAGCTTGTGCTACCTTTACCAAAGGAGGACATCACATGAAAGTCGTTGTTTATGGACACAGCTCCACGGCGTGGAGCCTACCGCCATATACTCCTCCAGCTGTGTTGGAACATTCTAACATTTAAACTTTCTCCAGCGGATTATTGGGTTGGTGGAAGTGTTTGCACGTTGCTGCTTCCCCAATCCGAAGATGGGTTTTCGTTTGGACTCGGACTATTCCGCTGTTGAGGACTTCATGCCTCCAACTGAAGATTGGACCATGCCAATTGGACTTCAACTGTTGTTGTTATTACTTGCATGCTTGTTTTTTCCTTTTGTCTTTCAGGTCTACAGTGACATCTCCAGTGGACATCATAAAATTATGAAATCTATAGATTTCAGATGGGGAGTGTTATGTCCCATGAATGAGACATTTTACAGACTGTCCTGTGCATTTTACATGCTGAATTGCAGTCTCTCATATTGTTTACTGTTGCTATGTGTCCCTGTGTTTGCATAGCTGAAATCCTCCCTTTCCATCAAGTTTGTCCCCAGGGTTGAACCTAGCCTCTCTGCTGCCTGAGGTGAACTGGAAAACGGCGCCGCCCCCATTGTAAAATCAGTACAAAGCTCCGCCCCCTTCTGAACGCGCGGTGAATCCGGATGTGTTCATTGAACACATCCGGAATCACCGCAGCGCTACACAGGCCTGTGTATTTCCCTTGTCGGGAGATCATGTTTTCAAGTCCAATATAGTAACTTAAGTAGTTGCATTAATAACTAGTCACCGACCTGGCTTCTCCTAACTCTGGGCATAAGGGGAGGGAGTCACAAGGATATCAAGGAAGCAGCACCGTGCACAGCAGCCACCAGCAGGAGCATGGGCGTACCCAGGATCAAAACTAGGGGGCAAGCCAATGTCACATTTTATACAGGTTACATCATATACACTGTACATTATACTGCATATTATTTATGGAGCATTAGAACTGTTGTATATTGTATAATACAGAAGTGTATGCGACACTACGCTGTATATACCATATATTATACATGGCACACTCACCTCTATACAAAGAATAAGAGGCATTATAACCTGTATATGAAAAGTATAATACAGCAGTGTATATACACTCTATATACCGCACACGATGTGTATGACCCTGTATACACCATATACTACACTCTTATTTTGAAGTAAAAAAAAAAGAAACAGGAACAAATACAATACTTAAAATAAAGAACAAGTAAAGTTAAAAATCAACAAACTTACTGGTATTTCAATGGGAACTATGGGCCTGCTTTTGGTTAATGAGATGGTCAATGTTCGGTTCCATATTTGTCACTAGTGAAGCAATTTTTCTCTTTCTTGATATCATTATTTCCTAGGGATTCCAAATTGCTATTAGTAAAATACCAATATATACAGCGCTACAAAAACAATATACCAGCAATAAAACTGCCCACACAGAGACATACAGCCTGCTCTGCCCATCACTGCAGCCTTGCCAATCCATATCATTTCATCCTCATCAGTGCACATATTGGCGCAACTCCACTTTTAGCTCAGGCTCAGACTGGTGTGGTGCGAGAGTCCCTAATAGGCAGGTAAATGTCCCCAATAGGCAACACTGGTCCCCAATAGGCAGCATATGTCCTCAATAGACAGCATATGTCCTCAATAGACAGCATAGGTCCCCAATAGGCAGCATAGGTCCCCAATAGGCAGCATAGGTCCCCAATACGCAGCATAGGTCCCCAATACGCAGCATAGGTCCCCAATAGGCAGCATAGGTCCCCAATACGCAGCATAGGTCCCCAATAGGCAGCATAGGACCCCAATAGGCAGCATAGGTCCCCAATACGCAGCATAGGTCCCCAATACGCAGCATAGGTCCCCAATACGCAGCATAGGTCCCCAGTAGGCAGCATAGGTCCCCAATACGCAGCATAGGTCCCCAATACGCAGCATAGGTCCTCAATAGGCAGCATAGGTCCCCAGTACGCAGCATAGGTCCCCAATACGCAGCATAATCCCCCAATAGGCAGCATAATCCCCCATAGCCAGCATAATACCCCATAGCCAGCATAATACCCCATAGCCAGCATAATCCCCCATAGCCAGCATAATCCCCCATAGTCAGCATAATACCCCATAGCCAGCATAATCCCCCATAGCCAGCATAATCCCCCATAGCCAGCAGAATCCCTCATAGCCAGCATAATCCCCCATAGCCAGCATAATCCCCCAATAGCCAGCATAATCCCCCAATAGCCAGCATAATCCCCCCATAGCCAGCATAATCCCCCCATAGCCAGCATAATCCCCCAATAGCCAGCATAATCCCCTCATAGCCAGCATAATCCCCCAATAGCCAGCATAATCCCCCAATAGCCAGCATAATCCCCCCATAGCCAGCATAATCCCCCAATAGCCAGCATAATCCCCCCATAGTCAGCATAATCTCCCAATAGCCAGCATAATCCCCCATAGCCAGCATAGTCCCCATAGGCCGGGCCTGGCTTAAAAAAAAAAAGCTAGTACTCACCTATCTCCCCCGCATCTCTGAAGAAGCGCGCTGGAATCCGTCTTCTCCTGGCACAGGCGGCGTGACGTCATCACGGCGCGCAGGCGGCATTATGACGATCACGTCGCCTGTGCTGCATATGGAAGGCCGCAAGGCCTTCCTCACCAGTCACCACATTCCGCCCGCGATTAAAGGGCCCGCCGGCACTGAACTGTCAGTTCAATGTCGGCGGGCCCACGGGCCTTTTCATTCACTGTGCGCCCCTGCTTTGTCGCCCCCTAGCTGCCGCCGCCTGAGACAGAGGCTCAAGTCGCTTCATTATAGCGGCGCCCCTGTTTGTCCCTTCTGTCTCTCTGTCTCCCTCTTCTGTTATGATGCAATTTCCTTCTTTCTCCCGTGTTTCATTCTCCATCTTGGTTTTATCAGAATCTCACATGTTTTCAGTCTGTCTGAAGAAAGTATTTTTTACCTGCTGCTGTTTGTATGCATTTAACAAGAATTCTTAAAGAAATCAAAGTCTCTTCTGGATTCTTCATAACATGTGTGCTGGCAGCTGAGTTAAGCTATCTGCGACCGTCGCCAATTGTAAGTAAGGTGAAGCGATCCAGCATCTCACAGAGCCATATTTGCAGCTACAGGCCCCAGGGACAGAATACACTCACTGTGTCCCAGCAACGATAAGCTCCCATGCTAAAACAATAATTGCAAGCGAACAAAACCACAGAGATTGATAAGAGAGGCATTGCTGAAATCTGTGTTTTAACCCCTACCTCATGCTGTCTTCAGATTATATAGAAAAAAACATGCTGACTGATTCCCTTTAACACAGAGGTGGGGAAACATTTTTCTGCAAAGGCCCATTTGGATATTTACACCAACATTCAGGGGATATACAAAATCATCAATTGAAAATGAGCTTGCTATATTTAATCAAAGAATTTACTCACCCCTAATGTGATGGCTAGAACTACTTTTCTTTGGTAAGGCATGTGATGTTAGGTGGCAATAATGATGTTGCTACTTGAAAATGATTTTCCAGGTTTGCATGGGTCTGGAGCACAGTTGGCTCTTTGTGATATGTTTTGTATGTGATCAGTTTCTGTTCTCAGCAGTAAATTGTTCCGAACACAGATGTATATTACAGTGCATGTCTCCTCATAGTGGGAAATTCATCTCATATGGGAGACACTGCGACTTCTGTATATACATCACAGGATACACTGGGGCTGCTGTGTATATATATAACAGGAGACACTGAAACTGCTGTATATACATCACATAGGATACACTGGGGCTGGTTTATGTATATCACATAGGAGACATTGAGACTGCTATATACACATCACATAGCAAACACTGAGGCTGGTGTATATACATTTCATAGGATACATTTGGGCTGGTGTATATACATCACATAGGAGACACAGACTGCTGTATATACATCACACGGGATAGACTGAGGTCAGAACATATACTTTACATAAGAGAGACTGGGGCTGGAGCACATGCATTACATGGAAGATACTGGGGCTGAAGCACATACATCTCATAAAAGACAGCAGGGCTGGAGCACATACATTATATAGAAGACAGCAGGGATGGATCACATACATTACATAGAAGATACTGGGGCTGGAGCACATACATCACATAAAAGACAATGAGTCTGGAGCACATACATTACATAGGAGACATTGTGGCTGGGGCACATACATTACGCAGGAGCCACTGTGGCTGGAGAATCTACAACACAGTTAGGAGACACTGTGACTGCTGCCTGAGTTGGCTTGGGAGCACAGAGCACTGTAACTCTGCCCGAAAACAACATCCTGACGCTGGCACTGGACTGGAATGAACTGAGAATAGACTGTTTTACTTGGAACAAACAGATACTGGTATATTCATCATCATAATATTGAGGACACAAGAGAGAATAACAAACAAGAGAGGTTACATAGTACAGTATTAACAGATTCTAACAACCCAGCGACAACTGTTGTATGGTCCAACACTCTGCACATGGCATGATTATACATGGAGCTGTTTTTTTTTTTTATAGGCTGAGTCAAGTCAACCATGTGAGAATACTAAAGTGCCCAATGATGATTTCTCATTTGAAAAAACATATCAATTTTCATGGCACACAGACATTGCATCTTACTTTTAATAATCTATCATCCTAAAAGACATAATTTTCAATATGGAAAAATAATAGATAAAGAAGCTATTAAATTCAATTACTTGCTGTACAGGAAGTCGCTTTGTACAGTCATAGCCAAAAGTTTTGAGAATGACACAAATATTAATTTTTACAAAGTCTACTGCTTCACTTTTTCTAATGGCAATTTGCATATACTCCAGAATGTTATAAAGAGTGATCAGCTTAACAGCAATTACTTGCAAAGTCAATATTAGGCTAGAAAATGAACTTTATCCCCCAAAACACATTTCAGCATCATTGCAGCCCTGCCTTAAAAGGACCAGCTAACCTCTTTTCAGTGATTGCTCCATTAACACAGGTGTGGGTGTTGATGAGGACATGGCTGGAGATCAATCTGTCATGATTAAGTAAGAATGACACCACTGGACACTTTAAAACTAGGCTGGTGCTTGACATCATTGTTTCTCTTCTGTTAACCATGGTTACCCTTAAAGAAACACATGCAGTCATCATTGCAATGCACAAAAATGGCCTAACAGGGAAGAGTATCGCAGCTAGAAAGATTTCACCTCAGTCAACAATCTATCGCATCATCAAGAACTTCAAGGAGAGAGGTTCCATTGTTGCCAAAAAGGCTTCAGGGCGCCCAAGAAAGACCAGCAAGCGCCAGGACCGTCTCTTAAAAGTGTTTCAGCTGCGGGATCGGGCTACCAGCAGTGCAGAGCTTGCTCAGGAATGGCAGCAGGCAGGTGTGAGTGCATCTGCACGCACTGTGAGGCGGAGACTCTTGGAGCAAGGCCTGGTCTCAAGGAGGGCAGCAAAGTAGCCACTTCTCTCCAGAAAAAACATCATGGACAGACTGATATTCTGCAAAAGGTACAGGCAGTGGACTGCTGAGGACTGGGGTAAAGTTATTTTCTCTGATGAATCCCCTTTTCGATTGTTTGGGACATCAGGAAAACGCCTCATTCGGAGAAGACAAGGTGAGCGCTACCACCAGTCTTGTCTCATGCCAACTGTTAAGCATCCTGAAACCATTCATGTGTGGGGTTGCTTCTCAGCCAAGGAAATCGGCTCTCTCACAGTCTTGCCTAAAAACACAGCCATGAATAAAGAATGGTACCAGAATGTCCTCCAAGAGCAACTTCTCCCAACCCTCCAAGAGCAGTTTGGCGATCAACAATGCCTTTTCCAGCATGATGGAGCACCTTGCCATAAAGCAAAGGTGATAACTAAATGGCTCAGTGAACAAATCATAGAGATTTTGAGTCCATGGCCTGGAAACTCCCCAGATCTTAATCCCATTGAGAACTTGTGGTTAATCATCAAGAGACGGGTGGACAAACAAAAACCTAACAATTCTGACAAAATGAAAGCATTGATTGTGCAAGAATGGACTGCTATCAGTCAGGATTTGGTCCAGAAGTTGATTGAGAGCATGCCAGGGAGAATTGCAGAGGTCCTGAAGAAGAAGGGTCAACACTGCAAATATTGACTTGCTGCATTAACTCATTCTAACTGTCAATATAAGCTTTTGTTACTTATATGTTTGCAATTATTATATTTCTGTCTGTGATAAAAACATCTGTCAAACACACATGAAAACCAGAGGGCAGCAGATCATGTGAAAATATAATATTTGTGTCATTCTCAAAACTTTTGGCCATCACTGTATAGCTACAGTATGTGTTTAACTTGATCTTAGACATTTTATAATGGCGGTATTATTTATTATTAAGCTATTGTGTGCTATTACAATTCAATCCTATTCTGTAAACAATCTACATTTCTCAGCGCACACCCTTGAAGTTACCATATTGCAATTAATTTATAGCCTATGTCAACAATAGTGATGAGCGAACGTACTCATGTCTGATGAACAGCCGCAAGACATGCGTCCGCGGGGACTCAGACATTTTTTTCGAGCACGCCCAAGATACTCGGATAACACCCAAGCATGCACGGATAACACGATATCCGACCATCTTAACCTAAAAAAATGTCGCCGTGGCTAAACAGGATATACCTCCAGCCTATCTAAATAACCAAAAAAGAAAGAACAGGGCATAGACTATCAAATATGTGTCCTTGTCAAAATGATATGAAAGTTTAAATAATGAAAACTCCAGATAAAATATCACAAAAAAGAGGTATTAATGAAAAATAAATATAATTTTATTATGACATAATGTAACTTACATAAGAGACTTACAGACAAGGTAAAAGGGAGAACATCATATAATACAGCAAGCCAGACTGTCAATGATGAAAAAAGACAGTGATAGAAAGATCACAAATCTCTCCCCATTTCGGTGTATGCGTGCAGACATAAGTAGTTGAAAAAAGTCTAGTCACGAACTTGCACAAGTGAAATAAATAAGCGTTGCTTGATTGCGGTACCATAACATCAAAAAGCAAGTTAGAGACATAAGGCAAGCTAGATCTAATAAACTAAGCTATTACCTTGTGACATGATAAACAGCTACACACCGCACCGAAGAGGGGAGAAGGCAGGAAAGCCCCGACGCGCGTTTCACCGCACTCGGCTTCGTCAGGAGGCGTGGCTTGTTGAGATTAGGGAGAGATATATATACCGCAAAAGAAAATCGCTCCACGAATCGGCGCTGTCCCCGGCGTGATGTGTCTCCCGCGTGCCGCGGCATGCCAGAGCGCGCCGCAGGGAATGGAGAGGAGGACCGAGGTCATCGCTCACCATCCCCATAGCGACGCGTCCGACCAGCCACGGCACCGGGAACACACAGCGCACGCGCGGGTTTGCGTTTGCATGGGGTAGATGATAGCTCCATAGATAGGCGCTGTACCCAGCGTGATAAGTCCCTTGTGCGCCGAGGCAGGCTAGAATGCGCCGCAGGGAGCGGAGAGGAGGACCGAGGTCATCGCTCACCATCTCCATGACGACGCGTCCGACCAGCCACGGCACCAGGAACACACAGCGCATGCTTGGGTCAAGTCTGCATAAGGTAGTATTAATACACCACCAATGAGCATGTGTAATAGATACAGTGCAGCAGACTGGGACAAGAAAAGGGGGGACAATAGTCCATCCCCTAAGTCTCCATGGTAGCCAATTAAATTAATCATAACACCAGAGCAAATAGATACCTATCTCAATCATATCGGCCCCTGAAGTGCAACACAAATTATTTAAATAGCATAAATCAAATCTAGAACCAAAATTATATATAATTACAGATCACTGAACATAACAAATAAAGAGTAAAATACTCCAACAAAGATACTTAATTCAACCAATCAAATAGAACCAATCTTATACATAAACATAACCAAAATCATACATAATAAATAATAGCCATATTTATAGTTCAACAAGGTTGATTGTGCTTATGCAATATTAAACACATCAGATCTTATGAGGGCCACTTCCTCCAAAAAGGCAGGCATCTCCAGTGGTAGCGATGAAATGATTGCGGCATAGCCATCTCCAAATCTTGTTCGGTATTGGAAGGGTCACCACGTGCAGAATTGATAACTGTGTAACAATCAAAAAGATAATATTACCAAAAATACTTAATCGATAAAACACTGAACCCGATAGAGACAGCTGAATAAAATAAAATCACAACAAACACAAAAAATACACAAAATTACAAAGGATCACTAAAAATCACAAGAAACACATAATCATAAGAAAAACTTGAAACTGAGAGCTTCATTTAAACCATTTGGTGTCAAGGTATCGAGGACAACAATCCAGCGGGTTTCCTTTTGTAGAAGTCTCTTCATAACATTTCCCCCACGGATTCCTGTATAGATGTGGTCAATGCCACACACAGTGAAGCCTTTAGGATTGCAGCTATGTTTGTCAAAAAAATGTCTGGGAATCGTTTTAAGTGTACTAGAATCTGTACATTTTGCTGCATTTCTGATGTCGCGTACATGTTCTTGTACACGTATTTTTAACGGCCTAGTCGTCATACCAATATAAATACGACCGCAGGGGCAACTGGCGTGAAAGACCACTGCTTCTGTATGGCAGGTAATGTGATGGACAATTTTATATGTTTTGTTACCTGCTGCATTAACGAACTCTTTTGCTCTGGGGATAAATTGACATGCGGAACAATCTGTAAGGTTCTATGTATATATTCCTGAAACTCAGTTTGTTCGTCAGCCATTTTACTTTCTGTCTTGCTGCAGCTATCTTGCCCTCAGTCAAAATGGAGTTTCCAGCTTGCATGTTCCCGCCCTGATTCTCTCCTTTGCTTCTTAAGCAGCCACAGCTGAGCAATCAGTGCTTCAGAATCTAGCCTGCAGTGAACCTGTGACTTGACTCCTGTAAGCCTTGGACCTTGTACTCCAGCTATTCCTACTGAGGAACTCTGAAGCACTTGTGGACTCTGAACCCTGCTCTTTGAAAGACCCACGTTTGCATGGACTTACGGTAACAGAGAAGAAGATTCTGAAGTCAAAACGTTAGTGTCTGCTGGGTCTGGAAGGCTGTGTCTGCTGTACTGTGGATATCAGACGTCCGGTTGTACTTTCTGTGATGACATGGTTGTGACTTCTCACAACCATTCCAGGTGAGCAATTCCCTTAAGTTTTTTCTTTTTGCAGTGTTACCACAGGTAAACACTATTGTTTTTTTTTTTTTTTTCCTTTCTTTTCTCTTTTTTGTCTGCTGTAACTCTGGATATCAGATGTCTGGTTGAAACTTTCTGTGATGATAGTGGTTGTGACTTCTCACAACCATTCCAGACGAGCAGTTCCCTTAATTTTTTTTCTCTCTGCAGTGTTGCCACAGGTGAACACTATTGTTTTTTTTTCTCTCCTCTTCTTCCAGTAATCCTGTCTTAAAAGATCTGGAAAATGGAGGCCCGCATAAAGGAACTTTGCGGAGTGACTGATAATATCCTTGCAGATTTGCAGAATATAAAGACCCGTTTTACAAATCTACAGGACCTCAATAATCACAATTTGCAAGTGGTTGGACAGACTACCCAGGATTTGCGAGCCAGGATTGAGGTTCTAGAGGGGCGAGTCCAGGCTCCTGCCGTAGCCCCGAGTGCTGGGATTCCCAAGTTGCCCCCTTTTCGTTTTGGCGGTGAACGTGAGAAATTCAGGGGATTTATTAATCAATGCAATCTTTTTTTTTCTGCACATGCTTCACAATTTCCCACTGAACGATCTAAGGTGCTTACTATAATTATGTTGCTTACCAACAAGGCTTTAATGTGGGCAAACCCTCTGATTGAGACTGAGGATGATTGTTTGAATCACCTTGATGATTTTATTTCAGCCATGGGGCAGGTGTTTGATGACCCCAATCGAGGTGCAACAGCTGAAGCAGCCATGTTAGCTTTGCGCCAAGGTAAGCACTCGGTAGCTGAATATGCCTTGGATTTCAGGAGATGGGCCCTTGATACCACCTGGGACAGTTCCGCCAAAAAATCTATTTTTCGAAAGGGGTTATCTCCACTGATTAAGGATGAACTTGCTCGTGCCGACCCTCCCACTGCGTTAGGTGACTTTATTAACTACTGCATCCGTATTGATACTCGTCTGACTGAACGCAGGCAAGAGAGATGGTTCGAAAGCAATCGTACTAACCTTTTCCTACCTTCCTCTCCAGCTAAGGAACCTTTGAGTAGGATTACACGGGAACCTGAACCCATGCAGGTAGACTCTTTACAACGACGGGTTAGTGATGCACGCAAGGAACATCGTTTTAAGGAGAATCTATGTTTCTATTGTGGTAAGTCAGGGCACTTCATTATAAACTGCCCCAGCCGTTCTCGTAAGACTACTGCAGCACTCATTCATTGTGAGTGTTGCGAGAGGGGATCTGTCAGGTCCGAGCCTCAGGCTCCAGAGAGATCTGCAGCAACAGATCTTGATTTCTCGGACTTAAACTCCGTTACCTCTGAGGACGTTGACTGTGTAAACGCTGCCATTTTTCAAGTTTCCTCAGCGGTGTCCCAGCTGAGTTGTAAGAAAAACAATTCTCATTGCTTTCTTTCCATCAAACTCTGGGTTGACTCAGCTTGGGTGTCTAGCTCTGCTATGATCGACTCAGGGGCAAGTGGAAATTTTATGGATGTCTCCTTTGCTCTGAAACAGGGAATACGTTCAGTGAAGAAGGCTACTCCAGTACAGATGGAAACTGTGGA
>JARQOD010000001.1:59616638-59724419 GCA_033576555.1 Oophaga sylvatica
TTCCACTTTACTAGCCTCTACTCTGTTGAACTAAACTGCAGTCTCTCTCTCTTTAGACTGCTCCTTCTGAACTCCTCTCGGTTCTGCTCTGTGAGCTAGGCTGCACAAAAACTAACTCTGAAATACACTCTCTGAGGTGACTACTGACTGCAGCCCTCAGACTAACTAACTCTTTTGTGTCTTCACCCTCCTTTATATGTCTAAACAGCTCCCTCTGGTGGTCTTAGGGATGGGTGAAGGTGTGTGAATGTAGATATTGGACCTCTAGTGGTTGTTACATTCAGTGCACCCTTCTGGGAATTAAGAATCCAAGCACAGCTGGGCTCCACATACATAAACAGTTATGGTTAAAACAGCATCATCTGCTGTCTGCTTAACAGTCCCTCCACGACATAAGCCTGCAGTTGTTTTATACTACAACATCAAGGATTATATTAAAACTTTCTCTAAGGTTACTTATTAATCTTGCTGCAAAGTTCTTAATAAATGCTATCATTCTTTATCTCATTTATACTACATGCTACATAAATTCATGGCATACTGCATCTAGTCAACATGTAGCAATGTGTAAGGTTCTATGTATATATTCCTGAAACTCAGTTTGTTCGTCAGCCATTTTACTTTCTGTCTTGCTGCAGCTATCTTGCCCTTAGTCAAAATGGAGTTTCCAGCTTGCATGTTCCCGCCCTGATTCTCTCCTTTGCTTCTTAAGCAGCCACAGCTGAGCAATCAGTGCTTCAGAATCTAGCCTGCAGTGAACCTGTGACTTGACTCCTGTAAGCCTTGGACCTTGTACTCCAGCTATTCCTACTGAGGAACTCTGAAGCACTTGTGGACTCTGAACCCTGCTCTTTGAAAGACCCACGTTTGCATGGACTTACGGTAACAGAGAAGAAGATCCTGAATCTGTATTGGAGAGTGATTGCTGAGCTTGGATTACTCTGGCCTGCTGTGTCTCCTGTTTCTGTGTCTGCAAACTGTGTGACTATTTCTGCCAACTTGTATGAAGTAATACAGGACTTTTCTATATCAAACCTGTGACTCCTGTGTTTTCATCGCACCCAAGCACAAGACGCTATATGAACTGTACTACATACATTACAAGATTCTGAAGCCAAAACGTTAGTGTCTGCTGGGTCTGGAAGGCTGTGTCTGCTGTACTGTGGATATCAGACGTCCGGTTGTACTTTCTGTGATGACAGTGGTTGTGACTTCTCACAACCATTCCAGGTGAGCAATTCCCTTAAGTTTTTTCTTTTTGCAGTGTCACCACAGGTAAACACTATTGTTTTTTTTTTTTTTTCCTTTCTTTTCTCTTTTTTGTCTGCTGTAACTCTGGATATCAGATGTCTGGTTGAAACTTTCTGTGATGATAGTGGTTGTGACTTCTCACAACCATTCCAGGTGAGCAGTTCCCTTAATTTTTTTTTCTCTCTGCAGTGTTGCCACAGGTGAACACTATTGTTTTTTTTCTCTCCTCTTCTTCCAGTAATCCTGTCTTAAAAGATCTGGAAAATGGAGGCCCGCATAAAGGAACTTTGCGGAGTGACTGATAATATCCTTGCAGATTTGCAGAATATAAAGACCCGTTTTACAAATCTACAGGACCTCAATAATCACAATTTGCAAGTGGTTGGACAGACTACCCAGGATTTGCGAGCCAGGATTGAGGTTCTAGAGGGGCGAGTCCAGGCTCCTGCCGTAGCCCCGAGTGCTGGGATTCCCAAGTTGCCCCCTTTTCGTTTTGGCGGTGAACGTGAGAAATTCAGGGGATTTATTAATCAATGCAATCTTTTTTTTTCTGCACATGCTTCACAATTTCCCACTGAATGATCTAAGGTGCTTACTATAATTATGTTGCTTACCAACAAGGCTTTAATGTGGGCAAACCCTCTGATTGAGACTGAGGATGATTGTTTGAATCACCTTGATGATTTTATTTCAGCCATGGGGCAGGTGTTTGATGACCCCAATCGAGGTGCAACAGCTGAAGCAGCCATGTTAGCTTTGCGCCAAGGTAAGCACTCGGTAGCTGAATATGCCTTGGATTTCAGGAGATGGGCCCTTGATACCACCTGGGACAGTTCCGCCAAAAAATCTATTTTTCGAAAGGGGTTATCTCCACTGATTAAGGATGAACTTGCTCGTGCCGACCCTCCCACTGCGTTAGGTGACTTTATTAACTACTGCATCCGTATTGATACTCGTCTGACTGAACGCAGGCAAGAGAGATGGTTCGAAAGCAATCGTACTAACCTTTTCCTACCTTCCTCTCCAGCTAAGGAACCTTTGAGTAGGATTACACGGGAACCTGAACCTGAACCCATTCAGGTAGACTCTTTACAACGACGGGTTAGTGATGCACGCAAGGAACATCGTTTTAAGGAGAATCTATGTTTCTATTGTGGTAAGTCAGGGCACTTCATTATAAACTGCCCCAGCCGTTCTCGTAAGACTACTGCAGCACTCATTCATTGTGAGTGTTGCGAGAGGGGATCTGTCAGGTCCGAGCCTCAGGCTCCAGAGAGATCTGCAGCAACAGATCTTGATTTCTCGGACTTAAACTCCGTTACCTCTGAGGACGTTGACTGTGTAAACGCTGCCATTTTTCAAGTTTCCTCAGCGGTGTCCCAGCTGAGTTGTAAGAAAAACAATTCTCATTGCTTTCTTTCCATCAAACTCTGGGTTGACTCAGCTTGGGTGTCTAGCTCTGCTATGATCGACTCAGGGGCAAGTGGAAATTTTATGGATGTCTCCTTTGCTCTGAAACAGGGAATACGTTCAGTGAAGAAGGCTACTCCAGTACAGATGGAAACTGTGGATGGCTCCCTGCTGACCTCTGGACCAGTGGATCAGGAAACAGAGCCTTTGAGGGTTCTTATGGGTAAAGATCATCAAGAGAAACTGTCCTTTATGCTTATCTCTTCTCCCCACTTTCCCATTATTCTAGGGCTACCATGGCTGCAGGCTCAGAATCCTACCATTAACTGGGAGACCAAGGAATTACACTTTCCAGAGAAACAGATGAGTCCAAAAGTTTCAGCTTGCTCTGTTCCTAAAGGAATCATGTCAGTCCCTGAACTACCAGCTGTATACCAGGACTATGTGGATTTATGTGACAAGAAGAACGCTGACCAGCTTCCTCCTCACCGTCCATATGATTGTCCAATTGAATTATTGCCTGGAGCAGAGATACCTTTTGGTAAGATCTACCCCCTGGCGGGGCCCGAGCTAAAGGCTTTAAAGGATTACATAGACGAAAATCTAGCCAAGGGCTTCATACGCCCCTCTTCATCTCCTGCAGGTGCACCCATCTTCTTTGTAAAGAAGAAAGATGGATCTCTGAGACCATGCGTAGACTATAGGGAACTCAATAAGGTTACTATTAGAAACCATTATCCATTGCCTTTAATCCCTGAGTTATTGGAGAGAGTGCGACATTCCAAAATTTTTTCTAAACTAGATCTTCGTGGGGCCTATAACTTAGTCCGTATTAGACCTGGGGATGAATGGAAGACTGCATTCAGGTCACGACGCTATGGACACTTTGAATATCTAGTTATGCCTTTTGGTCTGAGTACCGCCCCAGCCACTTTCCAACACTTGGTGAATGACATCTTCAGGGATCTCGTAGATACATTCGTGGTAATTTATTTGGATGATATTCTAATTTTTTCTAACTCCACAGAGGAACATCATGGACATGTGAGAATGGTCTTGGAACGTCTAAGACAAAATCATCTTTACATCAAACTTGAAAAGTGTGAATTCCATAGGACCGAAATTCAATTTCTGGGGTATGTACTGTCTACACAAGGAATTAGTATGGATGGAAGCAAAACCCAAGCCATCAAGGATTGGCCAAGTCCTAGAAATGTGAAGGAGGTACAGCGCTTCATCGGGTTTGCCAACTTCTATAGACGTTTCATTAGAAATTTCTCTGAGGTAGTGTCACCTATCACTCAACTTACCCGGAAAGAGTCTAGGTTTTCCTGGACTCCCCAAGCCCAGGAAGCATTTTCCCATCTAAAAGATAAATTTACCACTGCACCTATCCTAGTACATCCCAACCCCGAGCTTGCCTTCATAATAGAGGTGGATGCTTCAGACTGTGCCGTTGGAGCTATACTCTCTCAGAGAACAGATGAGAAGAATGTCTTGCATCCCTGTGCCTTCTTTTCCCAGCAGTTGTCTTCGGCTGAGAGGAACTACGATGTGGGCAATAGAGAGTTGTTGGCCATTATTGCCGCCTTCAAAGAATGGAGACACCTTCTTCAGGGAGCTGCACAGCAAATAGTCGTCCTGACAGACCATCGTAACCTTGAGTTTATCAGGTCGGCTAAGTGCCTGACTCCTCGCCAGGCTCGCTGGAATCTTTTCTTAAACCAATTTAATTTTATCATCTCTTATAGACCAGGATCGCGCAATGGAAAGGCTGATGCACTCTCTAGGATTTACTCAGCAGAGACACGTCCAATTACTCCTCCTAAGACTATTCTTCCTGACTCTAGATTCCTAGGAGTAATTCATAATCAAGACCTACTTAAGGACATCAAGGAAGCATACCATGCGGATTCCTTTTTGGCACAACCCCCAAGGGACGTAAGTCTTGTCTTTAAGAATGGTGTGTGGATTCAGGGACAACGTCTATATATTCCTGAAACAGTCAGATTAAGAGTATTGCAACTCATTCACGATTCCAAGATAGCTGGGCATAGAGGAATTCTAAAGACACAGGAATTTCTTTCTCGTTTCTTTTGGTGGCCCACTTGCAGGAAGGATGTTTTGAATTATGTCACTTCATGTGAGGTCTGTGCAAGATGCAAAACACCTCGCTCCTCACCAACTGGTCTGTTACAGCCTCTTCCCACCCCGTCCCGCCCGTGGGGATCCATTTCTATGGACTTCATTGTGGAGTTACCATCCTCTCAGGGGAAGAACACCATTCTAGTGGTGGTTGACCGTCTAACAAAGGCAGCTCATTTTATCCCTTGTGTCGGCTTACCCACTGCAAAACAGACATCAGATTTGATGATTAAAGATGTGTTTCGCTTACATGGAGTACCGGATGAGGTTATTTCGGATCGAGGGGTGCAATTCACTTCTAGGTTTTGGCAAAATTTCTGTGCAGCATTGGACATTAAAGTAAACCTTTCTTCTGCTTTTCATCCCCAGACTAATGGACAGACCGAACGAACCAATCAAACCCTGGAGCAGTATCTCCGCTGCTTTATCTGCCACCTACAGGATGATTGGGTGGATCTACTTCCATTAGCTGAGTTCTCGTATAACAACTCTCAGAGTGCCTCCACTAAACAGTCTCCTTTTTACTCTAATCTAGGTTATCATCCTAACATTCTACCACGATTTCCCATAGAAACGCCTTTACCAGCAGTGGCTGAAAGAATCACGTCTTTACAGAAGAATATGGATCTTCTAAAGGAAAATCTGGAATCGGCTCAAGAAAGGTACAAGAAAGCAGCAGATAAATTTCGTAAACCTGCACCAGCTTTCAAGGTAGGAGACTTGGTCTGGCTGTCAACCAGAAATCTTAAGTTAAGGATTCCATCGTCTAAGTTGGGACATAAGTACATTGGACCCTATAAAATCAGTAAAATTATAAGTGCCGTTGCTTGTCGTCTTCAACTGCCCAGAACTATGAGAATCCACCCTGTCTTTCATGTATCCCTACTAAAGGCTGCGACACCCAATACGTTTCCTGGACGTTCCTCTCCTTGCCCTGACTCAGTGCTAGTCGATGGTCAGGAAGAATTTGTGGTGGAAAGGATTTTAGATTCCAGGTTGTATAGAAATCAGTTACAATATCTGATTAAATGGCAGGGCTACCCAGTGGAGGACAACTCATGGGAACCGGTCAATAACGTTAATGCTCCTCGCTTGCTCCGTCAGTTTCATCAGAGGTACCCACACAAGCCTGGTCTGAGGTCATCCGGAGGTTGTCCTTAAGGGGGAGTAATGTAAGGTTCTATGTATATATTCCTGAAACTCAGTTTGTTCGTCAGCCATTTTACTTTCTGTCTTGCTGCAGCTATCTTGCCCTCAGTCAAAATGGAGTTTCCAGCTTGCATGTTCCCGCCCTGATTCTCTCCTTTGCTTCTTAAGCAGCCACAGCTGAGCAATCAGTGCTTCAGAATCTAGCCTGCAGTGAACCTGTGACTTGACTCCTGTAAGCCTTGGACCTTGAACTCCAGCTATTCCTACTGAGGAACTCTGAAGCACTTGTGGACTCTGAACCCTGCTCTTTGAAAGACCCACGTTTGCATGGACTTACGGTAACAGAGAAGAAGATCCTGAATCTGTATTGGAGAGTGATTGCTGAGCTTGGATTACTCTGGCCTGCTGTGTCTCCTGTTTCTGTGTCTGCAAACTGTGTGACTATTTCTGCCAACTTGTATGAAGTAATACAGGACTTTTCTATATCAAACCTGTGACTCCTGTGTTTTCATCGCCCCAAGCACAAGACGCTATATGAACTGTACTACATACATTACACAATCACTGCACGGAAAACTCCCCCACCGTTGGACCCCTGCTACAACCGAAAAAATCACTCTTAGGAGGTATGTAGTGACTACTACATAAGATATCCTTTAAATTGCGTGACCAACCTACCTCTTTTTTGTGATATCTTATCTGGAGTTTTCATTATTTAAACTTTCATATCATTCTGACAAGGACGATATCCGACCACGCTCGCTCATCACTAGTCAACAATAGTCAAGAACTACAATAGAAAAAAGTGTGTTGTTAAAAAAGAGTTGTGACCTCTACACATATGTTGTGAGCAGAACGTCTATGGATGCTATGAACTTCGTCTTCTGCTTTCTCATTTATAATTGTATGCTTGATAAATGTAAACGTTAATATTGTTTGATTTATAGAAAAAAAAAAGGAACAAACGAGTTCTCACCTTGGCAATCTCTGTATATTTCATAATTCTTCTTAGATCCATTTGGATTATTAGTCTGTGGCGTCTGCGGTGGTCTGTCTTCATTTGGGCCCTAAATTTACACTTTTCAGTGAAATGCTCTTGATTTTTTTTTTATTTGTTTATTTGTGCTGATTGAACAGCCTAAAAGGTTTCCAATCCATTGTTAAAGAATAAAACGTTGTTTTAATTTTTATTTCAGAATTAATAGTGCATAAGATATATTACAGAGTTTCTTATTTTCTTATCAGAGAAATCTGATTCTTTCTCTTCATGAACTAAGCTTTCACTTTCAATTCAAGGGTAAAAGCTGTAAAATCTGTAATTCTTGAAGACACATTTTACTATTACTGAGATAGGAGATGACAGTTGGTGCTTATATGATTCTTTGAAAAGTTGAGGAAGGAAAAGGAGGGAGGAGCTAGAAATATTGTGAACAAGAAGCAGAATGTGTTGAGAACCCTTATTGAGAATGATAATATATAATTTATACATACATACATACATACATGTATATATAAAAACTTTCACATTGTCTTTTTTATTTTTCAACAGCACAGTATGAAATGAAAGCTGTTTTGTGAGTGATTGCTATGGTCACCAAAAAGGCAGTTGATTTTTTCAGTTTTAGACATCTCTCAGTCCCCAATAAAATCTTGGTTTCCATGAAAACTGGCCTTCTCCTATTCAGCCGTTTGTCATTTTATATAATAAATTGCTCCAGGAAAGTTCAAATTTGCAGTAAAATATGGACTTGAGAGACATGTTGGTTTGGGCTCCAAACTATGTAATTTAGAGGTACATTTGTCGAGAAAAAACACTTTGAAAATGGACAAATTTTGGTGCAAAGGAGAAGAAATAGAATTGACTCAGTAACTGTCAATATGTGCATTAGGAGGCATGGATCCATGCTTTGTTAATTAGTTTTGATCTTATGAATCTAGTTATTCTATATAGCATATGTTATCGTGTACGCCGACCTCTGCTATTGCCCCCATACACATTAGTTGGATTTTATTCAAACCTGCCTAGTTTGATGGGACTGGACGACCATATGAGGTGTGTGGTGGCCTCCCGACTAGAGTTGAGCGATACTTTCCGATATCCAAAAGTATCGGAATCGGAATGGTATCGCCGATACCATTAAAATATCGGCGATACCCGATACCGATACCGGAAGTCCCATGTAAGTCTATGGGAACAAAATATCGGAATTAAAAAAACCCCATTCTTGCCTTGTTGGTTAATTGTACATGAAGGAAAACAACAAAGAGTAATGTACAATGTATTGTGGAAGGTTGAGGAGACTTTAAAGGCATAGATGTTTAACCCAATCAAATGGAATAGCATAAATATTTTTTTTTTTAAAGATGTTCGGATTGACGAAGAAATTGACAATGTTGTTAACGTTTTTTCTATTTTGGCAAATATGTATATTTCACAACTTCCATGCTCTTCACCTTTTTAACTTTTCACACACTTTCTCCTTCATAATCTTCAGCAGCATCATCTTTTTCATCAAATTATTCTTCATCTTCACCTTCTTTATCTTCTTCTTAAACTTCTTGCTATTCATCTTTTTGTTAACATTACTCAGATTCTTCTTATTAAACTATTATTCTTATTCATATTGTACTTCATCTTCTTCATCATATTCTGATTTGTGACAGAGAATCCTGTACTTGTAATCTGTCAAAGTATGAATTTTTCATCCTTCCGTTCTTGCTGTCACAAAAGATTTAAATTACAACAGTATTTGTCCGTGTTCAGTTTAGCCTGCAGCAGCAGGCATTTTCCAGGGGCACCACGAGGAGGAACGGACTCACCCCCATACACTGCTTAGTCTTCTTCTGCTTATAATTTAGAGCATATATTTTGCTCTTCATTTTGGTCTTATACTTCATGTTCTTCTGCTTTTTGATCTTCTGCTTATTGTTCTTAAGTCTCTTGTTCTGTATCTTGTAGTTTGTCTTAACCTTCTTAGTC
Source organism: Oophaga sylvatica (assembly GCA_033576555.1). Lineage (NCBI taxonomy): Eukaryota > Metazoa > Chordata > Amphibia > Anura > Dendrobatidae > Oophaga > Oophaga sylvatica. The sequence goes on from JARQOD010000001.1 coordinate 59,625,574, forward strand.
CTGTTTGGTAATCTTTTATGTCTTCTTTGTGATGGTGTTTAGGCTGGTTGGCTTGATGCTCGTCGTCCTTGTGGTCGTCATCTTCTTCGGGGTGGTCATCAGGGTCGTCGTCTTCATTGTTGGAGATCCAGAGTGATTACCCAAAAAAGCATTGAAAAAATCTTCAATTTGTAAATGTAGCAGAAGGTACAAGAGTCAATGCAAGTAACGAAGACCAGCTGACTGTGCTGGAACCCGGAGGGGCAGCAGAAGGAAAAGAGCCAATGGCACAACCGAGGACCAGCTGACGTTACTGGGACACGGTTACTAAGCAGGAGGTACCTGTGCTCCAAAGCACTACCAAGGACCAGCAGACGTTGCTGGAACTCGGATACCGAGATGGAGGCACCTAGGCCAAAGGCACTGCGGAGAACCAGCTGACGGTACTGGAACCCGGACGGGTAGCAGAAGGTACAAGAGCCAATGCAAGTAACGAGGACCAGCTGACTGTGCTTGAACCCGGAGGGGCAGCAGAAGGAAAAGAGCCAATGGCACAACCGAGGACCAGCTGACGTTACTGGGACACGGTTACTAAGCAGGAGGTACCTGTGCTCCAAAGCACTACCAAGGACCAGCAGACGTTGCTGGAACTCAGATACCGAGATGGAGGCACCTAGGCCAAAGGCACTGCGGAGAACCAGCTGACGGTACTGGAACCCGGACGGGTAGCAGAAGGTACAAGAGCCAATGCAAGTAACGAGGACCAGCTGACTGTGCTGGAACCCGGAGGGGCAGCAGAAGGAAAAGAGCCAATGGCACAACCGAGGACCAGCTGACGTTACTGGGACACGGTTACTAAGCAGGAGGTACCTGTGCTCCAAAGCACTACCAAGGACCAGCAGACGTTGCTGGAACTCGGATACCGAGATGGAGGCACCTAGGCCAAAGGCACTGCGGAGAACCAGCTGATGGTACTGGAACCCGGACGGGTAGCAGAAGGTACAAGAGCCAATGCAAGTAACGAGGACCAGCTGAATGTGCTGGAACCCGGAGGGGCAGCAGAAGGAAAAGAGCCAATGGCACAACCGAGGACCAGCTGACGTTACTGGGACACGGTTACTAAGCAGGAGGTACCTGTGCTCCAAAGCACTACCAAGGACCAGCAGACGTTGCTGGAACTCGGATACCGAGATGGAGGCACCTAGGCCAAAGGCACTGCTGAGAACCAGCTGACGGTACTGGAACCCGGACGGGTAGCAGAAGGTACCCATGGAAATTTAAGATGACAGGCCGCGAGCCGGCCGCAGTTACCGAATCCCACAGTACTACAGTGGGTGATTGTCCTATTGTCACAACGGAAACAGCCTTTATTTGCATATCCCGCAGCACACATAGGAAGCACCTAAACTCCAAGCACCATAGAGTCGGCTAACCCGACCGCAACACGACAGGACAACTTATTGGAGGCTAAGTGACGTTTACACTGACAGGAAACAGATGGCGTGCTGTAACCAGTCTGGTCAGGAGTGAGTACCCGTGCCAATGACACTTCCGAGCAACAACTGGCAGTGTTGTAGCCCAGGGATGAGAAGAGAACAGGGTGGAGGCAGCAGGACTTTTTGCCGTTCACACAGCAGGGGAACAGCTGACATTACTGAACCCCAGTAACACAGGAGCAAGTGTAGACTGTGCTAACAGCACTTCCGAGCAACAACTGGCGGTGTTGTAGCCCAGGGATGAGAAGAGAACAGGGTGGAGGCAGCAGGACTTTTTGCCGTTCACACAGCAGGGGAACAGCTGACATTACTGAACCCCAGTAACACAGGAGCAAGTGTTGACTGTGCTAACAGCACTTCCGAGCAACAACTGGCAGTGTTGTAGCCCAGGGATGAGAAGAGAACAGGGTGGAGGCAGCAGGACTTTTTGCCGTTCACACAGCAGGGGAACAGCTGACATTACTGAACCCAGTAACACAGGAGCAAGTGTAGACTGTGCTAACAGCACTTCCGAGCAACAACTGGCGGTGTTGTAGCCCAGGGATGAGAAGAGAACAGGGTGGAGGCAGCAGGACTTTTTGCCGTTATCACAGCAGGGGAACAGCTGACATTACTGAACCCCAGTAACACAGGAGCAAGTGTTCACTGTGCTAACAGCACTTCCGAGCAACAACTGGCAGTGTTGTAGCCCAGGATGAGAAGAGAACAGGGTGGAGGCAGCAGGACTTTTTGCCGTTCACACAGCAAGGGAACAGCTGACATTACTGAACCCCAGTAACACAGGAGCAAGTGTGACTGTGCTAACAGCACTTCCGAGCAACAACTGGCGGTGTTGTAGCCCAGGGGTGAGAAGAGAACAGGGTGGAGGCAGCAGGACTTTTTGCCGTTCCACAGCAGGGGAACAGCTGACATTACTGAACCCCAGTAACACAGGAGCAAGTGTTGACTGTGCTAACAGCACTTCCGAGCAACAACTGGCGGTGTTGTAGCCCAGGGATGAGAAGAGAACAGGGTGGAGGCAGCAGGCACTTTTTGCCGTTCATCACAGCAGGGGAACAGCTGACATTACTGAACCCCAGTAACACAGGAGCAAGTGTTAGACTGTGCTAACAGCACTTCCGAGCAACAACTGGCGGTGTTGTAGCCCAGGGATGAGAAGAGAACAGGGTGGAGGCAGCAGGACTTTTTGCCGTTCACACAGCAGGGGAACAGCTGACATTACTGAACCCCAGTAACACAGGAGCAAGTGTTGACTGTGCTAACAGCACTTCCGAGCAACAACTGGCAGTGTTGTAGCCCAGGGATGAGAAGAAGAACAGGGTGGAGGCAGCAGGACTTTTTGCCGTTCACACAGCAGGGGAACACCTGACATTACTGAACCCCAGTAACACAGGAGCAAGTGTTGACTGTGCTAACAGCACTTCCGAGCAACAACTGGCGGTGTTGTAGCCCAGGGATGAGAAGAGAACAGGGTGGAGGCAGCAGGACTTTTTGCCGTTCACACAGCAGGGGGGACAGCTGACATTACTGAACCCCAGTAACACAGGAGCAAGTGTTGACTGTGCTAACAGCACTTCCGAGCAACAACTGGCAGTGTTGTAGCTCAGGGATGAGAAGAGAACAGGGTGGAGGCAGCAGGACTTTTTGCCGTTCACACAGCAGGGGAACAGCTGACATTACTGAACCCCAGTAACACAGGAGCAAGTGTTGACTGTGCTAACAGCACTTCCGAGCAACAACTGGCAGTGTTGTAGCCCAGGGATGAGAAGAGAACAGGGTGGGCAGCAGGACTTTTTGCCGTTCACACAGCAGGGGAACAGCTGACATTACTGAACCCCAGTAACACAGGAGCAAGCGTTGACTGTGCTAACAGCACTTCCGAGCAACAACTGGCAGTGTTGTAGCCCAGGGATGAGAAGAGAACAGGGTGGAGGCAGCAGGACTTTTTGCCGTTCACAACAGCAGGGGAACAGCTGACATTACTGAACCCCAGTAACACAGGAGCAAGTGTTGACTGTGCTAACAGCACTTCCGAGCAACAACTGGCGGTGTTGTAGCCCAGGGATGAGAAGAGAACAGGGTGGAGGCAGCAGGACTTTTTGCCGTTCACACAGCAGGGGAACAGCTGACATTACTGAACCCCAGTAACACAGGAGCAAGTGTTGACTGTGCTAACAGCACTTCCGAGCAACAACTGGCAGTGTTGTAGCCCAGGGATGAGAAGAGAACAGGGTGGAGGCAGCAGGACTTTTTGCCGTTCACACAGCAGGGGAACAGCTGACATTACTGAACCCCAGTAACACAGGAGCAAGTGTAGACTGTGCTAACAGCACTTCCGAGCAACAACTGGCGGTGTTGTAGCCCAGGGATGAGAAGAGAACAGGGTGGAGGCAGCAGGACTTTTTGCCGTTATCACAGCAGGGGAACAGCTGACATTACTGAACCCCAGTAACACAGGAGCAAGTGTTCACTGTGCTAACAGCACTTCCGAGCAACAACTGGCAGTGTTGTAGCCCAGGGATGAGAAGAGAACAGGGTGGAGGCAGCAGGACTTTTTGCCGTTCACACAGCAGGGGAACAGCTGACATTACTGAACCCCAGTAACACAGGAGCAAGTGTAGACTGTGCTAACAGCACTTCCGAGCAACAACTGGCGATGTTGTAGCCCAGGGTCAAGGAGGATGTTTAAATACTATATCAAGTATTTTCCTTGTTACGTGTCAATTAAAAATGTCTATACTCCAAACAAGAGAAATATAAACTTTAGTACCATAAGATGATGATTTAACTTAAAAAAATATATGTAAATTAATAATTTACAAACATAAACGCATACATTAACATGTTGAAAAGCAATGCAAACCACAATTAAAATAGGTTAAATAATCTGCTATACGGTTTAAAATAAAAGCATACAAGTACACATCAGAATCCATTAATTATGGGTAAGTAACAGTATGTACACCATTTTTATTGTGTAGACAATGAATGGCTGACTTAAAAACATAATCAGCATTACAAGTTTTCTTTGACATTCATAAAACTTTACATTTGGTGAATAATATCACTAAAATTTTTTAAAAAATATCTAAAATTTCCATCATGTAATACTGATAATATGTGCCAATCATTTATATTAACAAAACAAAAATTTAAAAAGTGCATAGTGCAGAGTGAAAACAGATATTTATGCCTGACTGTGGACTTGCAAGCATGACAACGGATAGATAAGGTATATATAGATGAGACTGCATAGCCACAGATGGTGAATGGCGATGTAATACTGTACCTCAATAAAGTGTGCGTTACTACTACATCCTTTTTTTTATGTAGCTTTATAAAAGGTTACGTGCATGTATGGTTGCGCCTTTGTTTGGACGCACAGACTGGCTTCCTGCTGTGACGCGTTGGGTATTGGAGCGTCTGTACGTCTTATGACGCAGACTAACATTCACGGTGCGCATCGTTCATCATCGCAAGCGTACCGACAACACAAAGGCGTTGTCATGACTGCTTTACTCAGTAAACATGCACCTATGATGAAACATACACGCATGTGCCCTATTACATAACAAGCTACAAGAAAAACGAGTGTGAGGTGTGACACAGCTGTTTTGTTAAGGTACAGTATTATATCGACATTGTACAGATGTCGCTATTCAGTCTGATAAATATATATCATTCACGTATTCTATCAGTTGTCGTTCTTTCAGCACCACTTACAGGTATATATTTTGCTATTGTGACTATGCTCTATTGACTTTACCAAGGTAATGCATGATTTTTGTTAGCGATTATCATGTTTACATGAAGGACCTTTATGATATGGGCTGTTAACTTTCTAATCAAATATGTATTTTTTAAAATGACACAAATATAAGTAATGTTGAAGAGGACTATTCCTACATGCATTGTTTGCACAATATTACAGGTGTACATCACGTCCCTTAATCAACATTGGATTATTATATTTACTTGTATGCTTTTATTTCAAAGGCAAGAACACTGAAGTATAACCTTCGCACTGCAGCAGTTGTCAAAGTTCAACCCACATTATGCACTTCCAACATTGCAGTATTTGAGTCATCATGATGTGAGTTGGATTTGTCTAAGCTATGGAGTGACAAGGTTGACCATCAGTATCCTATAGCATAAGTAGGCTTTTGTGTTTGCATTTGTTTTCGACATGTGCATATCTGTAATAATATGTCACAATTATTTTGTTACAGATTTGTGACAAAGACAAATCATTTTATGGTTTGAGAGTTGACGTTTCAAATGTTTACAGCTTAGAAATCAGGGTGTAGCCTCATATCTATGTGTAGCACTAGACACTTTGAGATGTCATGTTTTTTTCACCATGATTAGGTAGCTAGCAGTAATTTTTGCCGGACACACAGCAGGGGAACAGCAGGCGTTACTGAACCCCACAAACACATCAGCGATTGTTTTCATCTGTGCATCTAACACTTCTGAGCAGCAACTGGCGCTGTTGAAGCCCAGGGTCAAGGAGGGTGTAGGCAGAGGCCTAGTATGAGACGTTTGAAGTTGAAGTTGTAGTTAGCAGCAGTAATTTTTGCCAGACACACAGCAGGGGAACAGCAGGCGTTACTGAACCCCACAAACACATCAGCGATTGTTTTCATCTGTGCATCTAACACTTCTGAGCAGCAACTGGCGCTGTTGAAGCCCAGGGTCAAGGAGGGTGTAGGCAGAGGCCTAGTATGAGACGTTTGAAGTTGAAGTTGTAGTTAGCAGCAGTAATTTTTGCCAGACACACAGCAGGGGAACAGCAGGCGTTACTGAACCCCACAAACACATCAGCGATTGTTTTCATCTGTGCATCTAACACTTCTGAGCAGCAACTGGCGCTGTTGAAGCCCAGGGTCAAGGAGGGTGTAGGCAGAGGCCTAGTATGAGACGTTTGAAGTTGAAGTTGTAGTTAGCAGCAGTAATTTTTGCCAGACACACAGCAGGGGAACAGCAGGCGTTACTGAACCCCACAAACACATCAGCGATTGTTTTCATCTGTGCATCTAACACTTCTGAGCAGCAACTGGCGCTGTTGAAGCCCAGGGTCAAGGATGGTGTAGGCAGAGGCCTAGTATGAGACGTTTGAAGTTGAAGTTGTAGTTAGCAGCAGTAATTTTTGCCAGACACACAGCAGGGGAACAGCAGGCGTTACTGAACCCCACAAACACATCAGCGATTGTTTTCATCTGTGCATCTAACACTTCTGAGCAGCAACTGGCGCTGTTGAAGCCCAGGGTCAAGGAGGGTGTAGGCACAAAATATTGAGTTATTGCCTTGTTACGTAGCCATTGCAAATGTATGTACTTCAAACAAGAATAAATGAAGTTTTACTAGGACAATAAAATGATGAATTTCAATTCCAAGAATAGAAAAATATTTATACTTGAGAGTCCTCTGTGGTTGATACCGTTTAATGGCTAACTGAAAATATGGTAACAAATTCAAAGCTTTCGAGACTACTCAGGTCTCTTCATCAGGCTAAGACTAAAAAAAAAAAGGAAGAATCACATATTTCTACACACAACAGGACACAGGAATAGGTAAGACAAGTGAGGGAGGGACAAGTGAGGGGAGACCGGCCAAAAAATGAGAACAAGGATGAATTATCAGCGCCACACGATAAGACAAAAAATAATGGATTTACCTGTGGCAAAACACTTTTGTATGCCCGGTCATAGCATGATGGATATGGAATTACTGGTATTAAAATATAACTTCAAATATGACAAAGATACAAAGGTTTCAGAATATAAGCTCATCATGACCTTTGACACTGTTAGTGATGGAATGAATAGATCACACGGATTTATGTCATTCTATATCAATTAAGGAATCTGCGTCTCTGCCCTTCCAGGGGCATGAAAACACAAAACCAGACCCCAATCAGAGGGCAATAAAACTTTCTATCGTTATCTAGGAACTGTTCCAATATTTATGTTCATCCCTCTGTGATAATGACAGTTCTGCTACACGTCACTTACTTGTCTTACCTATTGCACTATTCCTGTGTCCTGTTGTGTATAGAAATATGTGATGCTTCATTTTTTGGTTTAGTCTTTGCCTGATGAAGAGACGTGAGTAGCCTCGAAAGCTTGCAATTTGTTACCATCTTTTCAGTTATCCATTCAAAGGTATCAACCACTGCGGACTCTCAAGTCTAAATATTTATCTATCTACTGGCTAACACGGTACAAAGATACACATGTTTCCTAACTTCAAGAATAAAAATAAAGACACTGCAAATATAAACGCATATATGCACATGCCAACAAGAAATGGAACAACACACCACCCAAAAAATTGGTTACAAAATATAGTGTTGTAAATTTAACAATAAAAGTCCATTTTTGTATTTATGAATAATGCTTAAGGAACGCTATGTTAAACCATAACATAGTGAAGACAATGGATTTTGTAATAGTCACTTATCATCATCATCATTGCAATTTAGATGTGACAGTCACAGACATTTCAATTATTTAAGTTAATAAAATAGTTACTTTGTACACCATGTATGACATGTCCAGCATGGACTCATCAATGTGATGACACAATAATGTACGATAAAAAATAACCATTTAAAAAAACATAATGCATTGTCACAATTTAAGTGTGTGCCTGCAAGTGTAGGTGAAACAAAGGCTACGGATAGCAAAGGTATGGGTAATGTCGATGTTATACTGTACGTCAATAAAGTCTGCGGCTGCAATCATGCATTTTTTGCTTGTACAGTGTTGAAGAGGGTAAAAGCATGTCTGGTTGCGCAAGGCTTTATCCGTCAACACTACCTTCCTACTGTCACGCGTAGGGTAGGGTAGCGTGTGTCAATTAGATGACTCTATAAAATGTGACGTTACGCAGCGTTATTGCGTCCTAGGGACGCCAAAAATACGACAGCAGTAATCATTTACTGTCTAATACTCCACCTATGACCAACAAAAAAAGACCGTTCCCCCTTTAACAATCTACAAGACTAACAAGCATAATGGTTGACGCTTACTTTATTGAAGTACAGTATTACATCGACATTGTCCATGAGTAACTATGCACTGTGATACCTATATAACATTATTAATTTATATCTGTTGTGGTTGTTTCAACAGCACTTGCAGGTATAACTAGTACTACCTATTGTCAGTATGCATGATGCACTTTCTAGACGTAATAATTTATTATTGCACATTATTACCAGGTTTAGATGCTGGCCATTTCATATATGGTGTGTGAAGTTACAGTTGGCATCAGTATGTGTATTTTATAATGTCTGTCATAAATAAAACTCGTGCTGATGATGATGAGGATTTTATGATTTGTACATCCATTGACTGCATTATCTTACAGGTACAGATAAAGTTCCTTAAAAAGCATTAATTGATAAGTATGAAATGTACTTTTATGCATTAATTTCAAAAAGTGAAGACTATGTTTTAGTTTTTGTTACCATTTATAATAGACATGTGCAGATATGCGCTGTGATGACAAATTATTATTTGTCCATATTTGTCATAAAAATGTATCATTCTAAGCTGGAAAACTTCACAATTTCCTGTTTTAAGCATAACAATCAGGGTGACGGCTCTTCCCTATTTGGAGCATGTTCGACATGGGTTTTTCTGTGCATGTGTAGGAACAGGAGACTTGTTGCCGGACACACAGCAGGGGAACAGCTGGCGTTACTGAACCCCACTAACACTATAGCTTGTGTATTGGTCTGTGGACACGACACTTCTGAGCAGCAACTGGCAGTGTTGTAGCACAGGGAGTAGAGTTCAGGTGGTAGAAAGATGAACATAACAGGAGACATGGATAACGTTGCGAACCAGTTATTTAATCTGAAAACGGACAGACAAATTCTGGCGAGATCCATGCCTTGTTCATTTTCAGAAAAGTAAGCCGGTCTACATTATCGGAGGATAGTCGCATGCGACGGTCTGTTAGTACACCACCTGCGGCACTAAAGACGCGCTCCGATAATACACTGGCAGCAGGGCAAGCCAGCACCTCCAATGCATACTGGCTAAGCTCTGGCCATGTATCCAGCTTAGAGACCCAAAACTTGAATGGGGAAGAGCCATCTGGGAGTACACTGAGATGGAAAGACATGTAGTCTGTCACCATCTTACGGAAACGTTGCCTCCTGCTGACTGGAGCCGTCTCGGATGGTGTAGACATTGGTGGCGCTGCCACAAAACTTCGCCACATTTGGAACATACTGGTCTTGCCCTGTGCAGAGGCGCTGCTTGTGCTCCCTCTTGTTGCAGAGCTGTCTCCACTGCCTCGACGCACAGAGCTGCTTTGTAAAGCAGTAGCAGCAGCAGTGCTCTCGGCTGGAATGGAGAACATTATGGATTGCACCAGTGTGTCTTGGTACTCCCGCATTTTGCGCTCCCGGTTCAACGGTGTGATGAGGCTTTGTAAGTTGTCCCGGTAGCGAGGGTCTAGGAGGGTGTACACCCAATAATCAGACGTGGTGAGAATGTGGGCGATGCGGCGGTCGTTTCTCAGGCACTGCAGCATGAAATCAACCATGTGCTGCAGACTCCCAACTGGCCAAGAAACGCTGTCCCCTGCAAGAGGCGTCATCTCTGCCTGCTCTGCATCACCCCACCCTCGCTCTACATACTGACTAGAGCGTTGTGTACCTCCCTCTGGAGCGATGTCTTCCTCCTCCATTGACTCCTCCTCATCCTCCTCACAAAGTGAACACTGCCCAGCCCTTTGTGAGGAACCACGTTGCGCTGACTGTCCAGAAGGTGATGGAATTTGTGACTCCTCATCCTCCACCTCTTCCAAAACCTCATCCCTTATTGCTTGCAGTGTTTTTTGAAGCAGGCAGATAAGGGGGACAGTCAGGCTGACTAGTGCATCATCTGCACTCGCCATCCGCGTTGACTCATCAAACGCACGCAAAACGTGGCAGATGTCCTTCATAGAGGCCCACTCAGTAGTGGTGAAGTGTGAACGACGCAAATTGCGAGTTGATTGCGCCTGATGCAGCTGATACTCCATTACTGCTGGCTGCTGCTCACACAACCGCTCCAACATATGTAACGTGGAATTCCACCTGGTGGGTACGTCACATATGATGCGATGTTCAGGAAGGCGAAATCTGCGTTGCAGAGCTGCAATGCGCGATCTGGCCATGCTGGAACGTCGCAAGTGAGCGCACTCTAGGCGGACCTTGTGCAGCAGTGCATCAAGATCCGGATAGTCCCTCAAAAAACTCTGCACGACCAAGTTGAGCACATGTGCCAGACATGGTATGTGAGTGAGGTTGCCAAGGCCCAGAGCTGCCACCAGATTTCGGCCATTGTCACACACTACCAAGCCTGGCTGGAGATTCGCTGGCAAAAACAACACGTCGCTCTCCTGCTTGATGGCATTCCAGAGCTCCTGCGCTGTGTGGCTTCGATTCCCCATGTAAATTAATTTCAGGATGGCCTGTTGACGTTTGGCCACGGCTGTGCTCATATCGGTCGCATCAGGTAAGCGTTAACGGGTCCATGTGGAGGTAGACCGTGACGGCTCCTGCAGCGATGATTCTGAGGAACTGGAGTAGGAGGAGGAGTCAATGTGGACAGACTGGATTCCTGCAATCCTTGGAGTTGGCAGAACACGTACAGCGCCACTCTCAAGATCTGTACCCGGCTCCACAACATTGACCCAATGGGCAGTGAGGGAAAGGTATCGTCCCTGGCCATGGGTACTGGTCCACGCATCTGTGGTCAGGTGGACCTTGCTACTGACGGCGTTTAGTAGCGCATGTTTAATTTTTCCCTCGACATGCTTTTGCAGACCAGGGACGGCTTGCCTGCTGAAATAAAATCGGCTGGGCACATTGTATTGTGGGACTGCCAATTCCATAAAGTTACGGAAAGTGTCAGTCTCCACCAGCCTGAATGACAGCATTTCAAGGGACAGGAGTTTTGCAATGCCAGCATTCAGAGCCTGTGCTCGTGGATGGTTTGCCGAGTATGGCCGTCTTTTATCCCATGCCTGTGCTACCGATGGCTGTTTTGTGGCCTGGGAGTGTGAGGATGACAGGGAACTTGCAGCTGTGGGTGGAATAACACTGGGTCTCTGGACAACAGTTACAGAGGTTCTTCCATGGCGATCCTGTGAGGAAGCCGAACCAGCTGTGTGTGAGCTGGAGGAAGAGGCTCCAACACGAGCTGAAGATGTAGGTGCTGCTGTAGGTTGGCCTACATCTCCAGTGTGTCTTTGTAACTCAGCTACGTGCTTTGTCCGTACATGTTTCCACATATTTGTGGTATTGAGGTTACTGGTATTTTTACCTCTTTTAACTTTTTGATTACACAGCTTGCATTTGACATAGCAAATATCATCTGCAAGTGTGTCAAAAAAGGACCACGCAGTGCAAGTCCTGGGAGCGCCCGTTTTGGCTGTTGGAAGAGAACTGCTACGAACGGGTGCCAAACTGGAGGGTACAGGCAACCGAGTCTGCAGCCTACCTCTCCCTACTGTTTGGACCGTTGGGGCAATCTCTTCCTCAGAGCTGCTACCACCACCTTCCTGTTCCTCACGCCATGTTGGGTCTTGGACCTCATCATCTCCACTACCCTCTTCCAACACCTGCTGCTGTTGGGTGGTCTGGCCAGCACCTTGCTCAACAGAAAATGGCACCTGAGTCTCATCATCATCAGATGCGTTCTGCGGTGTGCTGACCATCGGCACTGGCTCACCCGCCTCTTCAGATTCAGAGAGACACAGCTGTTGCGCATCACTGCACACTGCCTCTCCTTCACATTCCAGAATGCTGCTTGGCTGGGCCCCTGTTTCCAAGCCAACAGATTCTGAGAACAGAAGCAGAGACTCAGCTGGCTCCAGTTCAGAACTCTCTGACTGCCTGGGCAATTTGGCAGGCGGTGAAGAGACAGATGGTTGTTCAACAGTGCTGTGGTCCTGAGAGGAGGTGGAAGCAATTGAAGTCGATGCATTGGCTGCCATCCAACCAACAACGGCTTCAATTTGTTCTTCCCGCAGCAGGGGGGTATGCTGAGCTCCTACAAAAGTGCGCATAAAGGAACGCTCACGGGGAAAACTGGTGGATGCTGTGTCACTGGGTGCGGCAGCAGCAGGCACAGAATCCCCACGTCCTCTCCCTGCTGACACTCCACGGCCACGACCACGTGCCTTACTCCCTGCCTTCTTCATCTTGGTAGATTGATAAAGAAAGTCAGAAAAGTTATAAGGCCTAAGTGTGGTTATTCCTCAGAGACTGCAGTGAACACTGCAGACAACTGTTCAGTAGCTGTGAAAAGCCCCTTTGTCTACTTCTATAGTGTTTGCAACCAATGTATTGTATACGGATGGAAGCGCGTCACACTAATAGATTAGATTTTTTTCAAATATAATGGAGCAGCACAAATTAGTGAAGGATGAGGCAGTGACACACGCTCAGCAGACTACAACCAGCAGTAGTTGAAGAACTAACTGGAGCGTGATCTGCACTCAAAAAATGAAAAGCTCACAGACTACAGTGAACACTGAAACACAACTGTTCAGTAGCTGTGAAAGGCCCCTTTGTCTACTTCTATAGTGTTTGCAACCAATGTATTGTATACGGATGGAAGCGCGTCACACTAATAGATTAGATTTTTTTCAAATATAATGGAGCAGCACCAATTAGTGAAGGATGAGGCAGTGACACACGCTCAGCAGACTACAACCAGCAGTGGTTGAAGTACTAACTGGAGCGTAATCTGCACTCAAAAAATGAAAAGTCACAGACTACAGTGAACACTGAAACACAACTGTTCAGTAGCTGTGAAAGGCCCCTTTGTCTACTTCTATAGTGTTTGCAACCAATGTATTGTATACGGATGGAAGCGCGTCACACTAATAGATTAGATTTTTTGCAAATATAATGGAGCTGCACCAATTCCACAAAATCAAATAAAAAAAAGAGTCAGTGAGTGACACGTGCAGATGCCTACAAACAGCGGTGGATGCAGAGCAAACTGCAGCGTCACCTGCACTCTCACACACACCTTGCACAGAGCTGTTAAAACAACACTGGCAAAAGGAAGCTTTACACAGCGGTTGGTAAACTAGCCTGCCTAAAGCACAGTACACAAAATCGCAATATCTAACTGTCCCTCAGAGTCAGCACAGCAGCGTTCTGTCCCTAACTGAGTTCACAGCACAGTGACGCTAAAATGGAGGCGGCGCCTTTTATAGTGCATTCTGACATCATTTCAGCAGCCAATCACAGCCATGCCATTAGTTAAGATGACCGCAGCAGTACAGGATGTGCCCACACTTCATAAGATTCCTCATTGGCTGACTAAAATCCCATTGCCTCTCAAAGAATTATGGGAACTTCCGATTCCGGTATACGATATATGAAAAATATCGGAACTAAGTATCGGAATTCCGATACAGCGAATATCGGCCGATACCCGATACTTGCGGTATCGGAATGCTCAACACTACTCCCGACTCTTCCCTGACAGATGACATTGCAGGAAGGAAGAAATGGCCTGTTGTAATCTTAACAGTCTATCCTTTTGTTCTCATGGAAAATAAGTGGCTGCCAGAATTGACCAGCAGCGGCTTTCTTATCTCTCCCCTTAGGAACACTTGAATGCTCACCTAATACATGTGCGTATGGAGGACTTGAGCGATAGGCATCTGCCAAATGAACATTCGACTGTCTGCTCTTTCATATGTGCAGACATTTTAAAGAGTAAACATCATTTTAATTTTTATTTCATAAATCAATAATACACATGAAAATCAGAAACTTTGTATTATCCTTCTTTCTTCTCCTGGACTGATTATTCATTCTCATGATTTTCAATTCATGGGTAAAATCTGTATTCGGTGAATATAGATTTTACCAATCCTGAAACCTCACCAAGAGAGCCACCAAATCCATCACTACACGTTTAAAGGGACTTTAATCCTAGACAACAGTACTAGGAGACTGCAGAAGTCAGCCACTGGGGAGGTTAGCTGGCATATGGGACAGTACTGACAGTAGCTCATGATTTTTCTGTAGCACCCTTGCCAATAGAATCTCTGGAGGATCCATTCCTGGGTCTTCTCTATCTTCAGATAGAGCCACTCAACTCATTAGAATGAGCTATAGTTAACACCCTGTGTCTATAAGGCCCTGACACTAGTAATTGCTCTATCACCACCCTCGATAAAACAAATCCCTATTCATGGCAAAGTAAGGGAACTGACTGTTATCTCCTGAGGAACACCATTCACTACTCATACATTTTCAAGGTGCACCTTTCAGTGTTTGGTCCCTGAGTTGGGTAGTTCCAAAGTTTCCCCGGACATCTCCAGCACAGAGATGTTGGCTTCAGGGGATGTTGCCTCATCATCATTGCCAATGAACACACAAAATGGAAACCCATCAGCCGTGACATGCAACGATGTTTCTTTGGTTGCGACCTGGTTATGAGCTGAGCTACCAGGTGACATTGCTTTCCTCCACAGGTCTCAAAACAATGGAAAATCATGACCCACAATTATTAGGAGCAACAAGTCCTTGATTACTCCCACTTCATGAGATGTGGTACCACTGTTCGTACTTGTGTCAACGCAGGCCACAGGATAGTTCTTGGTGTCCCCATGTATACACCTCACACTTATCACCTTCCCCTGGACTAGCATATATGTAAGTGTAGCCCTTATCAGGATCACCAAGTTCCCAGAGTCCAAAAGTCCAGTCACTTGTTCTCTGTTCACATTCAGTTGGCAAGCTTGAAGTACCTCGCTAAGATGAAGCAGGGTGGTCAAAGTAGGAGCAGTGCTGGCCTATGCTGTAGTCTATTGGTTCTGAGGTCATGGGGTAACCCCGGACATGACACCTCCATCATGTAATGGCATGGAACTGGTTGTGACTCAGATGCCTCTTGGGACTTTTAGGGCCCCATCTGTGCCGATTTAATCTCCTTCTTTTGGGTGTCAGCCACCCTTGGAAACCGTAGGAAGGTGATCATATCCACTCCCTGACTATCCAGAGAACTCTGGACCACCCGGTACCTCTCAACTAGGCACACTAAGTCATCTGCATTTTGGGCATCTCCATGAGCAACCCAGGACTGGACCAGCTTCAGCAGAGAGTGGATAAACCAATCCATTACCACTCTCACCACCATCTGGGCTGGGGAACAAGTCTCTGTACCTAGTGCAGTAGGTCAAATCTACGATCTGTGGGAGGTTTGTCCCTGTGATAGTCTCAGAGGTGCACCTGCTGGGTCCTGATTGCCAGGAAATTTCCAGATGCCACCTTACAATCTGCAATCATGCTGCTGACATTCCTACTGTTCCTCTGATGAGTCTGGTCATGTTTTTGTAGGCTGTCAGGGTTCCAGATTCAAAACAGCAGGAGGCCATTTAAGGATAGTAATCACACTTTATTCTGTGCAATTACTACATGTTGTAATGTGATTAGTCAGAGCAATCAGTGGATTTGCAGTCCTTCTTGTTTAGCTATAGACACACCTAGAAGACTCATGTGCTCCTTAGTAAAATTTCCTGAAAAACAGGACACCTGATGGAAGAGAAGTTTATTGTAATATACTGCAATGCTATAAGAAAGAGCATACTGAAGTTGCTCCAGAGATGTTGTTCAAAGTAATAAACTTTCTGATATGAAAGTGGAAGCTGGGATTTGTGCTGCTTTTTTGGTGGGAGCAGGAGAGTTACCACCAAAAAGATATAAAACGCAGCAAAGAATAATTGATTCTGAAAGGGAACCTGTGAATAGATTTTAAAACCCTAACCTAGGGGTGATGAACCTTTTTTCTGCCGTGGGCCATTTTATTCTGCTGTATTAGGTCAAACAGTTCATTAACTCACACTAATTTGATAGCTGGAGCTGCTTCTCTATGATAAGGTGTGATGTGTAGTAGTGATGATTAGGGATGAGCAAACCTAAACTGAAAAGTTCAGGGTCCATTTCCGAACCCCGAACATGGGCTTTCACAAGATGTCTGGTTTACTTTTCAGGTTCGGATGCCTAATAAACTTTGTTGAAAGGCTGCAGTGCAGCCAATCAACAATTATTTAGGCTGTGGGCACTTCCCGAGTCATTACAGCCATGCCAAGTATTAGCATGGCTGTGATTGGCCAGCTCACCACGTGACCCGAACTGTATAAATGCTAGATCAGAGGTGTCGCCGCCATCTCTCCTCTGTTTAGTTTAGGGACAGGAGGCACCTGGAGTGAGGGACAGCGGTCGGTAGTGCACTCTGCCTTAACCCCTTAACGATCACCAATACGCCTTTTAATGACGGCAGTTAAGAGTACTTATTCCTCAGTGCCGATTTTTAATGGCGCTAAGAAATAAGGGTATAGCCCCCCCCCAGCGTCAGAAAATCTCCAGGGTCTCGGCTACCGGGTCGGTTTTTACCATCCCCAGTGTTGCTATGGCCATTATTCACCTGATAATGGCGACCGCAAAAAAAAATGTCAGATTTCCCATTTATTTCTCTCTCCTCTGCTATGATCTAGCATACCAGAGGAGAAAGAAATGGGGTCCTCCGAGCCCCCCGATACCTCTGGGGTCCCTGAACACTCCGGCTCTGTCCCCAGGCCCTCTATGTCTTTTTCCGGGAAGAAAATGGCGGGCGCATGTGCAGTGCACCCTCCTAGATCTGCCAGCTGGCACCCTGCAACAATAGGAGATTTTTCCTATTGGTTCATTTTGATCACTGTGATGGACCCTATCACAGTGATCAAAATAAAAAAAATAGTAAATCAAACCCCCCTTTGTCACCCCCTACTAAGTAAAAATAATAAAATAAAACATTTATTTATTTCCATTTTTCCATTAGAGTTTAGGGTTGGGGTTAGAGCTAGGGTTAGGGTTGGGGTTATTAGGGTTAGGGTTGGGACTAGGGCTAGGGTTGGAGCTAGGGTTAGGGTTGGGGTTAGATCTAGAGTTAGGGTTGGAGCTAGGGTTGGGGTTGGGGCTAGGGTTAGATCTAGGGTTAAGGTTGGAGTTAGGGTTGGGGTTGGGGCTAGGGTTAGGGCTGTGTTGGGGTTCCGGTTGAGGTGTTGGGGTTACATTTGAGGTGTTGGAGTTACGGTTGGGGTGTTGGAGCTGGGGTCAGGGTTGTGGTTGGGGTTGGGATTAGGGTCAGGTATAGGGCTGTGTTAGGGTTGATGTTAGAATTGGGAGGTTTCCACTGTTTAGGTACATCAGGGGGTCTCCAAAGGCGACATGGTGCCCGCCATTCATTCCAGCCAATTTTTGGTTCAAAAAGTCAAACGGTACTCCCTTCCTTCTGAGCCCTGCCATGCGCCCAAACAGTGGCTTCCCCCACATATGGGGTATCGGCGTACTCTGGAGAAATTGCACAACAGGCTATATATTGGCTTGTTAGTCACATGGGGCTCCCAGCTTGCCATGGGTGAAACTCTGTGATCTACAGTTGTTCCTGCTTTTATTGTGCATCCTGGCACCTTATGTTAACTAATGTTTTGTATCAATAAAGAATAACTTTGTATTACTCTGGACCTTATGACTGTTTTTTGGGGAGGTGTTGCTTGCATCTGTAGAATTTTGCAGTTGGTCCATATTGGTCCGTTTACATATACAGTACAGACCAAAAGTTTGGACACACCTTCTCATTCAAAGATTTTTCTGTATTTTCATGACTATGAAAATTGTAGAATCACACTGAAGGCATCAAAACTATGAATTAACACATGTGGAATTATACATTACACTTTACAAAAAAGTGTGAAACAACTGAAAATATGTCTCATATTCTAGGTTCTTCAAAGTAGCCACCTTTTGCTTTGATTACTGCTTTGCACGCAGAAAAGGTGAACAGCTGGACTCTACATGCATAGTTCCCACTGTGAAGCATGGAGGAGGTGGTGTGATGGTGTGGGGGATTTATTAAAAATTGAAGCGGTGAGCGGTCCAGCTCACCCCAAACCATCTCGATTGGGTTCAGGTCTGGTGACTGTGGAGGCCAGGTCATCTGGCATAGCACCCCAACACTCTCTATTCTGTCCCCGGGGCCTGTGGCTGTAAATATGGCTCTGTGAGATGCTGGATCTCTTCACCTTACTTACAATTGGCGACGATCGCAGATAGCTTAACTCAGCTGCCGGCACACATGTTATGAAGAATCCAGAAGAGACTTTAATTTCTTTAAGAATTCTTGTTGAATGCATACAAACAGCAGCAGGTAAAAAAGACTTTCTTCAGACAGACTGAAAACACATGTGAAACTGATAAAATCAAGATGGAGAATGAAACACAGGAGAAAGAAGAAGGAAATGACATCACACCAGAAGAGGGAGACAGAGTGACAGGAGGGACAAACTTGATGTAAAGGGAGGATTTCAGCTATGCAAACACAGGGACACATAGCAACAGTAAACAATATGAGAGACTGCAATACAGCATGTAAAATGCACAGGACAGTCTGTAAAATGTCTCATTCATGGGACATAACACTCCCCATCTGAAATCTATAGATTTCATAATTTTATGATGTCCACTGGAGATGTCACTGTAGACCTGAAAGACATAAAGTAGAAACACAACATGCGGAAATAAACTGTAACATTTGTAAGTCCAATTCTTGGTTGATGACGTGAAGTCCTCAATGGTTGGATAAACCAAGTTATGGGAGAACCCATCTTCAGATTGGGGAAGCTGCAACATGCAAACGCCTCACCAACCCAAACAATCAAAAAACGAAAGTTCAAGTTAACAAAGGAAAGTTCAAAGTTCATTCAGATGCTGATAGTTCTGCATACTAGCAAGGCAGTAGTATGCAGAGAAATGCTCCCCGCCATGGCAGAGTTCAAAGACGAAGCTAAGATCATGTGACTCCTGCTCGAAGGAGCCAGCAGATGATTTGCCTGAAATGTATGTCAGCAGATAGGATGGCTGACCAGCTGAAAGGATGTCCAGGGTAAAGAGAGCTCAGCTTCTGTACCTTTTTGCCGGTTTCTGAAGCGCTGGGAGAGGCTCCTGCAGCTGTAGTCTTCGTAGACACGTCATAGGAAAGGTAGACTTGTCTCTTGATGACGGTTGAAAGAGTCTTTACAGAACTACGGGGCAGGACTTGTTGTAAGGCCTTTAGAGACTTCTTCGCCGTCTCCCATCTTTGCTGTCTCTGAGATGGTAACATAGTGTTCCCGTTGATATCCGGAGTAGCAAGCTGTCTCAGTGGTACCCTGCCTAGAACTGCGATGGGTGTCTTAAACCCGAGAGGACCGTCGATGCTGTTTTCAACAAGCGAGTCTCCTCGTTCGATAGCAAGTTCCTTACAGGGTGATGCTTGGGAAGTGAACGTGTCTTGTTCAACATCCGCCAGTGAGCTGAGGCTGAATTGCGTGGGGAAAACGCTGGCACCATCGGTCAGAGGTAGGCTGTTGAGAGAGGGGCTCTCACTTTGAGCACTGAAGTCTAGCATGGCTTCGGTTTGACCAGGCTTGTGATGGAGATGGGTATCAAAGGTTGGGAACTTAGCAGTTACTTGCTGTGGATCCCTTGGTAACTTAGTCTTTGCTGGAAGAGAAGGTGAGAGAGCTACCCAGCTGTTATAGTTGTCTTCGGTGGGTTTGACGCTCATGACCCTGATGATCACTTTGTCTCCCTCTGTAGGTAGTGAGTTGTTGTCCTTGGTTGAAGGATCGAATGCTGTTATCTCGAGGTTGTAGTCTCGAGGATAAAGCGGACTTGAAATATCGGATGGTTGCCGTTGACACGTAGTGTCGTTTGACTTCTCCTTCATCCATTGGTGATGTGAGTATGACAGGGAGCACAAGTCGTTGTCATCCGACGTGATAACGGTTTTGTAAGAGGAGATGTCGTTCTGATTCTTTGTCTGGTCACTACAGACGTTGCCAATGATGACTCAGCCCAGCTCGAGGCGCTGGGCATATGGTTCATTGAGTAGTCCGTGGATTTGTTGACGCATCTTGTGCAGTCGTATAATGTCTCTGCCGAGGAGAATTAGGATGTCTGCCTTATCGTCCAGGGTGTGCATCTCTTTGGCTATCATTCTGAGATGAGAATGCTGAAGAGCGACTTCTGGTGTTGGGATTTCTTCCCTATTGAATGGTATTTGGTTACACTCTACAAGCGTGGGTAGTGGTATCTCCGTGGCGCCTTTCTCAAGAGAAGTTATTATGAGGCCACTGGCCCTTCTTCCAGAGGTTTGTAAAACGCCGCTGCAGGTGCCCAAGGTGTAGGGATAGACGTCTCCTTTTAAGTCAAACAAGTCAAAGAGTTCTGACCTGGCTAATGATTTGTTGCTCTGGTCATCCAGGCTAACGTACACCTTGACTGCCTTCTCTGGATGGCCCTTGGGATACACCCATGACAGGCAAATCTTCGCACAGGACTTGTCTCGAAGACCTTCTCCACAGACATCGGTGCATGAGGAAGATACTGCAACATGGCTTGTCACTTGGTCTGTACTCTCCCCGCCATGGCTTGTGGTGGGAGAAGGTGAAGACGCAGAGTCAGGCTGTGATGGATGGTGCACCTGTACATGGTCTTCGCTGTCGCACTCTAGACACTTGATGGCGATGACACAGTCCTTAGCAAGATGTTCTGTAGAGGCGCAGCACCTGAAGCATACTCCAAACTTCTTCAAGAGCTCCTTTCGTTCTTGAAGGGGCTTCTTCCTGAAGCCGATGCACTTCTTCAGGGGATGTGGCAGTTTGTGAATTGGACACTGGCGATTAGGATTCTCAACCTTCTCACCTTTGTCGCTCTTATCTTGTGATACTGAAGGTGCCGGAAGAACATCAGTCTTCTTGATGGACATTGGAGCTTGGTGGCTCCTGTAGTTAAGACGTGGACTGTTGTGTTTAGTAGATGAAACAGGGTCGCTGTGTTCTCCATAGGAAAAACTTGGATCGGTCTTACACTCTGCGATATTTTCAATGAACTCGCAGAAGTAGGAAAATGGAGGGAAGGAGACTTGGTTTTCCCTTTTGTATTTTGATCCAAGCATGGCCCACTTATTTTGGATATTGGACGGCAGCTTGGAAACTATTGGGGTTACCCATGACAGTGTCCAGGTAGCTGAGGCCAGGAAGGTACGGGTCTGCTTTGGCCAGCTGAAGCTCTAACAGGAGGTCGCTGAGCTCTTGGAACCTTGTACTGTCTTTATTAGATACCTTTGGAAAATCCTCTAGTCGTTTGAACAGGGCCCTTTCTATGACCTCAGGACTGCCATAGCTTCTTTCTAGCCTCTTCCATGCAGCAGTGAGACCAGCAATGGGATTACTGATGTGGACAGATTTAAGTCTCTTGAGTCTTGACCCGATCTGTGGATTGTGGCCCAAGCCACCTGATTAGCAGGTCTAGCTCTTGAGCGGCGGTGATGCCGAGATCACTGATCTTGGTTTCAAAGGTACACTTCCAACCCCTGTAGTTCTCAGGTTTATCGTCAAACTCTGTAAGACCGGTCTTAGTTAGATCGCGCCGAATCATGTACCTTGCGAGGCCAGTCATATCAGCATTCTCCGATTTTGGAAGGACCGATGCTGGCTGGATAGCTTTGTTCATACAGTCTGTGATTTGACCTGGGAATGCAGGTATATATGGGGCAGCATAGGCGTTCAGTCCATTAACTGGCTTAATGAGCTTAGTTTCTGCCACACATGGGACTGGAATTGTGTGATTGACCGGAGTGTGGTGACTGGCCTGCATATTGGCCTGTACGTAGGATTCTGAGTATAAGATTTGGTGATTTGCAGGTTTCTGGTACATTTCGGTGCACAGAGGTGGATCAGGATACAAGATTGGCAGCGTATTGTAATTGTACTGACCTTGGGTGCAGGATGGGGATAAACGCTCTGTGTCCTGTTGTCTCAGGGGAGCATCAGTGTGGTCAGGAAGGATTGCAGGAGCAGGGATAGCGCTGTGTTGGCTTTGTACATAGTCTCTAGTACGCTTAAGAGGGTCTTCAGTATCAAAACCCTGATATTTCAGGGGAGCATCTGTGTGGTCAGGAAGGATTGCAGGAGCAGGGATAGCACTGTGTTGGCTTTGTACATAGTCTCTAGTACGCTTAAGAGGGTCTTCTGTATCAAAACCACTTAAACTGATGCTGTCTCTTTGGCTCCCACTGATGGCTTGTTCCAGGACCTTTAACTTTGCCATGGCTATGGCGTGTTGGCGTTCCTTCTCTAGGGCCTCTAGGGCAGCTTGTATTTTAGTGGCCTCAGTTTTCATCTCAGTTTCCTTCTCTAGGGCCTCTAGGGCAGCTTGTATTTTAGTGGCCTCAGATTTCATCTCAGTTTCCTTCTCTAGGGCCTCTAGGGCAGCTTGTATTTTAGTTGCCTCAGTTTTCATTTCAGTTTCCTTTTGAGCAAAGGCAGCTTGTATTTTAGTGGCCTCAGCTTCCGCACGTGCTTTTATGAGCTGTTCGCTGAGGGTTGAGGATTTTGAAGAGCGTGACTTAGATGGTCGCTTTGACTGTCTGGCAGAGCCAGAAATGCAAGATGACATCTCGGCTATTAGTGCGATTCTTGCCTCTGTTTTGGCTTTTATATCGCGCACCATGCTTTCTCTCTCAGAGTTAAGTTTTTGGAAAGCTTGCAGCTCTTTGCAGGTAACTGATGGGTTAAGTCTTTTTAACACTGCGATATATTGGTCTGTTATTTTTGCATAACATTGATAATCTGAACACAGTTGTGCGAGAGCTCCCTCCAGTGGTCGTTGGAGAGAAGCAGGCTGAGACAGGCTATTTATGTGGCATAAGAGTTTTTGCCATAGCTCTGCTGTTGCACGGAGAAGATCATGTTTACTGGATTCTAGATTCTCCCTTATTTTCCATGTTGGCTTTGTGACACGTCTAGCCTTCTCACTAAATGGTGGATCAGGGTCTATGCACTCTTCCTCTGACAATGGGTCTGGCAGAGACCGTGTAGTCATTCCTTCAGCCATCCTGATTCACAGGAGAGAGGGGAGCTGTATAGACTCTTATATGTTGAGAGCGGATGCTCTGCAGGAAGTTCTGTAGCTTTATAGAAGCTGTGGGTTTTACAGATGAATCTGAAAAGTCTTTTTTACTATTCTTTCCCCGGGGCCTGTGGCTGTAAATATGGCTCTGTGAAATGCTGGATCTCTTTACCTTACTTACAATTGGCGACGATCGCAGATAGCTTAACTCAGCTGCCGGCACACATGTTATGAAGAATCCAG
The DNA here is from genome assembly GCA_033576555.1 of Oophaga sylvatica. Lineage (NCBI taxonomy): Eukaryota > Metazoa > Chordata > Amphibia > Anura > Dendrobatidae > Oophaga > Oophaga sylvatica. Next base: position 59,649,256 of record JARQOD010000001.1, read on the forward strand.
AAGAGACTTTAATTTCTTTAAGAATTCTTGTTGAATGCATACAAACAGCAGCAGGTAAAAAAGACTTTCTTCAGACAGACTGAAAACACATGTGAATCTGATAAAATCAAGATGGAGAATGAAACACAGGGGAAAGAAGAAGGAAATGACATCACACCAGAAGAGGGAGACAGAGAGACAGGAGGGACAAACTTGATGTAAAGGGAGGATTTAAGCTATGCAAACACAGGGACACATAGCAACAGTAAACAATATGAGAAACTGCAATACAGCATGTAAAATGCACAGGACAGTCTGTAAAATGTCTCATTCATGGGACATAACACTCTCTTTCTTGGTCAAATAGCACTTACACAGCCTGGAGGTGTGTTTGGGGTCATTGTCCTGTTGAAAAATAAATGATGGTCCAACTAAACGCAAACAAGATGGAATAGCATGCTGCTGCAAGATGCTGTGGTAGCCATGCTGGTTCAGTATGCCTTCAATTTTGAATAAATCCCCAACAGTGTCACCAGCAAAGCACCCCCACACCATCACACCTCCTCCTCCATGCTTCACGGTGGGAACCAGGCATGTAGAGTCCATCCGTTCACCTTTTCTGCATGCAAAGCAGTAATCAAAGCAAAAGGTGGCTACTTTGAAGAACCTAGAATATAAGACATATTTTCAGTTGTTTCACACTTTTTTGTAAAGTGTAATGTATAATTCCACATGTGTTAATTCATAGTTTTGATGCCTTCAGTGTGATTCTACAATTTTCATAGTCATGAAAATACGAAAAATCTTTGAATGAGAAGGTGTGTCCAAACTTTTGGTCTGTACTGTATATCATGAGTGATATATATTTTATATTTACTCGATTTTATTTCACTCTATGATATATTATGCTTGTCATCAATTTATGAAATAAAAAAAATGGCACAATGTACATGGAAATGAATAATCACTAAACAGAAGTGATTAATTGGTTGTGTAGACTAATCAATAATATAGAGTTCAAATTATGTCCATATACCCATTATAAAAATAAAAACTCATTAATATACTGTCTGTACCCTAATAGAAAATAAGAGGAGACAATAATAATAGATACCATAGAAAGTAATAATATTGAGGAAAATTAAAAAAAATAATTAAAATAAGGTAATTTCAAAGGGAATCTGTCACTAGGTTTTCCCCATAAACAGTGCCTTGCGAAAGTATTCGGCCCACTGAAACTTTTCGACCTTTTCTCACATAGCATGCTTCAAACATAAAGATACCAAATGTAAATTTTTGGAGAAGAATAGTGTTGAGCGATACTGCTCGATATCTAAAAATATCGGATCGGAATGGTATCGCCGATATCACTAAATATCGCCGATATCCGATTCCGATACCGGAAGTCCCATGTAAGTCTATGGGAACAAAATATCGCAACTAAAAAAAACCTTCATTTCCTTGTAAACACTAAATATACACACATAGAATACATATATATATATATATACACATGTCATTGTGACATATATATATACATATATGTATAGTTTATACACTTCTACATAGTAAAATATCCTCTGATTCAATTGCCGGGTAAAGCCGGCTTCTGTGAAAAGACAGAAGCACCCGACATGAAATGACACTTGGTGTACATAGGGTTAACCATGTCTTTTCATGTCGTTTGCAATCTGATTTGCACAAACAATTACATCAGTCTATTTGTGCAAAATTTCACACCTGTAGGGGTTAATTAAAGGTGTAAATTCGTTGTAAAAAAAACGGACTTTTGCTACGAATTTACACCTTTAATTAACCCCTACAGGTGTGAAATTTTGCACACATAGACTGATGTAATTGTTTGTGCAAATCAGATAGCAAAGGACATGAAAAGACATGGTTAACTCTATGTAAACCAAGTGTCATTTCATGTCGGGTTCTGCATTTTCACAAAAGCCATCAATTGAATTAGCGGCTATTATACTATGTAGAAGTGTATGAACTATAAATATAAATATATATATGTGTCACAAATTCAATGACATGTATATATATATATATATGAGGTGTAAAATTGTTTAAAAAAAATGCGTGGGCTCCCGCCCTATTTTCGCAACCAGACAGACAAAGCCAGCGAATGGGGGCAGATAATAATAGCCCAGAGAGGGACCATTATTTTTGGCCCCCCCTGGCTACTAACATCTACCCCCAGACACCCCAGAAAAGACAAATCTATAATTAGATTCGCCCTTTCTGGCACTTTGCCCGTCTATTCCCATTGCCCTGTAGCGGTGGCGAATGGGTTAATATGGGGTTAAAGCCACATTGCAATTGAAAGGTGACCTTAAGCCAGGTTAATAATTCAGAGCTGTCAATTAGACAACTATCAATTATTAATCCTATTGCATGAAATAAAAATAAAACACACACACTTTAATTAAAAATCATTTTAATGAAATAAAGACACATGTTTTTGACCATCTTTTATTTGACTGCAAAAACCATTTCCTGTAATAAAAATAAAATAAAAAAGCAAAATTATTCTTACCTATCCCATGCACAGTCAGGTCCCACGGTGTAATCCTTCAGAAAGGGTTAATGTTTACTGCAGGGACCGCAGCTAATGCTGCAGCCTCACAGTAAACCCCCAAATGAATGAGTTCCTCTCCTGGCTGACAAGAGAGGAAGTGGAAAGCTTAATTGATTGCTTTCCACTTTCACTTCAGGTCAGCCAGGGACACAATCAGTGACGTCAGAGGGAACTGATTAACAAAAATAGGGGTTCCCTTCGAATAAAAAATGGCGTCGGGTCCCCCCTATTTTTGTTAACCAGCCTGATGAAGCAGACCGCTGAGGCCTGGATTTTCAGGCTGTTAAGGAGCCAAGATCCATGGACCTTGCAAGCCTGATAATACCAGGCCACAGCAGTCTGCTTAGCTTGGCTGGTTAACAAAAATAGGGGATCCCCTCGAAAAAAAAACGGCGTAGGGGTCCCCCTATTTTTGTTAACCAGCCAAGTAAAATGCAGACTGCTGCGGCCTGGTATTAAAAGACTGTCAAGGCCCATGGATTTTGGCCCTCAACAGCCTGATAATACCAGGCTACAGCAGCCCCACATTTGGCGCATCAAAAGATGTGCCAATTGTGGCACTTTACCCGGCTCTTCCCACTGCCCTGTAGCGGTGGCAAGTGGGGTAATAAGGGGTTAATGTCACCGTTGATTGCACGGTGACAATAAGCCCGGTTAATAATGGAGAGGTGTCAATAAGACACCGATCCATTATTAATCCCAAAGTTATTAAATGTATAAAAAAAAGACAAAGCAAGAAAAAAGTCTTTTAATGAAATAAAAGAGACAACACAGTTTTCATTAATTTTATTATACACTCATTCCTGCGACGCCATCGATCTCCTGTAAAAAAGAAAAAAAACAAACCAACAGTATACCACCTGTCCGACGCAGTCCATAGTAACGACAGTCCCACGACGATCCAGCTCTGCTACATCGCAATGACAGGCAGAGCCTGTCATCGCAACGCAGCACAGCTGATTACCTGCTTCCCCGGCGGTGACGTCATCGGACTGACTGCTTTACGGCCGGGATTACCCAGCAGTCACTGCAGTTATCGCGAGAAACTGCATGTGACCGCCGGGGAAAGATGATGGCGGCCATGAAGCAGTCCAGCCTGTGACCGCCGGAGATCTTCTGCCAGGTAAGTGCCGCTGACTCCTGACAGACCCGACCGACGGACACTGACAGTGACAGTGACAATCCCGATTCCGGTATCCGATAAGACGAAAATATCGGAACTAAGTATCGAAAGGCCGATAGAGCTAATATCGGCCGATACCCGATACTTGCGGTATCGTATCGCTCAACACTAGAGAAGAATCAACAACAAATGGGACACAATTGTGAAGTTGAATGAAATTTATTGGTTTTTTTAAATTTTTGTGGAAATACAAAAACTGAAAAGTGGGGCGTGCAATATTATTCGGCCCCTTTACTTTCAGTGCAGAAAACTCACTCCAGAAGTTCATTGTGGATCTCTGAATGATCCAATGTTGTCCGAAATGACTACTGATGATAAATATAATCCACCTGTGTGTAATCAAGTCTCCGTATAAATGCACCTGCTCTGTGATAGTCTCAGAGTTCTGTTTGAGGCACAGAGAGCATCATGAAGACCAAGGAACACAACAGGCAGGTCCGTGATGCTGTTGTGGAGAAGTTTAAAGCTGGATTTGGATACAAAATGATTTCCAAAACTTTAAACATCCCAAGGAGCACTGTGCAAGTGATCATATTGAAATGGAAGGAGTATCATACCACTGCAAATCTACCAAGACCCGGCCGTTCATCTAAACTTTCATCTCAGACAAGGAGAAGACTGATCAGAGATACAGCCAAGAGGCCCATGATCACTCTGGATGAACTGCAGAGATCTACAGCTGAGGTGGGACAGTCTGTCCATAGGACAACAATCAGTCGTACACTGCACAAATCTGATCTTTATGGAAGAGTGGCAAGAAGAAAGCCATTTCTCATATCCATAAAAAGTGTCGTTTAAAGTTTGCAACAAGCCACTTGGGAGACACACCAAACATGTTGAATAAGGTGCTCTGGTCAGATGAAAGCAAAATAGAACTTTTTGGCAACAATGCCAAAAGATATGTTTGGAATAAAGGCAACACACCATCCCCACTGTCAAACATGGTGGTGGCAGCATCATGGTTTGGGCCTGCTTTTCTTCAGCAGGGACAGGGTAGATGGTTAAAATTGATGGAAAGATGGATGGAGCCAAATACAGGACCATTCTTGAAGAAAACCTGTTGGAGTCTTCAAAAGACCTGAGACTGGGGGGAGATTTGTCTTCCAACAAGACAATGATCCCAAACATAAAGCAAAATCTACAATGGAATGGTTCACAAATAAACGTATTCAGGTGTTAGAATGGCCAAGTCAAAGTCCAGACCTGAATCCAATCGAGAATCTGTGGAAAGAGCTGAAAACTGCTGTTCACAAACGATCTCCATCCAACCTTACTGAGCTCGAGCTGTTTGCCAAAGAAGAATGGGCAAAAATTTCAGTCTCTCGATGTACAAAACTGATAGAGACATATCCCAAGAGACTTGCAGCTGTAATCGCAGCAAAAGGTGGCGCAAACAAAGTATTAAGTTAAAGGGGCCGAATAATTTTGCACGCCCCACTTTTCAGTTTTTGTATTTCCACAAAAATTTAAAATAACCAAGAAATTTTGTTCAACTTTACAACTGTGTCCCACTTGTTGTTGATTCTTCACCAAAAATTAACATTTGGTATCTTTATGTTTGAAGCATGATATCTGAGAAAAGGTTGAAAAGTTTCATGGCTCTGAATACTTTTGCAAGGCACTGTAAGTAAGGTTAGCATATTTAATCCCTCTTTCACAGCTAACTGTTTCTAGAATATTGTATATACAGGTGCTTCTCACAAAATTAGGATATCATCAAAAAGTTAATTTATTTCAGTTCTTCAATACAAAAAGTGAATCTCATATATTATATAGAGTCATTATAGAGTGATTTATTTCAGGGGTTTAATTCTGTTAATGTTGATGATTATGGCTTACAGCCAATGAAAACCCCAAAGTCATTATCTCAGTAAATTAGAATACTTTATAACACCAGTTTGAAAAGATAATTTTAAAATCTGAAATGTTGGCCTACTAAAATGTATATTCAGTAAATGCACTCAATACTTGGTCGGGGCTCCTTTGGCATCAGTTATTGCATGAATGCGGCGTGGCATGGAGGCGATCAGCCTGTAGCACTGCTGAGGTGTTATGGAAGCCCAGGTTGCTTTGATAGGAGCATTCAGCTCATCTGCATTGTGGGGTCTGGTGTCTCATCTTCCTCTTTACAATACCTATGGGATTAAGGTTAGGTGAGTTTGCTGCCAAGTCCTGCTAGAGAATAAAATTTCCAACTCCAAAAAGCTTGTCAGCAGAGGGAAACATGATTTTTGTCTTGATAAAACACAGTGGACCTACACCAGTAGATGACATGGCTCCCCAAACCATCACTGATTGTGGAAACTTCGCACTAGACCTCAAGCAGCTTGGATTGTGCCCTTTCCACTCTTCCTCCAGACTCTGGGACCTTGATTTCCAATGTCTGGTGTGAAGTATCCACAATTAATGATGGTTTGGGAGCCATGTCATCTGCTGGCGTAGGTCCACTGTGTTTTATCAAGACGAAAGTCAGCGCAGCCGTCTACCAGGAAATTTTAGAGCACTTCATGCTTCCCTCTGTCAACAAGTTTATTGGAGATGGAAATTTCATTCTCCAGCAGGACTTGGCACCTGTCCACACTGCCAAAAGTACCAATACCTGGTTTACAAACAACAGTATCACTGTGCTTGATTGGCAGCAAACTCGCCTGACCTTAACCCCATAGATAATCTATGGGGTAATATAAAGAGGAAGATGAGAGACACCAGACCCCACAATGCAGACGAGCTGAAGGCTGCTATCAAAGCAACCTGGGCTTCCATAACACCTCAGCAGTGCCATAGGCTGATCGCCTCCATGCCACATCGCATTGATGCAGTAATTAATGCCAAATGAGCCCCGACCAAGTGTTGCTAGTGCTATAAAGTATTCTAATTTACTGAGATAATGACTTTTGGGTTTTCATTGGCTGTAAGCCATAATCATCAACATTAACAGAATTAAACCCCTGAAATAGATCACTCTGTAATGACTCTATATAACATGAGTTTCACTTTTTGTATTGAAGAACTGAAATAAATTAACTTTTTGATGATATTCTAATTTTGTGAGATGCACCTGTATGTTTCCAATCCCCTATGCAAAGCACAAAAAGACATTCTATTATACCCACAGATGGTGTGGTCTGGTCCAATGGTCTAGAGCGGGCTCTTCTTCTCTTCTTGTGGTTACCGTCCTCCTTCCAGGCTTTGTGTAGATGAAGCGTCCGTCGTAATCCACACAGTGTCCTCCATCGTGCTCATGTGCAGACGTACTTCTCTCTGCTCTGCTTGTAGTGCTGTGGGGTGCATGTGCCAGGAAGGGTCAAAGAGCATCAATGACCCGTAAGTAACGCCGGCAGGGCAGAGAGAAGTGTGCCTACTCAGGTGCGAGATGGGAGACATTGTGTGGATGACATAGGACGCACCATAAGAAGAGAGGAGGCGCCGAATCAAGACCAGAGACACCTATTGGACCTGACCGCGCTGTCTGGGAGTATAATAAATAGTATATTTTGTGTGGTCTGGGGACATATATGCAACATACTAAAAGGCAGTAACAGAAGGCTTACAGGTTTAAAGAGTTTTTCTACCATATTTAAAAAAAGAGGGATGCTGCCCTGCTAAAGGAAAAAAAGAAAGCATGCTTTTCTTCATAACCCATACCCTACCTCAGTCATGACAGAAGGACCACCAGTCACAAAACTCTGCAGTCAATGAATGTCTGCAGCGGTGAGGTGAATGGTGGCTGCACATGCAACTAAAAATTATGCAAATTGATTTATAGGACCTGGTCCAGCAGCCAGGTCAGTAACCTGTGGCTGTCAGACAGGAACCATGATAGCCACCCCCTACCTACCAGCATCCGCAGGTATTCTTTTGAATCGCCGACCTGGTGTAAAGTCACTTGTCCTTCACGTTACAACTATGATTTTGCCCCTGACCGGCTAATCAAAAGAGGAGCCAGGGATGGTGTCAAATAAGAGCTGGTTCTCAGGGCTATTGTCCAGCAGTAACAGATCTCTGATGCAGTCCCTGGACCAGGTCCTGAGAATTCAATTTCCCCATATCTACAAACAAGAGAAAATAATAAGGATCTTCTCGATTCTGCACAGAAAAGCCAAATACTAGCCTCACTTAATAACAATGAGGCTAATTCTTGTGCGGATCTGCAGTGCACTCACATCGTATCTGCAGCAAGGGTGCAGCAGAAAGTTGACCTCCAGCTCATTTTCTAGCCAGATACTTGCATTTATTACAGGTCTTATTTGTTATATGCAAACCCATTAAGTGTCCACATTCTCTAAAGATGTAAATGTGTCAGTGATTTAAAAACTATCAGATCCTGTAGTAACTGAAAAAAGTACCACAGAGGAAAAACCTGTTGTAATTTCTAATGATTCCAAGTATAATAAAGGAATGCAAATTACAAAGTTCACCTCCTCCTCCAGTCATATGGTTCATTATGGACGTTCATGATCCAAGCTGCTGGCTAATGTGTGACAAATACAGGAGGGAGTAATCAATAGTAAGAGGACGACAAATGACTGGATCCAACTAGTCTGTAAGATTTTACTCTGTAGACTAAGGGTACCGTCACACTCAGCGACGCAACAGTGATCCCGACAACGATACGACCTGGCAGGGATCGTTGCTGCGTCGCTTTGTGGTCGCTGGTGAGATGCCAAACAGTCAGATCTTCCCAACGACGCAGCAACGATCGGCGACCCGTAGCGATCTGTGTAACGATGTGTCTCCTATGTGTCTCAGTGCTGAGCCGCTAGTGAGATCGTTCGTAAAAGGTGTCAAATACACCAATGCATGCTACCCAGCGGGATCTCAATTATCAAAGAAATGTCCAGGCATTTCTGACACGACCAGCGATCTCACAGCAGGGGCCTGATCGCTGGTACGTGTCAAACTTAGCGAGATCGCTAGCGAGGTCGCTGTTGCATCACAAAACTTGTGACTCAGCAGCGATCTCGCTAGCGATCTCGCTTAGTGTGACAGGGGCTTAAGGTAGTGCAATAATGCATCTCCCTATATGGTTGGAGTCATATCATGCTCCTACTCCAGCCATGGCACAACACAATCAGCCATCCAGCCCTGGCCTTACTGAAATGTATATAGGAAATTGAATTGCTGGAACATGTTCTAAGCTGCGGTCACATTCCTGATGCCTTCGGCATGAGTCTCTAGTACGTACAGTAGCTGTAGGTGCAGCATATCACCATTAATAAAAAACAATACTATACAGAGTTTAGGAGCCCAAAAATATGCTAGTTATAACATATACAGTATATAACATCTAAAAAAGGAAATAAATACTGAATTTTACTTTCATTCAGCATCAATCCAGGAGTACCACCTGGACCACCTCCATTGATTCTCCTCGCATCTCAGTGTAGTTAGCAGTTGCATATCCGTGGTCAGATTGGATGAGGCTCCTAGTCACCAGGAGGTCTCACGACAGAAGGATCAGCAGGATAAGATCTATCTATGGATTGTGAAGGTCTTTTACGAGCAAGACAGCTTCTCTTCTGCAACTTTTTCTCTGCTCCGGTTACAGCCAGTATGCTGTCCGTTTTCGTACCTGGTCTTCTGAACTCACTTGGAACAACGAAGCTCTGGTGGCAACCTTCTGGGAAGGCCTGTACGGGTGATTAAAGGACGAACTGGCTGGTCGGGAGATAACCACTTCTCTGGATGACCTGGTGTCCCTGGCAAACCAAATTGACATTAGGTTCTAGGAGCAGACCAAAGAGGTGAACCGCTAGAGGAGATCGGTACGCTTGGCTCCCACCTTTCAATGACCGATCATTAAGCAAGTTCCTGCTGCAACTTCTTTCCTTGAACCCATGCAGATTGACCAGGTGAAGCTATCTAAGTGGCGCCAAGAGGTTTGTTGTGCTCAAGGAACACGCTTCTACTGCGGCAGCTCTGAACACTTTATTCGGTCCTGTTCCGAGAGACCGGGAAACGCCAGTGCCTTGGGTTGGTAGGAGAAGCTACCTTCCTCTCCATCGTTACCTCTGACTGTATCTGTCTCTTGTGGCAAAGGTTCTTTTGTTGAGTTGGCCCACCTGGACTCAGGCTCTACGGGCAATTTTGTTCAACAGGCTGTGGTCGAGCGGTATAAGACCCCGATCCTACATCTCCCGGATCCATTGGTGATTTTTTCAGTGGATGGAAAGCATCTTCCTGAGACCATCCAGTTCATAACAGACCCCGTGGAGCTTAAGTTGTCAATGCTTCATTCTGAGAAGATTTCTCTTCATGTGCTGTCTGGTGTCTCTTATCCTCTACTTCTAGGTCTCCTATGGCTGCTAAAACATGAACCTGTTCTGGACTGTAAGTCTGCATAAGTACTCCGTTGGGGTTAAGGTTGTCACGAAAAGTGCCTTGCTCCAATTCGTCAAATCCGGTGTAATACTATTGTAGGAACTCGAGGATTCTGATAGCGTGGGGCAATGAACAATCAGAGACGGGTTTCTTTAAATGCAAATAATGTATTTGTGAAACAGCAAAACCCCCAAAAACAATATTCAAACAACCCGTAGTGACATGCAATGAGTCCATATATATATACACAAGTCCAGTTATATGAATCCGGATATATAAGTCCTTGAACCTCTATAGCGAGGGTGGTAAAGTTCTTATGACGGAGTCCTCACACAAATGTGACCACAAGGTAAGTCTGATGAACAGGTAACGTGGCTGGACTTACACCCTGCTGGTGTGTGAAGAGTCAAATCCAGGTATGCAGAAAACACAGGGAGGTCCAGGAACAAGTTAATCTCAGTTGTGGCTTAATTCAGTGAAGTCCAACAACAAGTTCATAAGTCAGTAAGGTTCCAGTAATAGTTCCAACAGCTCTCACCAGAGGTAATGCGCAAAGGGTTAAACAGCAACAGTTCAGAAACACAGTTCTTATCAGATGGAGTGAACCAAGGGTTAAATTCCCAAATCAACAGTTTAGTGACAACACAGTACTTTGTGCAACTTACATATGCAGAGAATGTCCAGAGCCATGGGTAGAAACTGCTGTGGCAGAGAAACACCTGAAGATAACCTGGTTATGCACTTCCCTGGTAAATACACAACGATCTGTGAGGAACAAGCAGCTGGGTTGCAGTGAAACAGAAGCAGAATATTCCAGCAGTGAAGCCAGCACCTGAGCCGGGTTTTAAACAAACGAACAGGAAGTAGGGCACAGAAAACAGCAAACTCCATCTTAACAAAGGGCAAAATCATTGACAAAGTTACCTAGAAAACCCGGAATACTGACATTCGGTCTCCTACTTCTCCCGCTAATTTGCCTGGCCTACCTGCAGCATATTTGATGTATGCAGGCGTCTTTGACAAGAAAGAGGCTGAAACCTAGCCACCACATAGGCCGTAAGACCGATTGACCTCCTTCCTGGTGCATCACCTCCATGAGGCCGAATCTGTCCCGTGTCCCAGGCCGAGACTCGTGCCATGTCCGAGTGTATAGAAGAGAACCTTGCTAGGGAATTTATCCGGAAATCCTCCTCTCCATCCAGAGCTGGGTTTTTTGTTTGTTAAGGAGAAGGACAGTTCTCTGTAACACTGCATTTACTATAGGGCCCTTAACCAAATCACTGTAAAAAATAAGTACCCCCTACCTCTGATCTCCGAGCTGTTTGATCACCTGAAGGGTTCCAGAGTTTTCATGAAGCTTGACCTATGAGGGGCATACAACCTGGTTTGAATTCACCAGGAAGACGAATGTAAGATGGCTTTCAACACCAGCGATGGCCATTACGAGTATCGTGTTATGTCGTTTGGACTCTAATGTCCCAGCTGTCTTCCAAGAACTGGTGAAGAACATTTTACGGGACCTGTTACACATGTGTGTGGTAGTATACCTAGACGACATCTCGATATTCTATCCCGATCTGCCAACACACAGGAGGGACGTTCACCAGGTTCTGCTAAGGTTAAGAACCTGTCATCTCTATGCCAAATGTGAAAGTGCATCTTCGAACAGTCCTCCCTTCTGTTTCTTGGATACATCGTTTCTGGGATCGGTCTGAAGATGGATCCAGGGAAGGTATCTGCCATCTGAAGTGGCCTTGTCCAGATGGTCTTAAGGCTATACAGCGGTTTCTCGGGTTTGCAAATTACTATCGTCAATTTATTCCTCATTTTCTGCCCTGACCCGCATAGAGGTCAATCCTAAGGAATCTTGCAGCCAGGGGTCTCCATGGAGACCATCAGGACAATGAGATCGCATCACGTTTTCCTGATGGAAATGTGGTGCCCCTAAGGGTCCAGTCGCCACAGAGGTACTGCATCTCAACCAGAGGTGTGGTATCCCTTCTTTCAGGTAAGATGGAGATACTTAACCTGGCTTTGACACAACACTACATCCATCACACACTATAGCAGCAGTTCCACTCCTATCCCTGCTGGCTAGGAAAGAGGGTGAGAAGGTGGGTGGAGCTTGAGAGTTAGAGCAGGAGAATTGAGGGAGGTGAGAGAGCGTCTTCCTGTAGGGGAAGAAGAGGAAAGATGTGCATAGGCAACCTTCTCATAGGTGAAGGATGGAAGAGATAGAACCGTGCAGCAGTCTCCTAGTCTGGAGGAACTGCTAGACAGACAGAAAGACTGAAAGGTAGCTCCCTGAAGGGGAAAGGGATTTCTCAGAGGCACGGGCAGGACAAGTGTTACCCGTTGGGCTCGTTCCAGGCTGACGGACGTCAACTGGGGGAAAATCCAGGTCGCAGAAGGGTCTCAGCCCCTAGCCTAGTGGAGCGTACAACAGGACTCAACTAGCAAGTCGACAGCTGTGGCAACTTTAGGGGTCACAGCCAACAACCACAACTATCTTCTCCGGAAAGGCAGCTATAAAGAATCAAGGAAACACTTTGGGCACGTTATCCGACAGGGTTCTCAGCTGCTGGCCTGGGACACTGATTGTGTGATGCTGGGAAGGAAGAGGAGTAGAAATCAGCACAGTGAGACGGCCAGGGGAGGCACATACTGAAAGGGAGCTCTGGACAGGTGTTCTCCATCTACCTGGAAGTTGGCTGGATTCCTCACCTGGAGGACGTGGCACCAAGCGGGCACCTGTGTGCACCAGAACTGTGAGAAAAGATTTGGAAACTGCATCTGACTGTGTCCTCTCAAGTTCTTCCTGCGACACTCACTCAGCACTGCTATATCCCTTGCTACGTACTACATCTTCACCATCTTCTACATTCTACATGTGCCCTGGGACATAGTTCCACCTGCAGGGAACTTTACCAACTCTGTTGCATCAGCATCAGTCCCAGAGAATCTGCACTGCAGCGCTGGTCACCTCTGACCAGAAACCACAGGTGGCGTCACGAATACCTTATTACAAACTCTATTATCCCCTGTAAATATTCCCCTTTTATTGGAAGCCCAGGTCTACGGACGGGTCACTGCCCTGTGACACTTCCCCTTTAAGAAGCGGCCTGGTACTGAGTTCCCCCCTGTGGCGGGCGATCCAGAAGCACTCTAGGAGCCCACTCCGTGAGCGATTTCCTCGATGTCACTGTTGACTGCGGCATCAGAGGGGTTAAATACCCGCGATCAGTGCTAGCACCGATCGTGGGCATTGCTGCAGTGTATCAGCTCTCACATGGAGCTGACACCTGCACCCAATCATGTCGGCACTCATCGTGAGCCTCCGTGATCACAGCGCCATATGCACTGTGGTTTGCGGGAATCTGTGCCCAGGAGAAACCTTTGTGATGCAATATAACTTCCTCTTGTGTTGTGGCTGTGCTCAGTTTTGTTATGGTGTATGACCTGTGATATGAAACTGTTTTATTCAACCTCACCTTAAAATGCTGTCTGTTCCTCACCCAGTTTAGCTCTGCACAGCTGTTTCAGTTTCAGTAAATGACTGTGTTTTAACCTACATGAAAATAATGATCATTATCACTGGTTTAGTCGATGTGAATACTTTTCCTTTTTCTGGCTAACACGGTACCACAATATAATTTATTATGGTACATCACTGGTTTAGTATAATTTGTTGCTCATACACCTGACTATAATCCTATAAAATCCCTGATTTTGTGCAAGTTTACCTAGAATTGATGCTATTCTGAAGGCATAGACACCAAATATTGATTTAGATGTTTTCTTTTGTTAATTCACTTTTCATTTTGTTAATTGATAAAATTAAACACTTTTTTTTTATAGCATCCTTTCATTGCAGCAGTTTTCCACACCTGCCTAGAACATGGGTACTTCACTATATAACTACCCATTTAGACCCATACCACCCCAGGTTATTTTGGCCTTGATCCAGTTTTGGGTATCTGTGTGAATGTCTGAATAAAATCACATTTTTAAGTTTTTTTTTATTTTTTGTATGTTTTTATTTCTGGTCATTTCTTGAAAAATACATATATGCATCATATTACAAATAAAAAAAAAGAGGAAGCTTGCTTCTGAAAGTGACAAATGTAAGGTTGAACATTTAAAATCAGGAAATGCATTTCAGAATAAACATTAAAATGATAGATTAGTAAAAAACAGACTGTCCTGAAAAGCACTCGAGGATATAAAAACTGTAAGCTGATTTTCAGCAACCTGTGCCAGGCAGCTGCTGCCAAGGCAAACAAGATCATAGGTTGCATGAAGAAGGGCCAGACATTGACTATTCTGTGCAGTTTAAGCAAGGCTGCAGAGATTACTGGAGCAGAAGCAGAGGTGTTCATAATAACGGATTTATTTAATATTAAGAATTATTAGCAAAAGTGTTCTCGTTTAGCAGATTAAGAACAATCAAATTATGATTCTTAAAAAGCACCTGTCATTTGCCATAAATATGTAATTTCTTTACCTTATCTAAATATCTTTATAATCTAAATCTGGAGATTTTTTTTTGGTTTGTTCCTGCGCCTCTACATTCCTGAGATATGGCTCCCTTTTTGTTTATAAAACTAGTCTTATTAGCCAAATGTCACATGATCGTGATGGGTTGGCATGACAAACGGGGGTCTGCAGGAGACCCCTGTCCTTGTGATTGCAGATCTGTTATGAGCACCGCCACGTGGCCGGCGTCCATAGCAGATGATGATTTTTACTACACATAGGGCTCAAGTCCCATGTGTATGTAAGGGGTGTACCGGAACCATGTGATACTCCACTCCCTTAATGTACATATTGCCTTGAATGTAAATATGAGATATATATTATATATTTGTTTGAATGTATATTATATTGTATTTTAGCGCGTGGTAATCTTATACATGGGCATGTTAGTAGACTTCGGATAGGAGTTTAGTGTAATAGATAGTTAACATAGGAGGAGCCAACCGTGGATAAGATAGAAAGGGTTTTCCCTGTTTAGAGTAGTTGGGCCATAGAGCACGTATCGGGCGGACAGCTCCGTAACGTTAGAAGCAAGAAGCCCAGCTGTCCGAGGTCCAGTGGGCCAGAAGTGCAGCCGAAGCAGCAGTGGTGTCAGCAGTGGTGGAACAGAAGCTAGAGCAGAGGTCACAACAGTACAAGGATGCAGGTCGCTCTAGAATTTGGCAGCTTACTGCATGGGCAGATGTCCTCATGTCCGGGACAAAACTGATGAGGGAACTCCTAAGCATAGTGAGTCTGAACAAGTTGCAACTGGACTGTGTCTCTGTTTGTGCGACCAGAGGGGGTCTTAAGCAACATGGAGAAGACCCTGAAGGTGCGGAGAGCAGAGAGGCAAGTACACTGGCAATGGGACATTCTTTGTATGTGAGGGGAGACCAGGGCATGCAAGAGCAGATATCAGCCACGACTACAGCCCTGGCCCTACCCCACCTGTAGCACAAACGATCAGACGATCCTAAGGAGACTATTGACGCAAGCAAAAAGTACAAAAAAAAGTTTTAACAATATAAAAAGTTCAAATCACCCCCTTTTGCCCCATTCAAAATAAAACAATAAAAAATACATATTTGGTATTGTTGCATTCAGAAACACAATCAAATTATAAAAAGAATGAATCCGATTGGTAAACTCTAACAAAAAAAAATCAAAACATCAAAATTATGTTTTTTTTGTTTGCCTTAACAATACAATAAAAGGCGATCAAAGCATTTCATCTACTCCAAAATGGTATCAATTTTACTGCCAATAGAGCAGAGAAAAAAAATGCTGAAAAAATGCTGCACATGAACATAGCTCTTTATTGCATTGTCTGTTTTCTTTTTGGTCACAGATACACACAAACACGTATGGGTTGGTTCATCAAGACTGGTGCGATTCATGTCTTGATAACGAGATGTGCTGGAGTCAGACGTTCACGAGTCACGACTCATGAATCAAGAGCATTGGATGAGCAGCATACATTTCTGTGTGCGTCTAGTCATAAATCTTACTCTAGTCCCGGCTGGAAAAAGACTTGTGGCATAGCAAACGCCGTTGCTCATCATGAATTTGATGAGCGGTTGTCAACCTACCCTCCGTTGTGCCCAGTGTTTCCAACTTGACTTTTTATTTTTTTCTCAACAGCTCATCAAAAAATCACGGACAAACAGTATTTTTTACAAACTCATTGGAAAAAACCATAATAAATCATCATTATTATAAGTGATCCGGAACCCATAATTCTAAAATTCTGATATGGAGACATCAGCTGTAGTCACTGCAAACTGTAAAATAATGATAATTACAGTGAAAATCTGTATAAGTGTCTTCTGCTTAAAAAAAAAAAACAGGGACAGGGACAAAAACAGGGATTTTTGTGTGTACTCACCGTAAAATCCTTTTCTCCGAGCCAATCATTGGGGGACACAGGACCATGGGTGTTATGCTGCTGCCACTAGGAGGACACTAAGCAATACACAAAAAAAGGTTAACTCTTCCTCCTGCAGTATACACCCTCTGCTGGCTCTATCCTGAACCAGTTTGGTGCCAAAGCAGTAGGAGCTCACAACAGAAGTGCAATATGTTGAAACCAAACAACTACAAGCCAATGGGCTACGAGGATGGGTGCTGTGTCCCCAATAATTGGCTCGGAGAAAAGGATTTTACGGTGAGTACACACAAAAATCCTTGTTTTTTGTTCCTGTCCGTAAAAAAAAAATTAAGGCGGCCGTGGGGCTCGTTCCAGGACTGGCGGACGCCAGCTGGGATAATCCAGATCGCAGAAGGGACTCGGTCCCTAGCCTATTGGAGAACTTTAAGACTCAGCTAGCAAGCCGACAGCTGTGACAACAAAAATTGCAAAACGTGTACCCATATATTACCAACAAATACAGTCTGCGTACCAAACACAAATCAGGACTATAAGGTCATGGGTTCCTTTTCATGTACATCCTCCAATGTGGTGTACATGATACAATGTACAAGGTGCCCTGGAGCTATCTATATTGGGGAAACCATGCAAAAACTACAAACAAGGATACAATCAGGAATGAAATGGACACGCCTGTGGGAAAACATTTCTCTGGAACTGGACATTGTATGACAGACTTAAAAGTCTTAATACTAAAAGGTCATTTTAAGGATGACAGGGAGAGAAAACTATGGGAATTCAAACTTATTAGGATGTTCAATACTTTGACACTAGGACTCAACTTAACACCCGGTTTTATGGGTCACTACATAGACACAGTTCACACCTTCACCAGAAGGACTCCAGATAGCTAAGAACACATTCCCACTAGCTCTCCATTTGTAAGAAAATGCTAATTCGATTTCCTTTGCTTATCTTTTGAAGGCATCACACCTCCCAGGTCTTGAACAAATTTCCTACTATAGTAAGCATCTAAAGCCCCCGTCTCACATAGCGATATCGCTAGCGAGATCGCTGCTGAGTCACTAGTTTTGTGACTAGTTTTGTGACGCAGCAGCGAGCTCACCAGTGATATCGCTGTGTGTGACATTCAGCGACGATCAGCCCCCCTGCTGGGTATCGCTGATCGTCGCTGAAATGTCTGGACATCGCTGCGTGTGACAGGCGGGAGACCAGCGATCCGCTGGTAACCAAAGTACACAGCGGGTTTCCAGGCGCGGGCTGTGCCTGGAAACCCGCTGTGTACCTTGGATACCAGCGCCCTGATGCAGGGAGCTGGTAACCAAGGTACACAGCGGGTTTCCAGGCACCGCGCAGCGCCTGGAAACCCACTGTGTACCTTGGTTACCAGCTCCCTGCATCAGGGCGCTGGCATCCAAGGTACACTGCGGGTAACTAGCGATGTTTACCCGCAGTGTCCTTGTGCTGATCGCTGCCTGAGCTGCCTGTTTGGCAGCTCAGCAGCGATAATGTAGCGACACACCAGCGATCCTGATCGTTGTCGGGATCGCTGGTGTATCGCTATGTGAGACCCAGCCTTTATGTGTCTTTCTTATTATTCCAAATGTAATCTTGCCTGAAGAAGGAGCCTTTGAGCTCTGAAAGCTTGCGAACATATAATTTTCTGGTTAGCCAATAAAGGTATCACTTTAAGAATGCTCTTGTCATAATTTGACGGAAAAGTATTCACATCGATTTTTCTGGCTAACACGGTACCACAATATAATTTATTATTGTACATCTCGAGATATCTAAATGTATTTGATTTGCTTTATACACAGGACATTTTACAAAGCAAATAAGCAATAAAAGCAAAGACAATGAGGTTCACATGCTGGGGATATTGGCCAGTTCTGCAAGTCCAGCATCCTAGCAGATCAGTAGGTATTGGCATCATAAATACGTTTGTAAGACGTTACATCCCTGACATCTAGTGGTGGACAGGAACTACAAGTATTACAGGAGGGACATCGGGATTGTAAGCAACATCTATGATCATAGCAGGCATAATAGTTTCAGAAATTTGGCACTGGGGCCTACTAGCTTCATGTTACATCACTGAATCAAATAAATGATGTTTCAACTGTCCCGTTCTACAGAGAAAGTGGTGAAAAAAAAAAGCATGGACCACACCTGCAAAAAATCCAAGTAGCCATGAAACACCTTCCTCAAGCTCTGAAATCAGAGCAAAAATAGGCTGGCAATGGCTTCATACAGTCTGATCAGAATGGTAAAACTAAGAACCTTATATTCAGTAATATATATTTTTGCCTAGCAGCATGAATTCAATGTATGATGTTTTGGAGGTATGCTCTTTTTTCATTTTATAAGAAATTAATTGGTAAAAGAGCAAAACATCTTCTGGAGAGGAATAGTGTCAAACACTAAGGCTGCATTTACATTTAAAGATTATTGTTCTTAAGAAGTCCACAATAAGCTTTCAGTGCAAAAGGCTGCCAGTCACTTGATGAAAGATCAATATGCTCAGTCATTTAGTCATCGGGGAAAATTAATTTTTAGGCAAAGCAAAAGATCATCGTTCTCGGCGGTACATTGCCCTGTGTAAACAAGACTCTAATTAGATTTGCCCTTTCTGGCACTTTGCCCGTCTATTCCCATTGCCCTGTAGCGGTGGCGAATGGGTTAATAAGGGGTTAAAATGACCTTGCAATTGAAAGGTCACTTTAAGCCAGGTTAATAATTGAGAGCTGTCAATTAGACAACTATCAATTATTAATCCTATTGTATGAAAGAAAAATCAAACACACACACTTTAATAAAAAAGAAGTTTAATGAAATAATCACACAGTTTTTTACCATATTTTATTTACCTGCTAAAACCATTTCCTGTAATAAAAATAAAATAATAAAGCAAAATTATTCTTACCAATCCGATGCACAGTCATGTCCCATGGTGTAATCCTTCAGAAAGGGTTAATGTTTACTGCAGGGACCGCAGCTAATGCTGCAGCCTCACAGTAAACCCCCAAATGAATGAGTTCCTCTCCTGGCTGACAGGAGAGGAAGTGGAAAGCTTAATTGATTGCTTTCCACTTTCACTTCAGGTCAGCCAGGGACACCATCAGTGACATCAGAGGGAACTGATTAACAAAAATAGGGGTTCCCTTCGAAAAAAAAATGGCGTGGGGTCCCCCCTATTTTTGTTAACCAGCCAGATGAAGCAGACCGCTGAGGCCTGGATTTTCAGGCTGTTAAGGAGCCAAGATCCATGGACCTTGCCAGCCTGATAATACCAGGCCACAGCAGTCTGCATATCTTACATAGTTATTAAGGTTGAAGGAAGATTTTAAGTCCATCTAGTTCAACCCATATCCTATCCTAACCTGCCCTAACATGTTGATCCAGAGGAAGGCAAAAAAAAACCCAAGTGGCAAACAGTAAGCTTCACATTGGGGAAAAAAATTCCTTCCCGACTCCACATACGGCAATCAGACTAGCTCCCTGGATCAACGCTGTATCTAGGAAACTAGTGAATATAGCCTGTAATATTAGACTTTTCAAGAAAGGCATCCAGTCCCCTCTTAAATTTTAGTAAGGAATCACTCATTACAACATTAGACGGCAGAGAGTTCCATAGTCTCACTGCTCTTACAGTAAAGAATCTGCATCTGTGATTATGGCTAAACCTTCTTTCCTCCAGACGTAGAGGATGCCCCCTCGTCCCCGTCACAGGTCTAAGAGTAAAAAGATCATTAGAAAGGTCTTTGTACTGTCCCCTCATATATTTGTACATTGTAATAAGATCACCCCTAAGCCTTCGTTTTTCCAAACTAAATAACCCCAAGTGTAATAACCTGTCTTGGTATTGCAGACCCCCCCAGTTCTCTAATAACCTTGGTCGCTCTTCTCTGCACCCGCTCCAGTTCAGCTATGTCTTTCTTTTACACCGGAGACCAGAACTGCACACAGTATTCTAAGTGTGGTCGCACCAGTGACTTGTATAGAGGTAAAATTATGTTCTCCTCATGAGCATCTATGCCTCGTCTAATGCATCCCATTATTTTATTTGCCTTGGCAGCAGCTGCCTGACATTGGCCACTAAATGTGAGTTTGTCGTCCACCCATACACCCAAGTCTTTTTCAGTGACAGTTTTGCCCAGTGTTTTACAATTAAGCACATAATTATACATCTTATTTGTTCTACCCAAGTGCATGACCTTACATTTATCCCCATTAAAGCTCATTTGCCATTTATCAGCCCAAGCTTCTAGTTTACATAAATCCTCCTGTAATATAAAATTATCCTCCTCTGTATTTATTACCCTGCAGAGTTTAGTGTCATCTGCAAATATTGAAATACTACTCTGTATGCCCCCTACAAGGTCATTAATAAATATGTTAAAGAGAAGCGGCCCCAATACTGACCCCTGTGGTACCCCACTGCTAACCGTGACCCAGTCCGAGTGTGCTCCATTAATAACCACCCTTTGTTTCCTATCCATGAGCCAGTTCTTAACCCACTTACACATATTTTCCCCTATCCCCATTGTTCTCATTTTATGTATCAACCTTTTGTGTGGCACTGTATCAAAAGCTTTTGAGAAGTCCATGAACACCACGTCCACTGCATTCCCTTGGTCCAGTCCTGAACTTACCCCTTCATAAAAGCTTATCAGATTAGTCTGACAAGAACGGTCCCTTGTAAACCCATGCTGATACTGTGTCATGAGGTTATTCAGCTTCAGATACTCCAATATAGTATCCCTTAAAAAACCCTCCAGGATTTTACCCACAGTAGATGTTAAGCTCACTGGCCTATAATTTCCAGGTTCAGTTTTTGCCCCCTTTTTGAATATTGGCACCACATTTGCTATACGCCAGTCCTGTGGTACAGACCCAGTTATTATGGAATCTTTAAAGATTAAAAATAAAGGTCTATCTATAACTGTACTTAATTCCTGCAGTACTCGGGGGTGTATCCCATCCGGGCCCGGGGATTTGTCAACTTTAGTGATTTTTAGACGCCGCCGTACATCCTGCTGGGTTAAGCATGTGACATTTAATGGAGAAATTTTTTTATCTCTGATCATGTTATCTGTCATGGGATTTTCTTGTGTAAATACAGTTGAAAAAAAGTCATTTAGCATATTGGCTTTTTCCTCATCCTCATCCACCATTTCACCCAGACTATTTTTAAGGGGACCAACACTATCATTTTTTAGTTTCTTGCTATTTATGTAGTTAAAGAATATTTTGGGATTATTTTTACTTTCTCTGGCAATGAGTCTCTCTGCCTCAATCTTTGCTGTCTTGATTTGCTTTTTACAGAATTTATTCAGTCTTCTGTATTTATTTAATGCCTCTTCACTACCTACTTGCTTTAATTCCCTAAACGCTTTCTTTTTGTCCCTTATTGCACCCCTTACAGCTTTATTTAGCCATAGTGGTTTCCTCCTAATTCTAGCATGTTTATTCCCATAGGGTATATACTGTGCACAGGTCCTATTCAGGATACTAATAAATGTCTCCCATTTTCTTTGTGTATTTTTATGTCTCAGGATATCGTCCCAGTTTATTGCACCAAGATCATCTCTCATCCGTTGGAAATTTGCCTTCCTGAAGTTTAGTGTCCTTGTAACCCCTCGACTACACATCTTATTAAAGGATACATGAAAGCTTATTATTTTGTGATCACTATTACCCAAGTGACCCCCAACCCTTATATTTGATATGCGGTCTGACCTGTTGGTTAATATTAGGTCTAGCAGTGCCCCCCCTCTTGTTGGGTCCTGAACTAGTTGTGAAAGGTAATTGTCTCTCATAGTTGCCAAAAACTTATTACCTTTGCTGGAACTGCAGGTTTCTGTTCCCCAATGTATTTCAGGGTAGTTGAAGTCCCCCATAATAATGACTTCTCCTTGAGTCGCTGCTTCATCTATTTGCTTTACGAGGATATTCTCTGTTGCTTCCATTATTTTAGGAGACTTATAACAAACCCCTATCAGTAATTTATTATTTTTCCCCCCTCCCCTAATCTCCACCCACAGAGACTCTACATCTTCATTAGATTCACAGATATCACGCAGGATGGGTTTTAAGGATGATTTTACATATAAACACACACCCCCACCTCGCTTATTTTTACGGTAATTTCTAAACAGACTATAGCCCTGTAAATTAACCGCCCAGTCGTGGCTCTCATCCAGCCAAGTCTCAGATATCCCCACCATGTCATAATTATGTTCCAACAAAATTAATTCTAATTCCGCCATTTTGTTGGTGAGGCTTCTAGCATTAGTATACATGCACTTTATGTATCTCTCTGAACTTCTATTCTTTCTTAAATTATTAACTGTTCTAACCCCACCCCCCATGCCACCCCCACCCCCAATTTCATTATTTGTGCCCAGGTCTCTATCTGTACTGCCTTCCCCTCCTATAAAATGAATACCCTCCCCCCCAGTCCCTAGTTTAAAGACTCCTCCAACCTTCTAGCCATTTTCTCCCCCAGCACAGCTGCACCCTCCCCATTGAGGTGCAGCCCGTCCCTAGCATAGAACCTGTAGCCAACTGAGAAGTCGGCCCAGTTCTCCAGGAACCCAAACCCCTCCTTCCTACACCAATTCTTGAGCCACTTATTAACCTCCCTAATCTCCCGTTGCCTCTCTGGTGTGGCACGTGGTACCGGCAGTATTTCAGAAAATACCACGTTGGAGGTCCTTGCTTTAAGCTTGCAGCCTAATTCCCTGAAATCATCTTTAAGGACCTTCCACCTGCCTCTAACTTTGTCATTTGTGCCAATGTGCACCATGACCGCTGGGTCCTCACCAGCCCCTCCCAGTAATCTGTCAACCCGATCAGCGATGTGTCGGACTCGAGCGCCAGGTAGGCAGCACACTGTTCGACGATCCCTGTCTTTGTGACAGATTGCCCTATCTGTTCCCCTAATAATTGAGTCCCCCACTACCAGCACCTGTCTGGCCTGCCCTGCTCTCCTAATTCCCCCCTTACTGGAGCAGACACTCCCCCGGCTTTCAGAGGACATGCCTGGCTGCAGCAGTGCTACCCCTGTACTGACAACCCCCTCATCTGCCAACTTTGCAAACTTATTGGGGTGTGCCAGATCAGGACTAGCCTCCCTGGCGCTCTTCCCTCTACCCCGCTTTCTAACTGTCACCCAGCTTCCTACTTCAGTGTCCTGCAGCTCCATCCTATCATCCCCCCCTCATCTATCCCATTGAGCGTCTGCTCAGTGAGCAGAAGACTCCTTTCCATATTGTCTATGGATCTCAGTGTTGCCAGCTGCACATTTAGATCCAAGATTTGGGCTTCCAAATGCACAACGTGCTCACATCTCACACAGCAGTATGCATCCTCGACCAGCTGTTCAAGGACTGCATACATGTGGCAAGATGTACACTGGATGGCATTGGCAATAGTGGAGCACATATCTAATGGGGATTTCACCAGACAGCAAAGATAAGTAAAAATAAATAAAAAGTATTAATAAAATATAACCGCAATTCAGTAATTCCTCCCTTGGAAACTCCCTGAATCCAAAGTCACTGAATCTCAAGTCACACTTACCACCGGTCACACTCAGCTCGCTCACACTCGCTGAAGCAGAAGATTTAAAGAGATTTTTTTTTTTTCTCCTTCAGCAGCAAATCACCCTGCTGCTCTAATGCACTTCCAAAAAGACTTGAGTCCCAACCAGCTGGCCCTTATAAACCCTTAATTATGAACCCCCACCCTTAATTAACCCCTTGTGAATATAGCTACACCAAGATTTAAATGCAATATAGTTAATGTAGCGCTTCCCACGGCTGTGGGGCGTCGGGACATGGCATAGCTTGCCTAGCTAGCCAATGCTCCCACGCCGCCAGTCCACGACGACGTGAGGCATGGGTCCCAGATGGTAAGAGAATGTGGACCCACTGGACCACGGAGGGAGACCCGGGCCTGCCCGGACTAGGGAAGGGCAGCGACCGGGATCCGTGGCAGCTGAGCATGTGGGCAAGGTGGCGACCTGCAGGACTAGACAACACCGCACAACTTCAGGTAAGAAGAAACATAAAGTTTACTTAAAGAAACACAGTACATAAAACAGAACATAAGACCGGGCTCCCGATTCCGCACATCAGAGAAGGGTACACGACTCAGGATCATAGACGAGTGCTGGAGGACATCACGGGTAGATGCAGTCCAGGGTTATCTGGCACGGGCATACTTGGACGGCCTCTCTCTCAGGCCTTAGGCGTAGCACAGGCTCAGCAGGAGAACATCAGACACCGACCTCAGACAGACTTCAGACGATGGCGGGGTCATCACGGGTTGATGAAGTCCAGGATCATCTGGCACGGGCATACTAGTATGGCCTCACTCTCAGGCCTCGGGCGTAGCACAGGCTCAGCAGGAGAACATCAGACACCGGCCCAGGACGAACGTCAGACGATGGCGGGGTCATCACGGGTTGATGAAGTCCAGGGTCATCTGGCACGGGCATACTAGGACGGCCTCTCTCTCAGGCCTCAGGCGTAGCACAGGCTCAGCAGGAGAACATCAGACACCGACCCAGGACAGACGTCATCACAGGGTAGACCAAGGAGGAACCGGCAGGACAGGCAGGTTGTCACGGCAAGTGACCAAGGCAGTCTCTGGGACAGACAGGTTGTCACGACAAGTGACCAGGCAGTCTCTGGACAGGCAGGTTGTCACAGCAAGTGACCAGGCAGTCTCTAGACAGGCAGCTTGTCACGGTAAGTGACCAGGCAGTCTCTAGACAGGCAGGTATATACGACCTGATATGGTGGAGCCTCCAGGTAGGCTGCAGTCGGATGGCAGATGATCGCTCCCAGGTGAGCAGGCAAGAGCCGGGGATCTCTGCAGATGATGTCCGAACTTCCGGATGAAGCTGCAGTCGGATGGCAGATGATCGCTCCTAGGTGAGCAGGCAAGAGCCGGGGATCTCTGCAGATGACGTCCGAACCTCTGGAAGGAACTGCAGACAGATGGCACACAGGCAAGCCGACAGGTAACTGGAATCAGGAGCTGATGGCTGAAACAGAGTTAGACTGCACAGGAACACGGATTGGATCTCAGAGAGTCAGGAACACAGACAGGAACACGGACTGGGTCTCAGGGAGTCAGGAACACGGACAGGAACATGGATTGAATCACAGGAACACGGACTGGAACACAGGCCTCGGACTCCGGACATCTGGCACCGATCAGCAAGCTCCGGACATCTGGCAATGATCGGCAGGATCCGGACATCAGGCAGGAAGGATAGGATCCGGACATCTGGAAGTGGTCGTCGGACATCGGACATCAGGCATAGGATCCGGACATCTGGCAGCGACCTGAAAAGGAACCCCAGCGGTCTGGTGCAAGCCCCGCCAGGCTCAACGGGAGCTGGCCGGGGATTGCACAGAGGCTGAGCACAGAGTAACGGAAACTCAGCACACACCGGACTCCTCCTTCCAAGATGAACTCAGGTTATATAGCAAGGATTCACAGTCACTGGCACAGGGTTCTGGACACAGCAGGATTTCAGGAACATAACACAGAGGACACAGTTCAGAAAGTCAGGTACAGGATGCGATCCAAGATCAGGGGTTCAGGTAATTAGACACAACAGGAACAGGCCTGGATATACAGCCTCCAGGAACGGCGATCTGGGTAATCAGCCCCCAGCATAGGCGGAAACACAAGACACAATTCAGACATTCAGGTACCGGGTTTGATCCAGGATCAGGGAACAAGACACAGCAGGAACAGGGAATCAGCTCTCCAGAGCTGATCAACTTCAGAGCAGGAGCTGAACACACAACCACATACGGCTAGGTTCAGGGATTCAGTGTGGATTCAATGCGAAGCTCTGGCAACGCCCACTAGGGCTGGGGAACTTTATATATGAGCTGCTTCACAGCGATAGGCTGGAGCAGTAACTCTAGTAAACACCCAATCCACATAAAAGCAGGACAGGTGTGGGCCGCGCCCCCTATGCAGAGCCAGACAGCACAACACAGAGGGAACCCAACAATGGCTGCCGCCAACCACGCAGTAAGTCATGCACCACTGCAGAGGACTTTTCAAGCTACGGACGGCTTTCACAGCAAGTCAGGAACCGCACATGCGGGCGGTCATGCAAAGCAGCGGAGCCACTCACGCAAGTACGGGTACGCAGCAGAGCCGGGAACTGAGCAGCATCCATATAGGTAACAGACAACAGTATCCCAGCTGGTTAGGGGGAAAGGAGCAAAAGGGTTAATGCAAAAAACATGCAAAGTAACGCTGGAAAACAAAGTACAGACAATACCAGCGTTACAGTTAACCTTTAAACCTTTAAACACACAGATAGTAAAATAAGAGATTAATCCTTTAGAGAGAAAAAATAGGTTAAAAAAGCCCCCAAAAGATAGAACAGGTAGAAAGGCACTCAGCAATCCACAATTCAGCCACTCACACCAATTCACACAGGTATTTGATTAAAGGTTTTTCAAATACTTCTTCACTGAATCACAAGTCACACTTACCACCATTCACACTTGCGCACCGGTCACACTCAGCTCGCTCACACTCGCTGAAGCAGAAGATTTAAAGAGAGATTTTTTTTTTTTTCTCCTTCAGCAGCAAATCACCCTGCTGCTCTAATGCACTTCCAAAAAGACTTGAGTCCCAACCAGCTGGCCCTTATAAACCCTTAATTATGAACCCCCACCCTTAATTAACCCCTTGTGAATATAGCTACACCAAGATTTAAATGCAATATAGTTAACCTTTAAACCTTTAAACACACAGATAGTAAAATAAGAGATTAATCCTTTAGAGAGAAAAAATAGGTTAAAAAAGCCCCCAAAAGATAGAACAGGTAGAAAGGCACTCAGAAATCCACAATTCAGCCACTCACACCAATTCATACAGGTATTTGATTAAAGGTTTTTCAAATACTTCTTCACTGAATCTCAAGTCACACTTACCACCGTTCACACTTGCGCACCGGTCACACTCAGCTCGCTCACACTCGCTGAAGCAGAAGATTTAAAGAGAGATTTTTTTTTTTTCTCCTTCAGCAGCAAATCACCCTGCTGCTCTAATGCACTTCCAAAAAATGCCGTTTTTTTTTTCGATCCCCTATTTTTGTTAACCAGCCAAGCTAAGCAGACTGCTGTGGCCTGGTATTATCAGGCTTGCAAGGTCCATGGATATTGGATCCTTACCAGCCTGAAAAACCAGGCCTCAGCGGTCTGCTTCATCTTGGCTGATTAACAAAAATAGGGGATCCCCTCGAAAAAAATTGGCGTGGGGTCCCCCCTATTTTTGTTAACCAGCCAGATGAAGCATGAAGCAGACCGCTGAGGCCTGGTTTTTCAGGCTGGTAAGGATCCAATATCCATGGACCTTGCAAGCCTGATAATACCAGGCCACAGCAGTCTGCTTAGCTTGGCTGGTTAACAAAAATAGGGGATCGAAAAAAAAACGGCGTAGGGGTCCCCCTATTTTTGTTAACCAGCCAAGTAAAATGCAGACTGCTGCGGCCTGGTATTAAAAGACTGTCAAGGCCCATGGATTTTGGCCCTCAACAGCCTGATAATACCAGGCTACAGCAGCCCCACATTTGGCGCATCAAAAGATGTGCCAATTGTGGCACTTTACCCGGCTCTTCCCACTGCCCTGTAGCAGTGGCAAGTGGGGTAATAAGGGGTTAATGTCACCGTTGATTGCACGGTGACAATAAGCCCGGTTAATAATGGAGAGGCGTCAATAAGACACCGATCCATTATTAATCCCAAAGTTTTTAAATGTGTAAAAAAAAGACACAGCAAGAAAAAAGTCTTTTAATGAAATAAAAGAGACAACACAGTTTTCTTTTTTTTATTACTCTCTCATTCCTGCGACGCCATCGATCTCCTGTAAAAAAATAAAAAAAACAAACCAACAGTATACCACCTGTCCGACGCAGTCCATAACGACAGTCCCACGACGATCCAGCTCTGCTACATCGCAATGACAGGCAGAGCCTGTCATTGCAACGCAGCACAGCTGATTACCTGCTTCCCCGGCGGTGACGTCATCGGACTGACTGCTTTACGGCCGGGATTACCCAGCAGTCACTGCAGTTATCGCGAGAAACTGCATGTGACCGCCGGGGAGAAGAGGATGGCGGCCATGAAGCAGTCCGGGATGTGACCGCCGGAGATCTTCTGCCAGGTAAGTGCCGCTGACTCCTGACAGACCCGACAGACGGACACTGACAGTGACAGTGACATCCCGATTCCGGTATCCGATATGACGAAAATATCGGAACTCGGAATCGGAATTCAGATACAGCCAATATCGGCCGATACCCGATATTTGCAGTATCGGAATGCTCAACCCTACTCATTACAACATTAGACGGCAAAGAGTTCCATAGTCTCACTGCTCTTACAGTAAAGAATCTGCGTCTGTGATTATGGCTAAACCTTCTTTCCTCCAGACGTAGAGGATGCCCCTTGTCCCCGTCACAGGTCTAAGAGTAAAAAGATCATTAGAAAGGTCTTTGTACTGTCCCCTCATATATTTATACATTGTAATAAGATCACCCCTAAGCCTTCGTTTTTCCAAACTAAATAACCCCAAGTGTAATAACCTGTCTTGGTATTGCAGACCCCCCAGTTCTCTAATAACCTTGGTCGCTCTTCTCTGCACCCGCTCCAGTTCAGCTATGTCTTTCTTATACACCGGAGACCAGAACTGCACACAGTATTCTAAGTGTGGTCGCACAAGTGACTTGTATAGAGGTAAAATTATGTTCTCCTCATGAGCATCTATGCCTTTTTTAATGCATCCCATTATTTTATTTGCCTTTGCAGCAGCTGCCTGACACTGGCCACTAAATGTGAGTTTGTCGTCCACCCATACACCCAGGTCTTTTTCAGTGACAGTTTTGCCCAGTGTTTTACAATTAAGCACATAATTATACATCTTGTTTGTTCTACCCAAGTGCATGACCTAACATTTATCCCCATTAAAGCTCATTTGCCATTTATCAGCCCAAGCTTCTAGTTTACATAAATCCTCCTGTAATATAAAATTATCCTCCTCTGTATTTATTACCCTGCAGAGTTTAGTGTCATCTGCAAATATTGAAATACTACTCTGTATGCCCCCTACTAGGTCATTAATAAATATGTTAAAGAGAAGTGGCCCCAATACTGACCCCTGTGGTACCCCACTGCTAACCGTGACCCAGTCCGAGTGTGCTCCATTAATAACCACCCTTTGTTTCCTATCCATGAGCCCGTTCTTAACCCACTTACACATATTTTCCCCTATCCCCATTGTTCTCATTTTATGTATCAACTTTTGGTGTGGCACCGTATCAAAAGCTTTTGAGAAGTCCATGAACACCACGTCCACTGTGTTCCCTTGGTCCAGTCCAGAACGTATCTCTTCAGAGAAACTCATCAGATTAGTCTGACAGGAATGGTCCCTCGTAAACCCATGCTGATATTGGGTCATGAGGTTATTCAGCGTCAGATACTCCAATATAGTATCCCTTAAAAAACCCTCCAGGATTTTACCCACAGTAGATGTTAAGCTCACTGGCCTATAATTTCCAGGTTCAGTTTTTGCCCCCTTTTTGAATATTGGCACCACATTTGCTATACGCCAGTCCTGTGGTACAGACCCCGTTATTATGGAATCTTTAAAGATTAAAAATAATGGTCTATCTATAACTATACTTAATTCCTGCAGTACTCTGGGGTGTATCCCATCCGGGCCCAGGGATTTGTCAATTTTAGTGATTTTTAGATGCCGCCGTACTTCCTGCTGGGTTAAGCAGGTGACATTTAATGGAGAAATTTTTTTTATCACTGATCATGTTATCTGTCATGGGATTTTCTTGTGTAAATACTGTTGAAAAAAAGGAATTTAGCATATTGGCTTTTTCCTCATCCTCATCCACCATTTCACCCAGACTATTTTTAACCCCTTCACCCCCAAGGGTGGTTTGCACGTTAATGACCGGGCCAATTTTTACAATTCTGACCACTGTCTCTTTATGAGGTTATAACTCTGGAACGCTTCAACGGATCTTCGCGATTCTGAGATTGTTTTCTCGTGACATATTGTACTTCACGTTAGAAGTAAAATTTCTTCGATATAACTTGCGTTTATTTTTGAAAAAAACGCAAATATGGCGAAAATTTTTAAAATTTTGCAATTTTCAAACTTTGAATTTTTATTCCCTTAAAACAGAGAAATATGTCGCACAAAATAGTTAATAAATAACATTTCCCACATGTCTACTTTACATCAGCACAATTTTGGAACGAAAATTTTTTTTTGTTAGGAAGTTATAAGGGTTAAAAGTTGACCAGCGATTTCTCATTTTTACAACAAAATTTACAAAGCCATTTTTTTTAGGGACCACCTCTCATTTGAAGTCACTTTGAGGGGTCTATATGGCAGAAAATACCCAAAAGTGACACCATTCTAAAAACTGCACCCCTCAAGGTACTCAAAACCACATTCAAGAAGATTATTAACCCTTCAGGTGCTTCACAGGAACTAAAGCAACGTGGAAGGAAAAAATGAATATTTAACTTTTTAGCCACAAAAATGATCTTTTACAAACTTTTTTTTTATTTTCACAAGGGTAAAAGGAGAAAATGGGCAGATAAGGTTGTTATGCAATTTCTCATGAGTACGCCAATACCCAATATGTGGGGGAAAACCACTGTTTGGGCACACGGCAGAGCTCGTAAGGGAAGGAGCGCCGTTTGACTTTTTCAAACTAAAATTGGCTGGAATTGAGATTGGACGCCATGTCGTGTTTGGAGAGCCCCTGATGCGCCTAAACAGTGGAAACCCCCACAAGTGACACCATTTTGGAAACTAGACCCCCTAAGGTACTTATCTAGATCTGTTGTGAGCACTTTGAACTCCCAAGTGTTTCACAAAAGCTTATAATGCCTGGGTGTGAAAAAAAAAAAAAAAATTTCCACAAAAATGATTTTTTAGTCCCAAATTTTTGAATTTTCCCAAGGAAATTGGACCCCAAAAGTTGTTGTCCAATTTGTCCTGAGTACGCTGATACCCCATATGTGGGGGGGGGGAACTGTTTGGGTGCACGGCAGGGCTTGGAAAGGAAGTAGTAACGTTTTGGAATGCAGACGTTGATGGGGTCATGTTCCGTTTGTAGTGCCCCAGATGAGCCTAAACAGTGGAAACCCCCCACAAGTGACCCCATTTTGGAAACTATACCCCCTAAGGAACTTATCTAGATCTTTGGTGAGCACTTTGAACCCCCAAGTGCTTCACACAAGTTTATAATGCCCGGGCATGAAAATAAAAAATCCTATTTTTTTCCCACAAAAATTATATTTTAGTCACTAATTTTTTATTTTCTCAAGGGTAACAGGAGAAATTGGACCACATAAGTTGTTGTCCAATTTGTCCTGAGTACGCTGATACCCCATATGTGGGTGGGAACCACTGTTTGGGCGCACGGCAGAGCTCGGAATGGAAGGAGCACCATTTGACTTTTTCCAACCAAAATTGGCTGGAATTGAGATTGGATGCCATGTTGCATTTGGAGAGCCCCTGATGTGCCTAAACAGTGGAAACCCCCCACAAATGACCCCATTTTGGAAACTAGACCCCCTAAGGAACTTTTCTAGATCTTTGGTGAGCAATTTGAACCCCCAAGTGCTTCACACAAGTTTATAACGTAGAGCCGTAAAATTTAAAAATCATATTTTTTCCACAAAAATTATCTTTTCACCCCAATTTTTATTTTTCCAAGGGTAACAAGACTCCAAAAGTTATTGTGCAATTTGTCCTGAGTGCGCTGATACCCCATATGTGGGGGTAAACCACTGTTTGGGTGCATGGCAGAGTTTGGAAGGGAAGGAGCGCCGTCTGACTTTTTCAACGCAGAATTGGCTGGACGCCATGTCGTGTTTGGAGAGCTCCTGATCTGCCTAAACAGTGGAAACCCCCATAAATGACGCCATTTTGGAAACTAGACCCCTCAAGGAACTTATCTAGATGTGTGGTGAGAACTTTTAACCCCCAGGTGTTTCACTAAAGTTTATAACGTACAGCCGTAAAATAAAAAATTTTTTTTTTTTTTTACAAAAATGATTTTTTCGTCCCCAATATTTTATTTTCACAAGGGTTACAGAAGAAATTGGAACCCAAAAGTTGTTGTCCAATTTGTCCTAAGTAAGCTGATACCCAATATGTGGGAGAAAACTACTGTATGGGCGCACGTCAGGGCTCGGAAGGGAAGTAGTGACGTTTTGGATTGCAGACTTTGATGGAATGGTCTGGGGGCGTCATGTCACATTTGGAGAGCCCCTGATGCACCTATACAGTGGAAACCCCCCACAAGTGACCCCATTTTGGGAAATAGACCCCACAAGGAACTTATCTAGATGTGTGGTGAGCACTTTGAACCCCGAAGTGCTTCACAGAAGTTTATAACGTACAGCCGTAAAAATAAAAAATCCTTTTTTTTTTTACAAAAAATGATTTTTTCGCCCCAATATTTTATTTTTACAAGGGTAACAGGAGAAATTGGACCCCAAAAGTTGTTGTCCAATTTGTCCTGAGTACGCTGATATCCAATATGTGGGAGAAAACTACTGTATGGGTACACGTCGGGGCTCGGAAGGGAAGTAGTGACGTTTTGGATTGCAGACTTTGATGGAATGGTCTGGGGGCGTCATGTCGCATTTGGAGAGCCCCTGATGCGCCTAAACAGTGGAAATCCCCAACAAGTGACCCCATTTTGGAAAATAGACCCCACAAGGAACTTATCTAGATGTGTGGTGAGCGCTAAGAAGCCCCAAGTGCTTCACAGAAGTTTATAATGTACAGCCGTAAAAACAAAAAAATATTTTTTTTTGTACAAAAATGATATTTTCGCCCCCAGTTTTTTATTTTCCCAAGGGTAGCAGAAGAAATAGGACAAATTGCACAATAACTCTTGGGGTCCAGAGTACGCTGATACCCCATATGTGGGGATAAACTACTGTTTGGACGCATGGCAGAGCTGAGAAGTGAAGGAGCACCGTTTGACTTTTTCAACGCAGAATTGGGTGGAATTGAGATCAGACGCCATGTCACATTTGGAGAGCCCCTGATGTGCCTAAACAGCGGAAACCCCCCAATTCTAACTCCAACCCTAACCCAACACACCCCTAACCCTAGTCCCAACCCTAACCACAAACCTAACCCTAACACACCCCTAATCCCAACCCTAACCCTAATCCTAACTTTAGCGCCAACCCTAACCCTAACTTTAGCCGCAACCCTAACCCTAACCCTAATGGGAAAATGGAAATAAATACTTTTTTTTAATTTTATTATTTTTCCCTTACTAAGGGGGTGATAAAGGGGGGTTTGATTTACTATTTATAGCGGGTTTTTATGATTGGCAGCTGTCACGCTAAAAGACGCTTTTTATTGCAAAAATAGTTTTTGCATCATCACATTTTGAGAGCTATAATTTTTGCATATTTTGGCCCACAGAGTCATGTGAGGTCTTATTTTTTGCGGGACGAGTTGACGTTTTTATTGGTACCATTTTTGAGCACGTGACGTTTTTTGATCGCTTTTTATTTCGATTTTTGGGAGGTTAGAATGAACAAAAATCAGCAATTCATGAATTTCTTTTGGGGGAGGCGTTTATACCGTTCCGCGTGTGGTAAAATTGATAAAGCAGTTTTATTCTTCGGGTCAGTACGATTATGGCGATACCTCATTTATATCATTTTTTCATGTTTTGGCGCTTTTATAGAATAAAAACAATTTTATATAAAAAAATAATTATTTTTGCATCGCTTTATTCTGCGAGCTATAACTTTTTTATTTTTTCGCTGATGATGCTTTATGATGGCTCGTTTTTTGCGGGACAAGATGATGTTTTCAGCGGTACCATGTTTTTTTATATCGGTCTTTTTGATCGCGCGTTATTCCACTTTTTGTTCGGCGGTATGATGATAAAGCATTGATTTTTTGCTTCGTTTTTTTTTTTTTTTTTTTAAGGGGTTCACTAAAGGGGTTAACTAGTGGGACAATTTTATAGGGGGGGTCGTTACGGACGCGGCGATACCAAATATGTGTACTTTTATTGTTTTTTTTTTTTTATTTACAGGAAGAAGTGAATTTATTGGGGAATATTTTTTTTTTTTTTATCTATTTGGATTTTTTTTTTACACATGTTTATTTTTACTTTTTTAACTTTTTTACTTTGTCCCAGGGTGGGACATCACAGTATTTTATCAGATCGCTGGTGTGACAGTGTGCACAGCACTCTGTCACACCAGCGATCGCACAGGCATAGATGCAGGCTTCTCAGTGCCTGCTCTCGGCAGGCACTGAGGTAGCCGCCTCCCTCCAGGACCCCGGCGCCATCTTGGATCCGGGTCCTGGGAGGGAGGAAGCCCTCAGAACAGCGCGATCACATCGCGCTGCTCTGAGGGTCTCAGGGGGGCGCGCAGGGAGCCCCCACCCTGCGCGATCCTCCCCTGTGCCCCCAGTACACCGCGATCATGTTTGATCGCGGTGTGCAAGGGGTTAATGTGCCGGGAGCGGTCCGTGACCGCTCCTGACACACAGTCATGGGTGTCAGCTGTGATAATCAGCTGACACCCGGCGGCGATTAGCTGCGCTCCCCTCAGGAGCGCAGCTGATCGCCTATGACGTACTATCCCGTCCCCGGTCATACGGGCCCAGGTACCATGGACGGGATAGTACGTCCGATGGCAGTAAGGGGTTAAGGGGACCAACACTATCATTTTTTAGTTTCTTACTATTTATGTAGTTAAAGAATATTTTGGGATTATTTTTACTTTCTCTGGCAATGAGTCTCTCTGCCTCAATCTTTGCTGTCTTGATTTGCTTTTTACAGAATTTATTCAGTCTTCTGTATTTATTTAATGCCTCATCACTACCTACTTGCTTTAATTCCCTAAACGCTTTCTTTTTGTCCCTTATTGCGCCCCTTACAGCTCTATTTAGCCATAGTGGTTTCCTCCTAATTCTAGCATGTTTATTCCCATAGGGTATATACTGTGCACAGGTCCTATTCAGGATACTAATAAACGTCTCCCATTTTCTTTGTGTATTTTTATGTCTCAGGATATCGTCCCAGTTTATTGCACCAAGATCATCTCTCATCCGTTGGAAATTTGCCTTCCTGAAGTTTAGTGTCCTTGTAACCCCTCGACTACACATCTTATTAAAGGATACATGAAAACGTATTATTTTGTGATCACTATTACCCAAGTGACCCCCAACCCTTATATTTGATATGAGGTCTGGCTTGTTGGTTAATATTAGGTTTAGCAGTGCCCTTCCCCCCCTTGTTGGGTCCTGAACTAGTTGTGAAAGGTAATTGTCTCTCATAGTTGTCAACAACCTATTACCTTTGCTGGAACTGCAGGTTTGGGTTCCCCAATGTATTCTGGGGGGCCCTGCTGTATTTGCCGGGGGCCCCCTGACTGGCTAGCCTGGTTATGATGGGACTTTCACCCTTTTCTTCCCCCTTTTCCTTCGGGATGTGAGGAAGGGGTTAATGGTAATTTCCCCCCCCCCCCCGCTGTATTATAGAATGACCCAGGCAGTGTCACCCCTGTGGATATATAAAGAGTTGCCAGAGGCGTTTTCTGCCTCTTTGAACCTGGAGCAGCGAGCTCCCTTGTTCTGCCTCCTGTCTGTCACTGCATCTCGCAACCTCCCCACACATTCAATGGGTCAAAATCAAAAACGCACAAAGAATTGACATGCTGCGGATTTAAACGCATACCAAATCCTGAAAGGAAAAATACTGATTGTGTACAGAAAAAAAATTGAAAAAGAAAAAAAAAAAATATCTAGCTCACCAATAAAATTCTGATACCCCGTTGGTGCAGGGATGTAAAACTTGGGTTGGTATCCAGGTGAAGATCATGTGCACAGCACTTCAGGATTCTAATTGATTTTGTTGGCATAAGGATTCCCTTGCATTTTTGAGCTAACCACAAAAAAAAAAAAAGTGTGCATACAGTCCAACAGCTGCATCTACTGGTTCCAGCTTGTTGTCCATCTGTTGTATTGCATACCTGCTGGCCTGATCCATCTGCAAGTTTTTGACTTACCAGGTGAGCCCAAAACAAGGGCTCTGGAATCCAGAGAATGGGGACCTGTAGAGACCTAGCTTTAATAGAGCATGCGAGATCTCTGCTCCATTCATTTTTCAATGGGACTGGCAGAAATCGCTGAGCACAGTATTTGTCTCTCTGGCAGTCCAAGACATAAAAGTACTACCGCTCCATACAAAATAAGGCTCTGCAACGTCCCATTCTCTGGATTCCCGAGTCCCGTTCTTAGGATCGCGGAGAGTCCCAGTGAATCCTTTAATAAAGCAGTCTCTTAACCTCTGAAGCGTCCTTCCCACACTATCATAAATGGGTTGTTGAATTTGCATATAAAATGTCAGATACCATTATCTACTTGCTACAGTAAAGTCCACAATAATGGACAACTAACCTAGATGTAGTACTGGCATATGATATGCAGCCTTTGGTGGGAGCAATCTAGATGAGGTTGACCCCGTTCTCTACCCATTTGGAGTATGACCTTGCACAGGGCTGCTATTCTTGTTAAGCACAGCAACAGCCAATAACGTAATAAAAAAAAAAAAAAAGCAGAGAGGAAAAGAACATAGATTCCATTATTTCCTGTGTACACGAGCCTCAGTTTAGCATCTGTGGCGCCCAGCTGCGTTTAGTGCCACAGATCCTAAAAGGGTACATTAAAGGATTTCTCCACAAGAGGTCCTCAGAGCATACACATGTCGTGACCCGCACCACAATTGTGGGTTACCAGGGCAATGGGGTACTCAGAGCCGAGCCCATGGAAGTCTATGGGGTTGTCACAGGTAGCGGTGGCTCGGTCTGTGGCCCTGGCGGTCAGGCGTATGTTGGGGGGGGGGGTTATTTACAGGGGACTGGTATATAACAGTTCGTGACGCCACCTGTAGTTTTCTGATCACTAAGACCAGCGCTGCTGTAGATCTCTGAGGGGATGGTGTGGCAGCTAGATGTCGGGTCCCCTACAGGTGGGACTCTTCCTCAGGGTCTATAGTGATGATGATGTCGTGAAGGTATGCAGTTAAATGACACAGTCTCACACATTAAAGCTTCCTTCCATACCTTTTACTTTCCAAGATGATAAGGCAGGTCCCGGGAAGCTGTTGGGGTGGATGGAGGATGCGTTTCAAGGTAACGGCTGAGCAGGTTAGAGGCCTCCTTAACTTTCCATGTAACGAGTCCAACTTGCATGAAGCTAAGTTCACTCTAAAACTCCAGCTAATTCTGTAGCTGTACTGCCCGGTCAGTATAGTGGTCGGAGCCTTCCTTTGAGAGAGCTGGTTGCTTACTGATGTCCGGCAGAACTCAGAGTTCCCACTCTTCCTGACCCCTGTTACGTACCGACGCTAAGGGCTTGTTCCTGAGACTTGAAGTCCAGCGAACCTCTGGTTGTTCTATCACTACGCTTGAAGCGGTAGCAACACTTCGGTCCCCAGTGACCGGTGAATAGTGCAGACAATCCAATGTCCAAGGCACTTCTATAATTCCTTTCCACTGCGCCCTTCGCCCTGCTCGCGCTCTTAACATAAGCACTCTCATCCAAATAGTCGCAGTCCTTTCTTCTGACCTTTCTTAGAGCTCGCTGACAGATTCCCAGTTTTCTCCCAGTTCAGGAACACATCATCTGAACTTCACTGTCCTTAGGACAGGCGACTGAAGTACTGCTGCAAAACTCTTCCTCCCTCAAAGTCCAGACTAGACAGACTTCCTGATGGGATGACTCACTCCTGAGCCACCCGAGCTAGACTTCTTTTAGCTGCTGCCTGACACTACCTTATATACTCTGTGGGTGTGTCTAGGTGTGATGAGTGAGTGAATGCATATCAAGCATTAAACCATTACCTGTCCACGCATCCTCCTGGAACAATGTGTACCCTACATACCAGGGCTACACATCCCCCCTTGGTAAAATACAGCACTCCCGGGCTGTGAAATAGACAAAGAAAGAATTTTTGTTTTGCATTAAACATTTAACATCAAACTCTTCCCAGCAGGGAGGTGAGAAATTCTTAAACGTTGCATTGTATACAATGGTCATTAGTAAAATACAAAAGTAGTAAGACATTTTCATATAAATACACATAGTATTCTTGTGAAGGACCCACACCAAACCTTCAACGTGGGTCCTGGGTGGGCTGCAGGACATCTGGCTGCAGACCTCTCTCAGTGCCACACCACACGGGCTTTACGTTCAGAGGTAGACGTTGTGCTGTGGTTTTATTGTAAAACCAAGATAGGGCACAAAGTGCAACTATATACAATAAAGTTTTTAGGCTAAAAGTGTCCATGGCCAGCAGTTCTTTATGAGGAAAAACACATCTCAATTTCACATTTTTCACAATAACGACATATCAACTTCTTTGTTAAAGTGCAAAAGCTTCATCAATATTTTACTTTTCAACATTCTTC
This sequence comes from Oophaga sylvatica, assembly GCA_033576555.1. Classification (NCBI taxonomy): domain Eukaryota; kingdom Metazoa; phylum Chordata; class Amphibia; order Anura; family Dendrobatidae; genus Oophaga; species Oophaga sylvatica. The sequence continues at coordinate 59,688,276 of JARQOD010000001.1, forward strand.
ATACAGTACCCAGCCGGGTATTCTACTGTAAATTACTTTAAATACATAGGCTTTACATACACAAATCAAAGAGGCAAACAACTTTTTTTTTTTTTATAAATTATATACATTACGAATACGGTGAACCCTTTTCCAGGCCCTACCAATCTTCATTTTCATTTATTTCTATTACATTTTCCACACTCCGGCGTACGCGGCGTCATCAAGACGCTCCATCGCGTCCCAGTTAATTTCAGGTAACGACGGGCAAGATCCCTCCGGTGTCCCTACCGGGGAACAATCATCTGCTGCGGCCTCCTGGCCGGGCGGGCGTTCCGGTACTGGCTGGACCTCCTCAACCTCCTTCGCCTCCACCGCTCCATCGGTGGGATCAGGGTCGGTCCTTTTGGGGGTAGCCTCCGGTTGCTCCTTAGCCTTGGGCAGCAGAAGTTTGGGCAATTCAAATGGCAGAGTGTCGTCGAAGGGAGAGAACACCGCGTCCCACAGCCGCCGCTGTATCTGGGTACGCCGGCGTCTCTCAATCTCCTCCATGCCAGGTTGTTGCAGGATCATTTTCTTTAACCTAGCGTTTTCTTCTCCAACCTCCAGCAAGGTTTGCTGCAGGTGCCGTACCACAGATGGCTCCGGTTCCAGTGGCAGCTTGGCTGGGGAACGGGGCCTGCCTTCCACCGCCTCCCTGCTCGGCTGCACACGTCCTGCCTCCATCATGTTCCAAAACATCTCCTGGTTACTTTTAGGAACACACTGGTTCTCTCCGTGGAGGCGGGCTTTGCATCTCCTCCTCCTTGGATTGGGGATGAAGAGGAGGCGTATTTCTTTTGCAGTAGGGCAGGACCGTATATTGTAATAGCACTTTGAGAGGGCAGGCATTTTCTTCGCGCCTTAGGGGGGCACACGCCCACGAATCCACGCCCACCTTCTTCTCCAGCGCCTCAGGGCGCGAATATGGCGACAAAGATGGCGATATTTGGCGCCAAAAGTGCAAACAGTCCTTTTCCACAAAACAGTTCACAGGCACACAGGGCTCGCAATTTTGCGAGTTTCTCATCCTGTTCGTGACGCCAAGTTGTCGTGACCCGCACCACAATTGTGGGTTACCAGGGCAATGGGGTACTCAGAGCCGAGCCCATGGAAGTCTATGGGGTTGTCACAGGTAGCGGTGGCTCGGTCTGTGGCCCTGGCGGTCAGGCGTATGTTGGGGGGGGGTTATTTACAGGGGACTGGTATATAACAGTTCGTGACGCCACCTGTAGTTTTCTGATCACTAAGACCAGCGCTGCTGTAGATCTCTGAGGGGATGGTGTGGCAGCTAGATGTCGGGTCCCCTACAGGTGGGACTCTTCCCTCAGGGTCTATAGTGATGATGATGTCGTGAAGGTATGCAGTTAAATGACACAGTCTCACACATTAAAGCTTCTTTCCATACCTTTTACTTTCCAAGATGATAAGGCAGGTCCCGGGAAGCTGTTGGAGTGGATGGAGGATGTGTGTAGCCCTGGTACACAATACCAGGAGGATGAGTGGAGAGGTAACAGTTAAGGTCTCTTCATGACATCGTGTACACTTCTGACACACCCAGCAGGGGTGTGGAAGGGAGTGATTTAGTCAGTCAGTGTCCGGACTTCAGAGTAAGAAGTCAGTTTCCTGTCCTTGGACAGAGTAGACGTGTCCAGTTTAAGTCTATCATCAGTTCAGAAAGTGGAGTCTGGTGTAGGTGTCTGTATACACCTTAGTCTAGTCAGAGCTGTGCCCCACTGGAAGAAAGACTGAACTATCTATTAAGAGACAAGCAAGGCGAAGGGCAAAGTGGAAGGAAGGTAATTGGAGAAGTGCTTTTGACTTGGAAAAGTCCTGCACGTTGCAACCGGTTACTGGGGACCGAAGGATCACTATTGTACAGCATAGTGAAGAGAAAACCAGGAATCTACCGGACCCTAGGTCGCGGCAGACAAGCCCCTTTATAGTCAGAACGTAGCTGGAGTCAGGGGTGTGAAGACTTTGAGTTGTGCACGACAAGAAAAGGATTCAGCTCCCTCGCAGGAAGGCTTCTAACACAAATTTGACTGGGCAGAACAGCTAAAGACTAGCTGGAATCATAGAGAGGACTACGCTTCAGGCTGGTCGTACTCAGCTTCATTGGAAAGTAAAGGAGGCCCCTAACTTGCTTATCTGTTGCCTCAAAGCTCATCCTCCATCAACCCCATCAGCCTCCCTGGGACCTGCCTTATCATCCTGCAAGTAAAGGTATGGAAAGACGTTGACTGTGTGAGACTGAGTTATTATTGCATGCCTGCACAATCCCTACCTAACTACCGACCTGAGGGAAGAGTCCCACCTGTAGGGGACCCGACATCTAGCTGCATCACCATCCCCTCAGAGATCTATAGCAGCGCTGGTACAAATTACCAGAATACTACAGGTGGCGTCACGAACTGTATATAAACCTATCCCCTGTAAATATATCCCCAACATACGCCAGACCGCCAGGGCCACAGACCGAGCCACAGCTACCTGTGACAATCCCCATAGACTTCTACGGGCTCGGCTCTGAGTACCCCATTGCCCTGGTAACCCACAATTGTGGTGGCGGGTCGACACAAAAACTTGGCGTCACGAACAGGATACGAAACTTGCAGCATTGCGAGCCCTGTGTGCCTGTGGATTGTTTTTGTGAAAAAGGACTGTTTGCTATTTTTGGCGCTAAAATCCGCCATTTTGCCGCCATATTCGCGCCCTCAGGCGCTGGAGAAGAAGGTGGGCGGACCTGAAAAAGCGCGCAAAGTCTTGGACACGCCCCCAACCTGCACCCCAAACCGCATCGCAAACTGCGTAGCAATCTGCATCGCAAACCGCATCGCAAACTGCATAGCAATCTGCATCGCAAACCGCATAGCGAACTGCATAGCAATCTGCATCGCAAACCGCATAGCGAACTGCATAGCAATCTGCATCGCAAACCGCATCGCAATCCGCATAGCAAACTGCATCACAATCTGCATTGCAATCCGCATAGCAAATTGCATCGCAAAATAGAGCGGCAGGTCCTGCGACGAAGGTCCTGTTCCCACTGCGGTGCCTGTGAAGTAGCAGCATCTGAAACCGGTAGGCTCCGTTTAACCAAGGGGGCGCTAAGATGTCACAACAACCGGCTGACAGTGCGGCCCCGGCCGGAGGCCCCAATCCCGCACCGTCTGGTATTATAGCGCCAGATGGAGGCGCAGGCCCTGCACCCAGTCCGGTAGTCCCGATCATGCCACTAACGCTCCCATATATGCCTGGGGCGAAATGGCTTCCCCAGTACAGCGGTGAGCCAGGCACATTAGCAGGCTTCAAGCGGAAGTTATGCAGCATCCTAGAAATGTACTCCATGCCTGAGAGACAAAAAGCTGCTGTGCTAATAGGGCAGCTAACTGGCGCTGCTGAGAGGGAAGTGGAGACTTGGGATACCGTTGATCAGGAGTCGGTACCTGCGATCTTCCTTAAGCTGCATGCCATATTTGAAGACCGCACAGAAACGGATCTCCGGATGGCCTTCTATCACTGTTCACAACAGCCAGGTGACAGCATCCGGGACTATGCTTGCCGACTACAGGGAGCCCTGAGAGCCCTCAAGCAAATTAACAATTTAAATGCTATCGACGAGAATAGAATGTTGAAAGAACAATTTATACAGGGATTGAGATCCCCAGAGGAACGCAGAACTGTGAATTGGTGGTCCTTAGATCATCCTGATGCTACCTTTGATGCCCTAAAGGACATGGCAATAAAAGGGCTGCGGCCCCTGGGCAAACCCGAGGTGGCCACCCAACATCATCAGGGTGAAGTCACTCTGGAACCGGCAGTAACCCCCTGTTCCCCGCTAGTGGCAGAAGCCAAAGCGCAGGTGACACCTCCTAGTGAATTGGACTGTCTGCGCTCAGAGGTGCGCCAGCTGACTAAAAATCTGGCCGCTGTGATGAGTGCCCTACAGCTGCGGAAAGAAGAGGAAGGGAAGATATTGCTAGCTGACTGCCCAGAGGACGTTCCGTGGATGCACCGGAGGAGAAAGAAGACGTCGCCCCCCCGGAGGAGGACAACGCCACCCCCAGGAGCAACCTCTGATCAACACCCTTCTCGTCGAGAGATCATCTGTTATCGCTGCAACCGGAAAGGTCATCTGTCTACACAGTGTCCTTTAAACGGGCAGAACCTGGGTCCAAGGGCCAACACCCAGGAGAATACCCGTCAGGCCCCCTAGACTGGAACCGCAGGTATGTGGGCGGGCGACCCTACCTGTCTATTATTCTAGATGGTATTGCTGTTCCAGCATTGTTAGACACTGGGTCCCAGGTGACCCTCATACCTGATGCTCTATATACCAAGTACTGGTCAATGGACAGTCTTAAACCTCCGAGCCTTGACTTTACTGTGTATGCTTCGAATGGTCTTCCTGTAGAAGTACTCGGAACAAAATGTGTAGATGTAAAGGTGGGCAGAGAGGAGTTGAAAGACCAAGGGCTTCTGGTAGTAAAGACTGTAAATGAGGAGAACGGTTTAAATATCATTTTGGGTACTAACATTATCGGTAATTGTTTGGGAGAAGTTGTGTTCTTGCTCCAACAGCTCGCTGAGATTGCCCGACCAAGGCAGAGAGGAGTAATCCAAAGAGAGATCCGGGCCCTGGTGTGTCAGCAGCAAGCGAAGCTTACCGACGGCGAAATTGGTAATGTACGGGTCACTGACTCAGATCCTATTGTGATACCCCCAATGAGTGAAATGATCATTTGGTGCAGGGCGGCCATAGGTCTGAGGGGACAGAATTACCAAGCTGTAGTAGAACCCCACCATTCAGAACATAGACCTACACTTATGACTGCTAGGGGAGTAGTAGAAGTGGTGAATGGAAGAGTACCGGTACGGCTTCTCAATTGGGGAGATGATGAGGTAAATTTACCCCGTTATGCAACCATTGCTAAACTTCATGCTGTTGATAATAATTCTATTCTCCCGGCTGAGTCCTTAGACTCCTGTCAAATAGAGGAGGACAATGACCCAGCAACCCAGGTGGCGGAATGGTGTCAGCAACTCCATGTTGGGACGGACACCACTCCCGCTCACCAGAAGCAAGGGGTATTACGGGTGGTGCAAGAGTACGCCCAAGTGTTTAGCAAAAATCCACTTGATTTTGGGACAATTAAGGGAGTACAACATCATATTCCTACAGGCAGTCATCCTCCCATCAAAGAGCGGTATAGGCCCATACCTCCAGCTCATTATCAGAAGGCTAAAGAAATGTTGAATGATATGAAGAAAGCTGGGGTGATAAGGGATAGTTGTAGTCCCTGGGCAGCCCCTCTAGTTCTGGTTAAAAAGAAAGATGGTAGTATGAGAATGTGTGTGGATTACAGGCAGGTGAACCGCATAACACACAAGGATGCATACCCGCTACCACGCATAGAGGAATCATTAGCTGCTCTGAAAACGGCTAACTACTTTTCTACCCTTGATCTGACTAGTGGTTACTGGCAAGTGGCTGTGGCTGAGGAGGATCGTGAGAAAACGGCTTTCACCACCCCAATGGGGCTCTGTGAGTTCGACAGAATGCCGTTTGGGCTCAGTAGTGCCCCAGGAACATTTCAGAGAGTGATGGAAAACTGTCTGGGACATCTCAATTTTGAAACCGTGCTGCTATACCTAGACGACGTTATCGTGTATTCCAAGACATATGAGGACCATCTGAAGCACCTGGCAGAAGTGTTTTAGTCCCTGTCCAGGTACGGGATGAAATTAAAACCCTCAAAATGCCATCTACTCAAGCAGAAGGTACAATACTTGGGGCACATCGTCAGTTCGGAAGGAGTAGCGCCGGACCCAGAGAAAGTCACTGCCATCCAGAAGTGGCCGGAGCCGAAAAACCTTAAGGAAGTGCGACAGTTCCTGGGACTAACGGGTTACTACAGGAGATTCGTGAAAGATTACACGAAGAAGGCAGCTCCTTTACAGGACCTCCTGGTAGGACAATCCTTAAAGAGCAGAAACCCTCCCTTTAATTGGGGTAAAGAACAGGCTGAAGCATTCCAAAAGATGAAAGAGATCCTGACAGGTGATGAGATCTTAACCTATCCTGATTACAGCCAACCGTTCCTGTTGTACACCGACGCCAGTAATGAAGGGTTGGGAGCAGTTCTCAGTCAGAAGCAGAATGGCCAAGAAAAAGTCATCGCATATGCCAGCAGAAAACTCAGGCCAACTGAAAGGAATCCGGAAAATTATAGCAGCTTCAAGCTGGAGTTTCTGGCGCTGGTCTGGGCCATCACTGAAAGATTTAAGCACTATCTGGCCTCCAATAAGTTCACGGCGTACACAGACAACAACCCGTTAACGCACCTGGAAACCGCCAAGCTGGGTGCCATGGAGCAGCGATGGATGGCTCGGTTGTCCAATTACCAGTTTACTATCAAGTACCGGGCAGGTCGAAAGAATGCTAATGCTGATGCGTTGTCCCGAATGCCGCATGACTCTGATACGGAAGAAGAATCGGACGACCTGGAAGAAATTGAGCTACCCGCGTTCCATCGAAATGGGGTAGTCCACGAGCATCAAGTCCACAGAAAGCAGAAAGGTGCAACATTAAATCCTTTACCCCATCATAGTTGGAAAGAACTCAGGACAGTGATCCAGTGGTCAGCCGCATCAAGGAGTTGTTAAGACAGGAAGGCTCCTCTCTGGAAAAGGATGCACCTATGTCAGCCAAGCTCCTGTGGAACGAGAAAAGCAGGTTGTTCCTATACCGTGAGAAGTTGTGCAGAAGATACGTCAACCCCAGAACCCATGAGATGGTCTGGCAAATAGTGGTCCCCAAGGCAGACGTCCCAATGGTGTTGGAAGCGTACCACGATCAAGCAGGACACTTTGGCTGGAGGAAGCTGGAGACCCTGTTGAGATGCCGGTTCTACTGGGTAGGGATGCGCAGCTCTGTCGAGAGGTGGTGTCGGAACTGTGGACCCTGTGGTCTCAGAAGAAAGGACTACGGTAGTCAAAAGGCCCCCTGCAACCTATTCGGACGACTCGTCCCCTGGAGATTGTGGCCCTGGACCACGTCAAACTGTCGCCGAGTAGATCTGGATACTCATACGCCTTGACCATGGTGGACCATTACTCCAGATTTCTGGTAGTCGTTCCAGTGAAAGACCAGACCGCAGTGACGGCCGCGAAGACCTTTCAAGCAAGCTTCTGCAGACCGCATGGGTATCCCGAGCAAGTCTTAACCGATCAGGGACCTGCTTTCGAAGCTGATTTATTCAAGGAATTCTGTCATATGTACGGGTGCAAGAAAATAAGAACAACACCATATCACCCTCAAACCAACGGTCTTTGTGAAAAGATGAACCATATTGTCCTTGACTTGTTGAGATCCATACCGTTGGAAGACAGGAATCGATGGCCGGATTTACTACCTGATTTGGTTGATTTGTACAACCATATACCTGTAAGCTCAACTAACTGCACTCCAGCCTATCTTATGAGAGCAAGGCCCGGAAAACTACCAATGGATCTAGAACTTGGAGTGGTAGAACCGGAGGCAGACGACGCTGTTGAGAACTGGGACGTCAATCGGCAAGAGCAATACAGAAGAGTACAAATCTGTGTGGAGGAAAGTCTCAATAAGGCACGGGAGAAAACAGGAAGATGTTTACAACCGAAATGCTCCTGCCAAGCCTCTGATGCCTGGAGAGGTAGTATTAAAAAGAAAAAGAAAGATGCATAAACTGGATAATCAGTGGGAGCAAGAACCCTACGTCATACAAGATTCTAAATACGACAACAGAAAAGTTTGTGTCGTCAGTAAAGACGGAGGAAGAACAACGACCACTGTGTCCAGAGATCATTTGAAGTTGTGTCCAGAACACTTAAAGAGTTGTGAAAAGAACCCTGTCCTCAATCAAAGAGAAAGAAAGGAAGAGGTCATACACACCGATCTGGGAGATTTTCCTGCGGATTGGCCCCGACTGGGAGATGCTGTGATAATTCCAGTGTTGCAGTTTTATCAGCCACAAGAGGAAGTTCTACCTCCAGTTGTGCCTGTGGTGCCAGTTGAGCCCGCTCAGGAGTTACCCATCCCAGCAACACCTCAACCTGTGGAACCTCAAGATGGATCATCTGAAGCAGCGCCCCATACTATGGGATCTCCTGGTGAAGCTGACTCACACCGCCCAGCCATCAGTACGCTTGCCAGATCCATAGAAAGGTTAAGGCAGTTCTATAGTTTGCCGTTACGCAGTGCAGACAGATCGCAACTTGTTATACCTGAAACTACACCACGTAGATCAGAGAGAATCACAAAAGGGAAATTACCCATTAGATATCAGCAGTGATTATAACGAATTTATGTGAATATATTGTGAAAAGTCTATATATATATATGTGTTTTTCCCTATTATGTCTTCGTTTAACAATGGACTCAGAGGCTGAGGACTGAGCCAGCCCAAAAACTGTATCCTGTACATAGTTGCACTAAAGTGCCTTCTTAATGGTTTCACATGAACCCTTGACTCACCTCTGAACCAAAAACCCGTGTGGTGTGGCACTGAGTGAGGTCTGCATTTGGATGTCCTGCAGCCCACCCAGGACCCACGTTGAAGGTTTGGTGCGGGTCCTTCACAAGTATCTTGTATATATATTTATTAAATGCTACTTGATACTTTTGTATTTCTATATGTAGAATGTTATTGTTCGTAACGTTCAAGGTGTTCTCACCTCCCGGATGGGAAGATGTTATTGTTTCAATGTTTATTGCATAAACAAAATGTCTTTTGTATTTTACAGCCGGGAGTGCTGTCGTTTACCATGGGGGAATGTGTAGCCCTGGTACACAATACCAGGAGGATGAGTGGAGAGGTAACAGTTAAGGTCTCTTCATGACATCGTGTACACTTCTGACACACCCAGCAGGGGTGTGGAAGGGAGTGATTTAGTCAGTCAGTGTCCGGACTTCAGAGTAAGAAGTCAGTTTCCTGTCCTTGGACAGAGTAGACGTGTCCAGTTTAAGTCTATCATCAGTTCAGAAAGTGGAGTCTGGTGTAGGTGTCTGTATACACCTTAGTCTAGTCAGAGCTGTGCCCCACTGGAAGAAAGACTGAACTATCTATTAAGAGACAAGCAAGGCGAAGGGCAAAGTGGAAGGAAGGTAATTGGAGAAGTGCTTTTGACTTGGAAAAGTCCTGCACGTTGCAACCGGTTACTGGGGACCGAAGGATCACTATTGTACAGCATAGTGAAGAGAAAACCAGGAATCTACCGGACCCTAGGTCGCGGCAGACAAGCCCCTTTATAGTCAGAACGTAGCTGGAGTCAGGGGGTGTGAAGACTGAGTTGTGCACGACAAGAAAAGGATTCAGCTCCCTCGCAGGAAGGCTTCTAACACAAATTTGACTGGGCAGAACAGCTAAAGACTAGCTGGAATCATAGAGAGGACTACGCTTCAGGCTGGTCGTACTCAGCTTCATTGGAAAGTAAAGGAGGCCCCTAACTTGCTTATCTGTTGCCTCAAAGCTCATCCTCCATCAACCCCATCAGCCTCCCTGGGACCTGCCTTATCATCCTGCAAGTAAAGGTATGGAAAGACGTTGACTGTGTGAGACTGAGTTATTATTGCATGCCTGCACAATCCCTACCTAACTACCGACCTGAGGGAAGAGTCCCACCTGTAGGGGACCCGACATCTAGCTGCATCACCATCCCCTCAGAGATCTATAGCAGCGCTGGTACAAATTACCAGAATACTACAGGTGGTGTCACGAACTGTACATACATCAATCCCTGTAAATATTCCCCCAACATACGCCAGACCGCCAGGGCCACAGACCGAGCCACAGCTACCTGTGACAATCCCCATAGACTTCTACGGGCTCGGCTCTGAGTACCCCATTGCCCTGGTAACCCACAATTGTGGTGGCGGGTCGACACAGATGCGTTTCAAGGTAACGGCTGAGCAGGTTAGAGGCCTCCTTAACTTTCAATGTAATGAGTCCAACTTGCATGAAGCTAAGTTCACTCTAAAACTCCAGCTAATTCTGTAGCTGTACTGCCCGGTCAGTATAGTGGTCGGAGCCTTCCTTTGAGAGAGCTGGTTGCTTACTGATGTCCGGCAGAACTCAGAGTTCCCACTCTTCCTGACCCCTGTTACGTACCGACGCTAAGGGCTTGTTCCTGAGACTTGAAGTCCAGCGAACCTCTGGTTGTTCTATCACTACGCTTGAAGCGGTAGCAACACTTCGGTCCCCAGTGACCGGTGAATAGTGCAGACAATCCAATGTCCAAGGCACTTCTATAATTCCTTTCCACTGCGCCCTTCGCCCTGCTCGCGCTCTTAACATAAGCACTCTCATCCAAATAGTCGCAGTCCTTTCTTCTGACCTTTCTTAGAGCTCGCTGACAGATTCCCAGTTTTCTCCCAGTTCAGGAACACATCATCTGAACTTCACTGTCCTTAGGACAGGCGACTGAAGTACTGCTGCAAAACTCTTCCTCCTCAAAGTCCAGACTAGACAGACTTCCTGATGGGATGACTCACTCCTGAGCCACCCGAGCTAGACTTCTTTTAGCTGCTGCCTGACACTACCTTATATACTCTGTGGGTGTGTCTAGGTGTGATGAGTGAGTGAATGCATATCAAGCATTAAACCATTACCTGTCCACGCATCCTCCTGGAACAATGTGTACCCTACATACCAGGGCTACACACACACACACCTCCACCTTACCTCAGACCACCAGAGGGAGCCCTGATAGGGATATAAAAAGGAGGGTGGAGGCAGGTAGCTGTGCTCTCTAGACTTTATTTTCCACTGCTGAGCTGTTAGTCTAGCAGAAGTCTAGTAGTCTCCTGCAAGCTAGACTCAACTAGCTCAGTCCAGCGAGCTAGGAGCGTGCCGACGCTCTAGAGAGCGGCAGAAGAGGCAGCCAACTAACTACCAGTGTGTATAGCCTAGTGAGGGCCCGGGTAGGCCGAGGGCTAGAGGAGAGAGTAGAATTGGGGGCAGAGGAGCTTTACCAGCTCACCCCAGAAAGCACATACCAGACACCGGGTCCAAGCTTAAAGGGATCTCTACGACCCAGTAAGACACGACCGGAATTCCTGGAAAACTACAGGTCCCAGGATCACCCAAGAGCTGATACGTAACAGAGCCAGGAGACACGGAAGCCCTACAGGCAGGGAGTGTACTCCAGGAGAAGGCCCTACCACAAAGTCAGCCGGTGCAGGACAGAGAAAGTTAGGCCTAGCTACAGGCAGGTCAGAAACTTACTACAGAGAGGCAAGCAACAGGAGGCCCTACACCTGCTCACTGGGGAAAATCCAGATGTGCACCCTTCACCCTATAGTGCTCCGGGATGTTCCTGCACTAATTCCAGTAAAGGTACAGAAGTGACGTGTGTGCTCCCATTCTTGTTCTTTCCCGGCTGGGTTCCCTCTTTCCTGCATCCTTCCATATACGCTGCCCTGAGAGCCTGCTCCACCTGCGGGGAGATATACCATCTAAGCTGCCACAACACCGGCCTCAGTGGACTGCTGCAGCGCTGGTGATCCTAACCAGACACCACAGGTGGCGTCACGAATCACTAACATTTTCCCCTGTAAATAAATCCCCCCTTTTGGGTGAGCGCCCAGGGCCGTGGACCGAGTCGTGGCCACTGTGACATCCCCATAGATATCAACAAGCTCGGGTCAGAGTACCCCACGGCCCTGGTGGGCGACTCACATCTTTATTTTGTTTTTTAGTCTCTCACCTCTACTTACATACTTTGCTCCATGATTATCCCCTTCACAAAAAACAAACACTTGCGTCCAGTTTTATGCACCTTATCTTCAGCCAACAGACTTGTGCCTGGTTGTTGCCTTTCCTTTATGCCGGATGTTGGTCCATACAACGGGCAAAACGAAACAGATGACAGACTTAACTAATTTGTTTGTATGGAAATAATTGAGGCAGAGATATTACAATCCTTTTAGTGGTAAAACACACTCAAGATTAAAAAGTTGTAAAACCAAGAAGGAAGTCACAGATCTGCTCAGTGGGAGATCATTCCAGAGATGCTCCTGGGACACTTTCACACCAACTCGTGAAGGCTTCTTCATGGCATTATTCACATGGTCTCCAGCTATGATTGCATCCAAGACAAAAGCTGAAGAGCGTCCACTGTAGTCTTGCTCTCACCATGATAGCTATGCGAGTGGTGGTGTCAGGACAATGGAACACCCCTAGTTCGCTTTCTGGTGATTTTGGGAGACACTGTATGATGCCTTACGCTTGGTATTCACTTCCAGTACAGAATGCAGCGCCATACTTTAAATCGGACAAGACCATGTGGGCAATGCCATTAAGCCAATCACAAGGTGATGTCACACCATTGAATTATCGTGTGGGGTAGCAAAAAGTATGGTAGTCGCACCCTTTTCTTCATTCCAGGGACACTTACAGCATGGAATTACATTGATTTGGTGGTAGAACCAGTGGTATGGCCAAAGTGTCCTAGGAGACATTTTTCCACATAACAGCACTAGGACACGTTGCTTGTGGTACTGTGAGCAATCTTCAAGCTCTAAACACCTTACCATGGATGGAAGCGTATCTAGACTTGTCTCCCATCCATCACATCTGGGTGTCATTTGTCTGCCATGGCAAAAGGAGGTGCCAGCAGAGGATCTTTAGGATTTTCGTGTCCAATTGTATTCAGCGTGGTAGGACATTCTTCAGATAACTGTTAACTTCAATGATACCAGCCAAGGTATGCAAGTGCAGGGATTCCTGCACATGGCGCTAATACTAGATAGTGAATAAATAAAGATGTTTTAAAATTATGTTTTTTTTTGTTTATTTTATAATTTGCATATCAGTAATGGTCCATCCATCCTGAAAGTGGCTGTACGTGGAATATGAATGGGTCAGCGCCGCCAGAGCAACAGTTTGCAGCAGTTTTCTGCTCAACCGATAGATGATCCTGATGAAAGGATTCCTCTCAAATGTTACGTAGGCTATAATTTGTACAATATCTACAGCGATCTTTACAGATTATGAAAGACAGGAGATTCAATACCACTTGCCCTGTGGTAAACCTAGATCCCATGTGGTCATATTAACAGCATCCATTAATAAACAGTAAGAATCTCAAAAATTAAAATCATCTTTATTCTTACACATGTATAAAATTGCTTGCAATTGTTTTTAGTCAATTTCCTCCTAAATTAAAAAGAATTGTTCCTTCAAATCATCATTAAATGATGAAGTAGTAGTGCAGCATCCCACATCGTCCACCGAATGTTCATTAAGAGGACATACAACTCCTATGTAGCAGCACATAGCAAAGCTATTTTTTCCTCATATCATGTCCATAAGCCGACTATGGCCATCACTGTGTATTGACTCATCTCGCCAGGTCTAGGTTTCCAGTCTCAGAACTTGGTGGTGGGAAGATTGACCACAGACGCTTCAGTTTGCTCAGGTGTTGGAGAAGTATCGGCATTGTCTGATGGTCGTGAAGAACCATGACCATTGTCCGCTCTTCTGGACTGCAATAGAATACCTGAAAAAAACAAAAAAAATGGAATTTTACATTTTTTTTTTTTTTTTTTTTATTATATAGCTACTGTGCATATAAACTGAACTATGGCTAAAGGAAGCGGACAGCTGATACCTACTGCCCGAACCACAGGCAGCGTGATTCAGACATAAGCTGCATGATGTCAGCCAGGTATGTTTACTCTGAAATGTTGCAATGCCCATGCCGTTCAGGTGATTAGTCCAAATCGTTCTCTCTCTACTACTCCACTTCACTTGAGATATACACATAAAAACACATACCGAGAGACTAGTCAAGCAGGAAGACTGGGGTGGGGAGAAGCCACCGGGGACCCCGTTTTGGGCTAGTCACCTGTGCAGCATGGATCCCGGTCGGGTGTTAGACGTACAGTACGGCATTTGATGAGATGATGCAGGATTTCACAGTAAAACATACCTGTCTGAAATGATACAAAGATAAATGGCAAGGACGATCCAGCGAAGTAAAGGCCTTTATTCATTAGGTAAAGCATAGCATTTATTAGGCCATTAAAAACTCTACTCCAAAAAAACATTGGCTGGACTGACCATTAGTAAGACGCATAGCCGAAATGCTTAAGTCCCCGCCATTGGCACCTTATCTGTATAATGCCAATATTTTTGGAGTACCGTCCTTGCCATTTATCTTGCCTTCATGCAGCTGCTCTGACTAGTTTCCATCTTTATTATGACCAGTGAATTGTTGACTTTTCTTATTTTGTCTGAAATGAGTGCCACTGTCTGATACATGCAGTCTGGTTAGGAAAGCTGTCCAGTACCGGTTAATTACCTTGGGCGCTAGGACCATGGCATATAAATGATTTGGTAGGGTTGGTTACCACATATTGTAAAACTATAATACAGTGAGTTTGGTAATGAGTTATAATATACTACATACATGGTCATTGCCATACATCAGGTCTCACACCCTCTCCCCACCCTCCCCCCCCCCCAAAAAAAAAAAAAAAAAAAAGTCTTCAAATGCTGAGCCTACACTTTGACTGAATTCAGGCGTCTGTATATCGCAGTAAGTAGTGACCATGATGCACAGATTTGCCGCGGGTCTCCTGACATGAACTTCAAAGCCAGTTCGTAGGTTGTAGTCATTCAATACAGACCTCAACGGGGTTGTCCAACACTTCTGATATCAATTCGAAAGATATGTCATTAATATAGATCAGTGGGGCTCTGACACCCGGCACATCCACTGCTCAGCTGCTTGAAGCTCCTGTTGTGGCCAGAATGTAAGCGGTGTGCATAGCTGGAGAGATATGGAGTAGTGGCCGCTCTCCAGTACTGCAGCTTAGTTAATTCTAAAGCGAATAGGAACTGAGCTGCATTAAAGCGAGAAAGGCCACTACAGAGTGCCACTGCCGAGAGATCAGGTTTTCAGGATTCCTTTAGTATTGCACAGGTGAAAATATTAAGGCGATAGAAACTACCACAGGTTCTCATCACCTGTACAATACTAAGAATATCCAGAAAACATGACGTCTTGGGGGGCCATGAGGACAGGGTTTGGGAAACTGGCCTTTACGCAACATGCATACCAGCAGTGGAGCCATAAGCCATTAGGATAAGTGCAGATAACAGACTGACCAGTGATTTTAGCCCATTATCTCCACCACTGTCATGTTGTGAAACTGAAGAGTTTACCAGAAGTCAAGACTGATTACAGTGCAAATAACCGAGAGACTAAAGGTACTGCCACACTAAACGCTCCCGCTAACGATCACAATAACGACGCATACTAATGCGATCGTTTTTGTGATCGTTTTAATGTCGCTAGTAGCTGCCACACTTAGCGATCTCGTTAACGACGCATAAGTGGTTAGCGATCTCCTTAACGACTTTGGCGGTCATTGTGATGTAAAAAACAGCGCACATCGTTCACAAAAGGTGCCAGACACAGCGATATAGCGTCACCAGCGGGACGCCAACGATAAAAATACGGTCCAGAACTCTAGTGAACGATCAGCGAGATCACAGCTGGGGCCACGTCGTTGCTACATGCCACACACAACAGCGTCACTAACGAGATCGCTGAATAGTGACGTATTTTAGCGCTCGTTAGCGACGCTGTTTAGTGTGGCATACCCTTTACCTGACAGAAGACAGATAATGCCACTACCAGTATTTACCTGTGTAACTGCAATTAGTCAATTCTTGATGGTGTTGACTTGGTAAAACAAAACTCTTAATGAATTGGTTCATCCAATCTTAAAAATGAGCACAGCTGGTTAGCTTTTTGAAAAACAACCAGGCCATGTGCACACTTTTTCAGATGGATGTCAGCTGAAATCTGCTTGAAAAAGGAGTCACAAAAATGGTGCAAAAATAAAAATGAACAGAATGCACAGCAATGTAAAAATGACATTGCTGTGCACAAGTTCAGTTCTCTGTACTTTTAACTGCTTCTGGGTTCGAAAACTAAAGAGGTCAGAAGAAGCAGCGTGTATGTTTTTAAATGACTAAAAGGAAGACGATGGCAGAACAACCACTGCATAGGTAAATCCGCCAGCGAAATTGCTTCCAGAAAAAGGATCACTGACCACCTAAGGTGACCCCAACAGTGGATACATACAGCCCAATCCATGGACATCCTGTATCAGGCACTGGCTGTATTATCTCAGCCAGGTGTGTGACTCTAAAAGCATGTTGTTCACTGAAACGTTGCAGCATTTCAAATCTGGATAGGCGCATACCCGGCAACATCTCCACACCCGCTGCCCTGGATGACCAAGAGAAAACAGCCGAACTCAAAAAAAAAAAAAAAAAAATGTTGCAATAATTGCAGATAGAAGACACTAGAGTTTGTTGTGTACAATATAATTTCACCACAGGAAAATTATCGAGGTAACGCTTCGACCTAGTTCTGGGTCTTTATCAAACCTCATTTAAGAAGTAGAGAAAGTCACCAATAAGTTGTACTAGACAAATAGAAAACCACCACAGACCCTACACAGTACCAAGCCCCAGCTGGGACTTCTGTTTTCTATTTGTCTAGCACAACTTATTGGTGACTTTCTCTACTTCTTAAGTGAGGTTTGATAAAGACCCGGAACTGGGTCGAAACGTTAACTCGTTTCCCTCGCTACCTCGATATTTTTTTGTGGTGAATTTATGTTGTACACAAAATAAACTCTAGTGTTTTCCATCTGCAAATACAGCAAATTTTTTTTTTTTTTTTTTTTTTTTTTTTTTTTTTTGAGTGCAGCGGTTATCTCTTGGTGATGGTGATTATTTCTGGACTTGTGCCAAGTTCTGCCTGCACCTAACTATATATAAACAGAATGCACATCATTTACCTCTTTAGTTTGCTGCCCTGGATGGACAGGTCTCTACCTATGTGCACGTAAAGGCAAAGATCTGTCAATCCAGGGCAGCGGGCGGGGAGAAGCTGCCAGGGACCCGCCTGTCCAACCAGTCTACGGTGTGGTCCCCGGCGGCTTTTACAGTATGTTCTCCTTTGAAACGCCGCACTGCAAGTTCATACAGCAAGAGTACATAAAGCCAGTGTCTGCCACATGCTGGCCAAGAATTGGGCAGCATGTACCAGAGGTCAGGTTCACTTTAAAGACCATGTGTGCTTATACCCTTTATTGGGATTTTTCTTTTGGAGGAGCTTGTCTTTTTTGGAAAAGGTTTGGAATAGTGATGAGCAAACGTGTTAGATAACAGAGTATGCTTGGATAATGCCTTATCCCAAGTGTCTTCGGAGTGCTTAAAAAATATGTTTGAGTCCCCGCGGCTGCATGTCTCGCGACTGTTAGGGTGAGTTTCCACGGTCAGGAAACGCTGCGTGTTTGGCGCTGTGCGCTGGCGCAGCGCCAAACACGCAGCGTCCAGATGTTACAGCATAGTGGAGGGGATTTCAAGAAATCCCGTCTCCACTATGCGTAACAATACGCAGGTGGCAAACCTGCGTAAACGGACATGCGGCGCGTCTTTTCAGACCGCAGCATGTCCTCGCGTATTGCGGCGACGGTGCGTCGCCGCAACATAATTAACACAGGGCTATGTAGCCCTGCGCTCTTTCCGGAGGTGTTCCGGAGGTGTCCTGAACACCTCCGGAAAGAGCGCGCGTCAGAAAGGGGGCGGGGCTTAGACGGAGCGGAATTTCCGCTCCGTCAAAAGCGCTATGGTTCCGGACCGTGGAACCATAGCCTTAGGCTATACCTGCATTTGTTGCGGCTGTTTGTTAGACAGCCGCAAGACGTGCATCTGAGGGGACTTGAACATATGATTCGAGCATGCTGAAGACACTCAGATAACACCTTACCCAAGCACGTTCACTCATCACTAGTTTGGAAGAGTGCTTGAACAAAAATTTTTAGCCTTTTCATTGAACAGTTCCTAGATTGGAGAGGATTCCATCAGTATCCACTTGAAAACATGGCACACATTTTCCTTTTCCAGGCAGCACTTTTAAAAATCGAGAAAAAAAAAACAAACAAAAAAAACAAATATAAAAGTGAAATAGAAGCGGTTCAAATTTTTTAATTGTTTCTAGAAAAGTTTTACAGCGGTTCTGCAAAAAAAAAAAAAAATAAAGTCTAAAAAATCCTGTGAGCATAGTATTACAAGTGACAGCTTTGTAGTCACTAGTCGTGCATCTGTGTAGTCAGGACATGACCATGAGAACATTTTGTCTTGTCCTCAGGAAGAAAACTAGGAAGATTATTCACGGTCAGCTATCAGAACGCCATGATGTGATGCATAATCATTTTTGCCTTCATTTATATTGAAAAGCCGCAATATGGCTTTTGTAATCTGTAGCCACCAGTCCCAGTGAAGAATTAAGAAATGATTGTAGATTCTCAGGCTGCTCTAGCAATGAATGTAGCTGGGTGGCCTAGGCACAGATACTTATTAGGTCTCACCTTGTAGAGTATACACACACTGTAATAGAAATGTAGCCACGACGGCAATCACCAGTAAATGAACCTAGAAAAGAAGCAAAAATAAAATAAAATTATGCAAATTGCACAATAACTTTGGACAATTCCAGTGTATTATTGTGAAAGGTAGTGCCGAATATTACCAAAGAGGAATTCAGCATGAAACGCCAAGCGTCAGTCAGCTGCAGGTAAAGCAGCACCAATGTGCACGGACTGATGGCCTCGTCACTGTGATTCCGACACCTGCAGAAATAATAGCAGGAAAGCGATTTCTATACAGCTCTAAACAATCATGAAAGAATATACATCATGCGTCTCCTCCATGGTCTCATGTATATCTTATACTTCTCACCAGCTTCATGCATTTTTTTAATCCAATCCTGATGCAGAAGCTTCATGACTGCACAGTAAGCAAGACCTAAATGCGTGTGTATATAACATACATTCTCCATGGTACAGCTGGTTAAAAATAAAAAAAAAATGTCTAGAAACCTTTGACAAGGAAAAAGTGATTTTTACATATGTTGGTGGACACATTAGTGCAGTTATATTAACTAAGTTTCAGTCGGCAATTTTCATTACTCAAATTATTTTTCAAGTCTCCCTAAATAAGTTTACAGCCCTAAGTTTCAAAGTTTCTTCTTCTCGGACGGTCCCTCCCAGTAATGTTGTCACGCGGTCTTATGATATGTGTACGATGTCAGTAAACTATTCTTAAAAGAACAACACTCTATACAACATATAGATTAGCAACATCAGCATGTAAATATGGAATAGATTTACCTGACACGATATCCGTTGAACTCAGGGTTAATCTTGAGGACTTGATACACTGTCACAGGAAAGGAGGGACCGGGGGTCTAACCTGACCCTAAACTGGGGTCCTAACTAATCCCTCACCTTGGAGGTACTGATAATGGTTCAGAGGTTCAAGTCTCCAGCCTAACCCTGTCTCCTATCAGTCCCTGAACCCTGTAATCAGTCCTAAGAAGGATACTGATTACCACCAAAGGGATATGGGCTGATCTCTGCTAAATACACAGATTAGACATATAAGACAGACTGGAGAAAACACAGACTTGCATACACACTCAAACACAGAAGGAACATAAATGATCTGGGATATTAAACTCTAAGCAAGGTGAGCTTAAAACAACTAAGGAGCTCTTTAACTTAAGTCTATACAGATACAATCCTATCTGTGGTCTGCATGAAGAATTTCACTGGCAACTCCCAACACAGACAACCAGAGATTTAAAGGAAACCAATCAACAAATAATTAATTGCAGCCGGGAGAAAACTGCACCCAGTCCAGAACTGAGCACAAACAGAATTAACTCCCTAACTGCCAAACACAAAGAAACAGCAACTCAGCTGTGAGAAGTCAGAATGTGCAACCGCGACGATCTTCGTGGCGATGCACACATGACAGTACCCCCCTTCTACGAGGGGCCTCCGGACCCTCAGGGCCAGGTTTGCCCGGGTGAGTTCTGTGGAAGGTTCGCACCAAACGATCTGCGTTAATGTCAGACGCAGGAACCCACGTCCTCTCCTCTGGACCATACCCCTTCCAATGCACCAAGTACTGAAGGGACCGGCGATTCAGACATGAGTCAATGATCTTTGACACTTGAAACTCCAAGTTACCATTGACCACCACTGGAGGAGGAGGTAGAGGTGATGGTATGACTGGTGCCACGTACCTCTTAAGTAATGA
Source organism: Oophaga sylvatica (assembly GCA_033576555.1). Lineage (NCBI taxonomy): Eukaryota > Metazoa > Chordata > Amphibia > Anura > Dendrobatidae > Oophaga > Oophaga sylvatica. Next base: position 59,708,468 of record JARQOD010000001.1, read on the forward strand.
CTTGTGGAACACATTATGAATTTTAAATGTAGGAGGGAGGTCCAGACGAAATGCCACAGGATTAATTATGGAAACTGATCCTGTACGGCCGATGAATCTGGGGCCCAGCTTCCAGGGGGGAACTTTAAGTTTTATATTCCTGGTAGACAACCATACCAGATCGTTCACATTAAGATCTGGACCAGAAACTCTCCTCCTATCAGCCATACGTTTATAACGGTTCCCATAGCACTCAGATTATTCAATACACCTCTCCACACTGAAGCAAGTGACGACGAGAAACGCTCCTCCTCAGGAACCCCAGAAGGGCCCCCCCCATTGAATGTACAAAACTGGGGATGAAAACCATATGCCCCAAAAAACGGGGACTTACCAGTGGACTCGCTCCGCCTGTTAAGAGCGAACTCTGCCAGAGGCAAGAAAGAAGACCAGTCCTCCTGGTTCTCTGAGACAAAACACCGAAGATAAGTCTCTAGGCTTTGATTCAGACGCTCTGTCTGACCATTGGTCTGCGGATGAAAAGCCGAGGAAAATGACAATTGCATCCCCCGACGTAAACAAAATGCCCTCCAAAAACTTGGACACAAACTGAGACCCCCTATCTGACACCACATCAGAAGGCAACCCATGAAGTCTCACAATCTCCCCAATGAACACCTGCGCCAGAGTTTTAGCATTAGGGAGGGCAGGAAGAGCAATGAAATGTGCCATCTTACTGAACCTGTCAACAACCACCAGTATGACAGTCTTCCCTGACGACTGAGGAAGGTCCGTGATGAAGTCCATAGACAAATGAGTCCATGGACGCTCCGGAAGTTTCAAGGGTAAGAGGGTCCCAGACGGACGGGTATGAGGGGTCTTAGAGCGAGCACAAACCCCACAGGACGCGACAAAAGTTAAAACATCTTTATTAACGTTAGGCCACCAAAACCGGCGAGAAAGGAGATCTAAAGTAGCCTTACTCCTGGATGTCCTGCTAAAGCAGAATTATGATGTGCCTCAATAACCTTTTGTCTCAACTGATTTGGGACAAACAGTCTCCTGGAGGTCCTGCAGGGGCGTCCCCCTGAGCCTCTAACACCTCCTCCTCAAGCTCAGAACATACAGCGACACTACCACCCCCTCCTGAAGGATAGGAATCGGGTCATCCATTTTCCCGGCCCCTGGGAAACTGCGAGACAAGGCATCCGCCTTAACATTCTTAGATCCAGGGCGATAAGTGACAACAAAATTAAACCTGGTAAAAAACAACGACCATCGAGCTTGTCTGGAATTCAGACGCTTAGCAGATTCCAAATACAGCAGGTTCTTGTGATCAGTAATGACGGTGACGGGTGGACTGCCCCCTCCAAAAAGTGACGCCATTCTTCAAAAGCCAACTTAATGGCCAAAAGTTCCCTATTGCCCATATCATAATTCCTTTCGGCGGACGACAATTTTTTAGAAAAGAAAGCGCACGGATGCCATTTACCAGGGGACGGACCCTGGGACAATATTGCACCCACCCCTACGTCAGACGCGTCCACCTCCACAACGAACGGCTGTGATGCATCTGGTTGGATGAGAACGGGTGCCGAAGCAAAACATTTTTTCAAAGAGGAAAAAGCTTGGCAAGCTTTGTCCGACCATTTAGAAAAATCCGTCCCTTTTCTTGTCATGTCAGTGAGAGGTTTGACAACAGATGAGAAATTACAAATAAATTTCCGGTAGTAGTTAGCAAACCCCAGAAAACGCTGCAGAGCCTTAAGATCCCCTGGCTGATCCCATTCAAGCACTGCTCTCACCTTTTCAGGGTCCATACGGAAACCGGAGGCTGACACCAAGAAACCCAAAAACTGAAGTTCCTGTACGGCGAATACACACTTTTCCAGTTTGGCGTATAGTTTATTGTCTCGCAAGATCTGCAACACCTGTCTCACATGCTCCTGGTGAGACACAAGATCTGGTGAGTAAATTAAAATGTCATCCAAATATACTACCACAAACAGCCCCACCAGATGACGAAAAATGTCATTAACAAAATGTTGGAATACTGCTGGTGCAGTAATCAGACCAAAAGGCATGACAAGGTTCTCATAATGTCCTCCGGCATGTTAAACGCAGTTTTCCACTCATCCCCTCTTTTATCCTAATCAGATTATACGCCCCCTGAGATCCAATTTAGAGAACCATTTGGCGCCAACAATTTGATTGAAGAGATCAGGAATCAGAGGGAGTGGATACGGATCTCGAAACAGTAATCCGATTAGTTCGCGGAAATCCAAGCAAGGTGTAGCCTCCATCTTTTTTCTTCACAAAGAAGAACCCCGCGGCCACTGGGGAAGATGAAGGTCTAATATGCCCTTTGGCCAGACTTTCCGAATATAATCTTTCATAGCCTGCCTCTCAGGACCAGAAAGGTTATATAACCTAGCTTTAGGTAACTTAGCATCAGGAAGTAAATTAATAGAGCAGTCATACACGCGATGAGGAGGCAACTCCTGACACCCCTCCTCAGAGAACACATCCCCAAAGTCCTCAAAAAAGAAGGCAAAGTACTAGGCACGACCGCACTGATGACTGTTCATGCAGTTACTTTTGCAAAACTCCCCCATTGGCTTATATCTCTGGACTGCCAATTAATCACAGGGTTATGTTTAACCAACCAAGGAAGTCCCAACACAATAGGAGTAGGTAGACCCTCCAACACATAACAAGATAATAGTTCCCTATGTATTGCCCCTACCCGAAGGTCAATGTTATGAACCTCATGAACAAAGCTACCTTGGCCGAGAGGCCTGGCGTCAATGGAGAATATAGGGATCGGTTTGACCAATACACTCAGATGCATACCTTGAGCTTGAGCAAACTGAGCGTCAACCAGATTAGCCCGGACCCACTATCAAGAACAACAAAAAATCTCTCCACTCTCGTACCAACCACCACCTCCACTGGTACAAGGAACTGAGAAGAACTAGCGGACGAAATACATACTCCCAGGTTGTCGTCCACCACACAACCTGGGATTAACAGTTTTTCCGGCGACTTTTTGCTCAACAGGCACGGGATGGACATCCCCCAACAAAATGTCCCTCTTTCCGCAGAAGAAACACCTTCTAGTCCTGCGGCGTACCGCCAATCCCCTCCTACGAAATGATGTCCCTCCCAACTGCATAGGCCCCTCCGAACAGACAAGGGGAACCTCAACATAAGGGACTTTAGTAGTAGGTGGAGTAACAACAGGGGGCGGAGTTACCTCGCACCTCTCCCGGAGCCGTCTATCAGTACGGATAGCTAGGGCCATAGCAGCCTCCAGTGATGGAGGAGAATCATACTGAGCCAAAACATCCTTTAATTTGTCAGAAAGCCCATGACAAAACTGGCTCCTAAGAGCTGGGTCATTCCACTGAGTATCTGTGGCCCATCTACGGAACTCAGAAGCAAATTCCTCCGCCGGACGATCCCCCTGCTGTATCTTACGTAATTTTGTCTCAGCAAGAGAGACCCGATCTGGGTCATCATATACCAAACCCAGGGCAGTAAAAAATCGATCTACTGACTGTAGAGCCGGGGATCCCGGAGGAAGGGAGAAGGCCCAGGATTGAGGGTCCCCTTGTAGGAGCGAGATAACAATTCCCACTCTCTGCTCTTCACTCCCTGATGATCGAGGCCGAAGCCGAAAATACAATTTACATGCTTCCCTGAAGGTAAAAAATTTGTCTCGCCCACCAGTGAACCTGTCCGGGAGAGCTACTTTAGGTTCAAATCTGGTTTGCTCCGAGGGAGACAAAACTTTGGACTTAATGTCCGTCAGCTCCATGGATAATCCCTGCAACTGCAGAGCCAGCTGGGCTACTGGATCCATGGCAACTTGGAATAATTTTATGGGCCAGTGGAAATGTCACGCGGTCTTATGATATGTGTACGATGTCAGTAAACTATTCTTAAAAGAACAACACTCTATACAACAATAGATTAGCAACATCAGCATGTAAATATAGAATAGATTTACCTGACACGATATCCGTTGAACTCAGGGTTAATCTTGAGGACTTGATACACTGTCACAGGAAAGAGGAGGACCGGGGTTCTAACCTGACCCTAAACTGGGGTCCTAACTAATCCCACCTTGGAGGTATGATAATGGTTCAGAGGTCCAAGTCTCCAGCCTAACCCTGTCTCCTATCAGTCCCTGAACCCTGTAATCAGTCCTAAGAAGGATACTGATTACCACCAAAGGGATATGGGCTGATCTCTGCTAAATACACAGATTAGACATATAAGACAGACTGGAGAAAACACAGACTTGCATACACACTCAAACACAGAAGGAACATAAATGATCTGGGATATTAAACTCTAAGCAAGGTGAGCTTAAAACAATAAGGAGCTCTTTTAACTTAAGTCTATACAGATACATCCTATCTGTGGTCTGCATGAAGAATTTCACTGGCAACTCCCAACACAGACAACCAGAGATTTAAGGAAATCAATCAACAAATAATTAATTGCAGCCGGGAGAAAACTGCACCCAGTCCCAGAACTGAGCACAGACAGAATTAACTCCCTAACTGCCAAACACAAAGAAACAGCAACCAGCTGTGAGAAGTCAGAATGTGCAACCGCGACGATCTTCGTGGCGATGCACACATGACAAATGTAGGCTGGATGCAGGGTCGGACTGGCCCACCGGAGATTCTCCGGTGGGCCCTGGTATCTGGGGGGCCCTGGCACCTGCTGGCATACAGGGGCCAGTTGCCTAGGGCCCCGCTGCTCCAGGGGCCCCAGCCGGTGGCGTGTCGCTAATAGCGGCACACCACGCAGCTGCCATGGGGGCCCGTGCCAGCGGAGCAGCAGCGGGTGACAGGAGGCAGGAGCCTCTGTCCCCGCTGCTAAAGAGAAATGAATATTCACTGCTTCCCACGCCCACATGGGCGTGGGAAGCAGTGAATATCATTACTTACCTGTCACCCGCTCCAACAGCTGGGCGCCGCTGTGTCATTGCGTCCTCTCTTGCTGCAATGTTCAAGCAGAGGGCGCGATGACGTCATTAGTGAGCGCCGCGCCCCCTGCCTGAGCATTCACTGCCGGAGGACCGAAGACAGCGGCGCTCAGCAGTGGACCCGGTGACAGGTAAATATCGCAGGTGACGGGGCCTTGAGCAGTGGTGACACCGGCACCTGTCACCCATAGCGTGCCGGTGTCACCGCCTGCTCAGGACCCCAGCACCTGGCCCCAGCGCGAGAGGCGAGTATGTCTTTTTTTTTGCAGCATCTATGGGGGCATAATCTGTGGGCATTTATGAGGGAATAATCTAAGGAGCATTTATGAGGGAATAATCTAAGGGCATCTATGGGGGCATAATCTATGGGGATAATCTATGGAGCATCTATGGGGACATAATACATGGGCGCATATGGGGCACATCTATGGAGCATCTTGTGGGGCATAATACATGGGGCAGCATATGGGGCATAATCTCATTTTCCACCCTAGGCTTATACTCTAGTCGATAAGTTTTCCAGTTTTTGTGGCAAAATTAGGGGGGTGGGGGTCGGCTTATACTCGAGTATATATGGTATCTATATCGCATTATACCCTATGAGGGGGGGGCAGCATTATCCTCTATGAGGGGGGCAGCATTATCCCCTATGAGGGGGCTGCTTTATAATCTATGAGGGAGGCTACCCAACTCCTGCTACATAATTAAGACATGTACTACCTTATTTTATACCCTATTAGTGTGTTATACTGCACAATTTGTGGTCTTGTATTTATTTCTATGTAGCTACATAGTGGGCCCCAAGAATGATTTTCTCTGGTGGGCCCAAGGTGTTCCAGTCCGACACTGGCTGGATGTAATTTATATGTGTATCCAGTGTGTTTTTCATTGGTGTCTCATTTGCTTATTTATCAGCACAGCTTCTATCCTGCACTTATTTTCTCTTCAACCGATTTCCTCCTTTTTTATGGCAGTTTTCACTTAACCCGCTGAAACTATATAATGTCTACCCTTTCTAATCTTCAGATCTACTATATAATGTCTACCCTTTCTAATCTTCAGATTATTAACCCTCAGCCTCCTGCTGCTGTCTCTAACAATGAGAGAAGAGGGAGAGGATAAAGCTATCAGGACCAGGAGCAGGAATTCTGACTGATTTGTAACAGTTTTGCAAAACCACTTAGCCCTATTTTGATGTTAGCAGGATTTTTGTAAATTCTTTATTTAGCTATGTTTACTTATGTATGCTTTAAAAGATTGACCATGTCTGTGTAAAGGGGGTCTGTCACCCACAAAATGCAAAAATATGCTACTCAACGAAGAAATTTCTGCTTGAAGTCCAACTGGTCATTTCTTCAGAGTTTCTCTCGGAGGCTGCGCGCTTTCAGCCTCCCTCCCAGACTCTGCCAATCACAGCTCAACAGCATCTAGCAGCCTCACATACTGCTGACCTGTGATTGGCAGAGTCTGGGAGGAAAGGCTGAACGTGTACAGCTAACGCTAAAGAAATGCCCAGTTGGTCTGCAAGCAGAGATTTCACATTCTGCACTCCAGAAGCAAGAAATGGGAATATCTATTCAATGGAGTAAGACAGCGCAAAATGGAAAATAACTTTAGAATCAGCTGTGGTACTTTTACAAGGTGTACAGTATAACTCAATCTGACACTGCTGGAGCCCAACAGTATGCATTGGAGGACATCCAATACGTTACTATCAGTTCATAGGTATGTAGATTGAGTTTGTCAGCACTTTCTCGGTTGAAGCAATTGTTGACAAAGAATTGGGGAGCATTCAAAAGTGCAAATTGAGGGGTGTAACGGTGCACCGAGCCCTTTCAATCGCATGTAGATTAAAAGCCAATTTCTCAGCTAGTAATACACTAAAATGTACAATATGCTATAATATTTTAAGTGGGCACAGTCTCCTATGCAAATGTTAAAGTCGTTTATTTTTCAGTTTGGGGTGACAGGCGCGCTAATTACTGAACGAGTGAATGAAGTGAATTATACATGAAAAAATAGGAACACATTAATATATTTCACTTGCAAGTTAAAAAAAAGATTGTAAATTTAATATTTTGCTGTTAGACATCTACTACTGAAGAAGAATGCACACTAGCTACGCATGTGATCATGAGACTGGAAAAGGAGCCCATTATTTGGGGTCCACAATGGCACCTTTCATAGAGCTCTATGGCCAGGGAACGACTGTCAAGATGCAAAGAAGCCTCGATTTTCAGGTGTTTCAACAAATACTCCGGTATCGAAATCCCTTCTTGGGCCATTCGGGCGAGATTGAAAAAACCCTAAAAAGATACAATAAGAGCTGGGTCACCAACACGTTCATACAAAGAATATGGAAGATCAGGGTAGAAGACAAATATGGGCTTTCTAGGAATATTGCAGCTTAGAGGACGGTTATATCAGGTGTATTCGTGTACTGAGAGTTGCCCTGTAGTGCGGCCTGTGTGTACATCTTCATGGAAAGTCCCAGGTCTTTGTGCTGATATTTGCCACGTGATAATATACATCACCCACCCTTTAATAAGCTGGAAAAATAATATGTATTAGATATTGTAATGAATGATCACTTACATTTATAGGTTCCCAAATACAAGACATGGCCCAGAGTACAAATCACTGGGATGAGCGAGTGGCATGCATGCGCGTACACATACATACATGAACTACATGTATATGCAGCGCATCTGCTGGTCAATAGTTGCTGCTGCATAACAATAAAGCCACATGTTCCAGCTACAAAATAGAGACTTACATATATCCACAATTCACATTGTAAATATATGAAAAATATAGAACTAAAAAGGAATCTACTGTTATACAATACATACCGTAACTAGGAGGACTGTCCTGATGTACAGACAAATTATAATATCTCCAAATACAAAGATCTCCTAAACTTGTGGACAATTCCTGCAAAGGACAAACATAAAAAAACACCAAGAAAAAAAATTCCAAGCATTTGCAACACAATATATTCACAAATAAAATTGGTGTACAACACACACGAGGGTTAATCCAACGTAAGGTTACCCATGTATAATGGCCATAATTAGGAATAAGCTGCATGTAATATTCTGTCCAGAAAACTGTAAGTCAGCTATTTTTTGGCTGGAGAAAGTGCAATGCCATTATATCTGCAATATCTGTTATAGGGATTCTAATAATATATTAGACACATTCTTAATTTCTTGGACTGAGCGGCCCGATCCCAGTAGCTTACATATCACAATGCACATGGTATGGTATGAATTCCTCCATGTTATATTCTGGTGTGTAAATCATCTTCTGGCCTCTTCTACCTATTTCTTACTCCATATAGATTGTAAGCTCATACGGGCAGGACTACTGCCACATTTGTTAACTAGTTAATGGTTTAATTTGTCTGTAACCATTATCAAAGCAGCGTGATACAATGTGTCACTTTATAACTTCCATAATGCAGTTTCAAGATTAATAATAGTAACTAAATCGGGGAACATCCAGTACACAAAAGGACCAAATCAGGGAACATCCAGTACACAGAAGGACCAAATCGGGGAACATCCAGTACACAGAAGGACCAAATCGGGGAACATCCAGTACACAGAAGGACCAAATCGGGGAACATCCAGTACACAGAAGGACCAAATCGGGGGAACATCCAGTACACAGAAGGACCAAATGGGGGGAACATCCAGTACACAGAGGGAACCGGTTACATTAAACACGACTCCTCACTTAAATCCAATTTAAGAATAATCTGATTGCAACAGTAAATGACATGACACATGACTGGACCCAGTGCCCTTTCTGCTGGCAGTAGTGGCTCATCTCCAGTAGACCTTGGAGGTGATCATACAAGTTCTCTCCAGCAGACGATCTCCACCATACACAGGTGGTGGCTTAATGCCATCATGCAAGGTAGACTAATGTCAGCCAAACCCACCAATATCAATGGGATCAGGTGAAAGGCTAATATGTATGGGGACCTTCAGACTCTTCCCGGACAGATGATATCAGAGGAGATAAGGATCTCGGACTGCAGATCCTTTTGTTATCAATGAGATCAGCCATCACCGGAGGAGTCAGGAGAGAGCGCTCCGTGTATGGAGGAGTCAGGAGCGAGAGCTACCGGAAGAAAGATTCAACCATCTTCTATATGGGGGAGGGGAACTTTATGTCTTGTGACAAAAAATAAATAAATAAATAAATAAAAAAAAAAAACACACATACAACAACAACTTTTGGCCATTGGAAATTCAAAGTTCTGGATTCTTCTCCCCCCCCCTCGACATCTGGCGGAGAAGAGTCAAGAGGCTGCTGTATACAATGAATCAATATCAGCAGGTTTGACTGAGTAGTCTAAATCTAATCTGTATGGGGACCTTAACAGTGGCTACCTTGTAATGTGGGGTTGTTGGATAGCACATTTTTAATGTTCAACCAGACTGCTTCAAAATAGCCCCAGTGTGTATACAGATACAGTATATGAACGATATTTCTGCTCTTATGCAAGAGAACCTCTGGCCACAACCCGGGCTGTCCTCCATGCCTGACCACAACCCAGGCTGTCCTCCATGCCCTGACCACAACCCAGGCTGTCCTCCATGCTCCGTCACCGGTTACAGATGACCCTAGGTAGACACTGATAACTCTACATGAATTCCGGAGAATGACATTTCCTTAGTGGAAGGTCCTGTAATATTGCTGCTGGATACAGCTGTAGTCCAGAGCTTGGGGGACTAGGATATCATTAAATGATAGAGATACATACTAAATGCTCTTCACAAAGATACGCAGCATTCGTCTGCGACGTCTCCACTCCGGCTTCAGCAGTCAAGATGAAATTCAGAAAAGCCTCATCTCTGCAAGAAAGAAAAAAAAAAAAAAAATCTGTTACCATCACAACCCCAAATTTACTGATGAGGTCACTGTCACTTTAAAAGGAATTTGGATGTGTCCCAAGCTGTGATTGGTGGACAATTGTGTGTGTGGAGGGCGGGGGGGGGTGGAACAACTGTACCTTAGTCCCCTGTAATTCTCACTGAGACTCTACATATACAAAAACATCCAACTAATACATGGCCATTTTTACATTTAGGGTGCAAACCTTTGTAATATAAAATAATATATATTATATATATTTTTTTTTTTTTTTTTTACTACACAAAGCCAGGTTTGCCATCAAGTAAAACTTAGGGGGACTTTCTCTTAGGAAATTCTATTGCAACTCACACTACCTGTGCAGACTGTGGTACCATCATCTGTGAGAGGCGCCACTCCTTTCTGGGATTGCAGATGAGCCCATTCAGCGGTTCCCATTCTTAAAGCAGATCAATCACCAGATTATAACTATACAGGTTGTATCGTACAAACAGGTTTTAGACTGATGAAGCTGCTATATTTATTGTGAATATATGCATCACAGTTGCAGTATAATCCAGATATTAAAGATGAACATTTTATGGGAACAGCTCTAGCCTTTATCTAGCATGGAAACTTAAAAAGGATTATACAGCCATTCTGACATGATTTTCCTCAATAAGTACACCAGTCTCATCATTATATGCATTGTTGCCGGAGAAATGCGGAAATCCCTTTTTGATGCACTGAAAAGACGGGACCAGTGTACTATTTCAGCACCAGTAGTGCTGGAAGAATTTATGTTATTTGGATTTATGCAGTCTGTATTGTGACGTCTGGTGACCGATCTGCTTTAATCTCCCTCCAGGGAGAACGGATATGTGACAACTAAATGTAATGTTATTACAGGGCACCATCCAGGTACGCATTCACAGCTTTCGGATGATGAGCCCAATATTTCCATTCTGCTCAGCAACAAACCTCGCCAACCTGCATTTTAATGAAACATTTATGAATTTCTTAATTATCTTTGAAAACATTTAACTGCATAGTGACTCGAAACATATTTGTCACCGGTCGCTGAAGGCTGCATGGAGCGGGATCACGATCAGAGACTGCAACATACGAGGCAGATGCCGGCTGTGTTTACGTTGCTGGTATCTGTCTAACAGCAGTGAATGGCGTGAGGTCCAACAGCTGCTGTTAACTATTTAGATGCTGCTGTCAATTATTGACTGGATCACAGGGGGCTCATGGGTTAACATTACAGTTGGGGACCTGCTGAACACTGCCGTGGCTACATCTTAGTTCTCTTGTGAAGCAAAGCCACAGGCAGGACTTCATGGGAGAGCAGCCAATACACTAAATACAGCAGACTAAACAAATTAAACATTTGTTGAGTACTTTCTATAGCCGGGGATGAATTGCCAGCTTTTCTAAAGGACACGGTGCGTATTTCTCGCAAGTTACACTGATGGTCCGTGTGTGATCGATGTTTCCTCACCCCATAGACTTGCATTGGCGAGTCTTGGGCGTAATACAGTGCAATCGCAGCATGCTGCGATTTCACTCACATGTATAAAACGGACAAGAAAAAAAAAATAATAAAAATTGGACGGGAGCTGCCCCATAGATTAACATTGGTCCGAGTGCAATGCGATTCTCTCTCGCGTTACACTCGTCCATATTTCTACTAGTGTGACTCCACCCTAAATACACGGTGGGAACTTGTTAATGAGCTTAAGGCAGCTGGAACACAGTCACCAAGAAAACTATTGCCAACACATTACACTGTAAAGCTTTAAAATCCTGCAGTGCTCGCAAGCATACCTCCCAACCGCCCCGGATTGACCGGGACAGTCCCGATTCTGACCCCCTCCTCCGCTGTCCCGGCGGGACACTATGTGTCCCGCAGTGAGCTGAGCTGCCACGCCCCCATACACCCTAAGTTGCCTTCCAGCGCTGCACTTTAGCTTCTCACAGCCGAGCAATGACCTGCTGAGCTTTCCTCTGTGTGCACACAGGACCTGTGATGTGGTCACAGGAGGGGAGGAGTTGGGTGTCACATGGCCAGGCTCCTCCATGTGCAAGTCTGCTGTGCTGGTTGTCATGGGTGCTGATGTGTGGCCCAGCTTCGCAAGGCACACATGTCTTCTGGAAAATGCACAGGAAGGTAACTAAAGCTTGATAATCATTCACGCACACTTCTCAGCATTGCCACTAGAGGCATATCAGACTATTTAGTAGTGTGACGTGCAATAGTGATTCAGTCAAGTTCTGTCTTTGGACAGAGAAGTTCAGTCAGTTCAGTCTGTTTCCTGTCTTAGGACAGTGCAGTCAAGCCTAGGGTGGCTCAGGAGTGAGTCATCCCATCCATCTTCAGATCAGTCTTGGAGGGAGAGGAGAGGAAGACTGAACCCCCACAGAGCTTGTGTAGCTCATCTGACAAGAAAGTGGAGGCTAGTACGGGTGAAGTGAATCATCCTAGCTAGTCAGAGCTACCCCTTAACCTGCTACTCAGAACAATCTGCCTGCGTTTCCTAAGAAGGAAGGAAAGGAATTACAGCAGTTATACCAACGAGTCAATGAGAAACAGGTCAGTGAGCACTGAAGGAAATCTGACCTTGGCACGATTGCTACACGTACCTATGTTAAGAGCGAGAGCAGGGCGAAGGGCGAGTGGAGAAGTAAGAGTGACAAAGGGACAGATCACCCTCACTCAAATTAGCCGGACACGGGGTCCGAAGCGTTGCTAGTGCTTCACGCCTAGTAATAAGAAAACCGGAGGCTTTCTGGACTACAAGTCGCAGAAGGTAGCCCTAAGCGCTGATACGTAACGGAGTCAGGGAGAAGGGACTTTGAGCAGGACCCTGCAAAAGTAAGGACTTAGTTCTCTCAACATCTGATAATCAGAGACATAGAAGGCTCCACCACAATATTGGCCGGGCGTTGTTATTAAAAGAGTTGCACTTGACTTTATGCAAGTTGTACTCACACACATTAAAAGGATAAAGGAGGCCTCTAACCTGCTCAACAGTTCTCCTGAATGTGCATTCTACAGCCTAACCAGCTTCCCAGGACATACCTGCACATCTACAAGTAAAGGTATGGAAAGAGATTGCATTGTGTGTGACTGAATTCTTATCTGCACCTGCATCACATCATAGACTGAGGGACCAGTCCCACCTGTGGGGGACTTAACACCCAGCTGCCATAACATCCCCTCAGAGATCTACCCTGCAGCGCTGGTTTAATTTAGATCAGAAACCACAGGTGGTGTTCACGAACTATTCTAATCTACAATCCCTGTAAATATCCCCATTGCATGACCGCCAGGGCCACGGAACCGAGCTCTGCTGCCAGTGACATTCCCCATAGACTTCCATGGGCTCGGTTCCGAGTACCCCATAGCCCTGGTACCACCAATGTGGTGCGCGTCACTGGCTGAGGGTAAGTTTATGTGAGGGGTCAGGAGGGATTTACAGTGTGGATGTAGCAGAGTCGTGTGTGTACGAGGTGTATGGAGCAGAGCCGTGTGTATGAGGTGTATAGAGCGGAGCCGTGTGTGAAAAGTGTATGGAGCGTAGCCGTGTGTGTACGAGGTGTACGGAGCGGAGCCGTGTGTTGAGGTGTATGGAGCCAGAGCTGTGTGTACGAGGTGGCTGTAGCAGTGCGTGTACGGAGCTGAGCCGCTCATCTCCGTACACACAGGGCTCCGTGCTTGAGCCGTGTGTGTACGGAGCAGAACCGTGTGTGTACGGGGTGTAGAGAAGTGGAGCCGCGTTTGTATGAAGCGGAACCGCGTGTGTACGAGGGTATGGAGCGAAGCTGTGTGTGTACGAGGTGGTTGTAGCAGTGCTGTGTGTGTACGGGGCGTACAAAATGGAGCCTTGTGTGTACGAAGTGTACGGAGCTGAGCCGCTCATCTCTGTACACACAGGGCTCCGTGCTTGAGCAGTGTGTGTACGGAGCGGAGCAGAGCGTGTGTACGGAGCCGAGCCATGTGTGTCGGGGTGTAGAGAAGTGGAGCCGCATGTGTCGGAGCGTTCCGCGTGTGTACGGAGGGAAACCCCAGTGTCGGGTGTACAGACGGGGAAAGCATGTGTACGAGGTGTACGAGCGGAAAGATGTGTACGAGGTGTACAGAGCGGAAAAGCATGTGTCGAGGTGTACAGAGGGGAAAAAACGCTGTGTAGAGGTGTACAGAGCGGAAAGCATGTGTAGGAGCGGAATGATGTGTAGAGGGTTATGGTGCAAACCCACAGTTTTAAAGGGTTTACGGGCGTGGCTGCGTATTTTACGAGGTTTCGGCGTGAAGCCGGTGTACTGAGTGGAGCCATGTGTGCGCGGGTGTACGGAGTGGAGTCATGTACAGAGCGGAGCCGTGTGTGTGGGAGGTGTACGAGGGGAAAACCGTGTGTGTATGAGGTGTGGAGCCGTGCTTGTACAAGTTGTATGGTGGGGAGCATTCATCCTCCCAAGCCACAGAACTGCGGGCGTCCCAATTTTTGAAGGAGCGGGGGTTTACAGTGTGGATGTAGGAGCCGGTGTGCGGGGTGTACGGAAATTTGGAACCGTGTTTTGCGCGGGTGTACGGAGCGGAGCTTTTGTGTGCACGAGATGTCAGGGGAAACCCTTGTATGATGTTGTGCGGAGCCGTGTGTAAAGGTGTATGGTGGGGAGCATTCATACTCCCAAAGTCCGTTTTGGGGGGGGGTCTGCCCGCTGTCCCGGTGGGCTTTCTTTCCCCGGGACACAGGAGTACAAGGCGGAGCGGGGGGAGCACTTAAAACTTGCTCTTTTTTTCCTCGTTACCAGCACTGATCCCATTATGCCAGGGCCCTTGCCCTCGTACCAGGCAGTGTGTTTAGAAAGGGGTAAAGGGTGTGTCGGGGCATGGACTTTGGGGGTGATTTAGTTGTGAAATGGGTGTGGTCAGGGGCGTGGCTAAATTTTGCCGCAACCCAGTCCTCTTTCCTTTTTCAAAGTTGGGGGTATGCTGCAAGGTCCCCCTGCTCGAGAAGGCACATGTGCAGGCCTGTCTGAAATTGTGATAAACCTGGATGATTTTGTGATGATTGGGAGAAGGTACCCGTGGTCAGAGGAGAAAAAAATTGAGTCTTTGGCTTTAATCAACTCGCTGTGGTTGGAGGAGAGAAACGCTGCTATGCCCAAAGAACCCCGTCCCCACTGTCAAGCATGGAGGTGGAAACATTATGTTTTGGGGGTGTTTCTTGCTGAGGGACCCCGGACTTTCTTCAGATCAATGGGAGAAGGATGGAGCCATGTAAGTAAAATTCTGAGTCACAACCTTCTTCTCTCCCCAGGAAAGTTTTAAAAAGGGGGCGTGGCTGGGGTCTTCCGCAAAAACAATAACCCAAAAACATACAGCCAAGGGGAACAAAAGGAGGGCTAATAAAGAAGAACATTTAAGGTCCGGAGTGGCCTAGCTTTGCTAGGTTTCCAGACCTTAATCCCAGGGGGAAAAAAAAAAAAAAAACCTTATGGAAGGTTTTCTGTTTTTGTACATTTTAAAAGTAGTTAATGGGCGACTCCAAGTTGCAAATTGGGCCATTAGAAAACAAGCCCTCACATGGCTGGCCGAGGAAAAGAAAAATATGGCTCTTTTTAAGGGGACAATAAAGAAAAAAAAAAAAGTGCAAAAAACAAAGTGTCCTTTAAGGGATAATTCAATTTCTATTAATGGAAACCTTTTGTTTCAGATATTCCACTGCTTATTACTCCTGTGGTGGAGATTACCATTTTGAAAACAGGAAAAACACTTGGAAAGGGATTACAATATGGCCGCCTGGGATCTCTCTGGACGCCACGTAAATATTCGGTTTATTTGTAGTGTTCCCAAAATGGGGTGGAAGCTTCAAAGTGGCCGCCGTAGAAGCTTTTTCCTGAATCATAGGTGGGTCTGGAAGGGAATTCAAACGAAACAATTTTTTAGGTCTTTTTCAGAAGTTAAGTGCAAGTTCAATTGGCAATAACCATTTATTGAAAAGCGCAAATATTTCAGAATAAGAAAACCCCCAAAAATAAACTTTCGAATTTTAAAATTACTGCCCCGGGGCCTTACCCCCCCGCCACGAGGTGCCG